>CM031614.1:65936955-65944455 GCA_018398815.1 Conus ventricosus
AACCACTCCTTTGGGGTTTCGGGTATGATGAAAAGGGTTTTTCTATCTTTTTATTTTTGGTTTAGTTTTGTACTTTCTTAATTTTTTTCTTTTGCACCCCCATGTCATAGAAAAAAATTAGGCGACGTCAGTCCAGTGTTCTCTCTCTTCTCTCCCCTCTCTTTTCCCTTTTCCTCTCTCTCTCTAAAAAGGAACAATATCGTGGTAAAAATGTTGATAAGGCGGGGAAAAGGAAGGGGAGGGGAGGGAAAGAGCGGTGGGGGGTTGGTGGGTGCTGGGGGAGGAAGGATGCTGACGTATATATGGTTTCCGTGACACCTTGTGTTGTGTGCTAGTATGTCGAGCTCTGTTCTGTAAGTGTTCAGGCCTTACATTAGAAATTGGGTACATTTATAGAGCACGTCACTCTTATTCTGTCGCAAGACAGGAGGTCATGGGGAGATCATGTTAACCCCACGTGCCCTACAAAGGCTTGGACGGGAGTCATGGAGAGATGTCTACCCCCCCCCCCCCCCTGTACCCCGTAGATGGTCTTGGACGATGGTCTTGGACAGGGAGTCAAGGGGAGATACAGGGAGTCAAGGGGGGAAAATACAGGGAGTCTGGGGGTACGTCCACCTCCACTTACCCCGTAGAATGGTCTTGGACAGGGATATGGGGGTACATGTCCCCCTCCCCTGTCCTGTAGAATGGTCTTGGACAGGGAGTCATGGGGAGATACATGTCCACCCCCCCACTGTACCCTGTGAATGGTCCCTTGGACGGGAGTCATGGGGGATAATGTCCACCCCCAACTTACCTGTGAAAGGTCTTGGACAGGGGATCATGGAAGAACATGTCCCCCTCCCCTTACCCTGTGAATGGTCTTGGGCAGGGAGTCATGGGGGATACATGTCCACCCTCCCCGTACCCTGTAGAATGGTCTTGGACAGGGAGTCTGGGGGGGAATACATGTCCACCCCACTGTACCCCGTGAATGGTCTTGGACAGGGAGTCATGGGGATAATGTCCCCCCCTCCCCTGTACCCCTGTGAATGGTTTGGACAGGGAAACTGGGGAGATCATGTCACCCCCCCCTGTCCTGTAGATGGTTTTTTTGGGGCGGGAGTCATGGGGGGGATACATGTCCCCCCTCACTGTACCTGTAGAATGGGGCGGGACAGGGAGTCGGGGAGATACATGTCCACCCTCCACTGTACCCCGTAGAAAGGGCTGGGAAGGGGGTCATGGGGAGATACATGTCCACCCCCCACTGTACCTGTAGAATGGCTGGGAAGGGAGTCAGGGGAGATACATGTCCCCCCCACTGAACCCGTGAAGGTCTTGGAAGGGAGTCATGGGGAGTAATGTCCACCCTCCCCGTCTGTAGAATGGTCTGGGAAGGGAGTCAGGGGGATACTGTCACCCCACTTACCCTGTAGAATGGTCTGGGGTAGGGGGTCATGGAGAGAACAGTCCACCCCCACTGTACCCCGTAGAAAGGCGGAATAGGGGTCTGGGGAGAAATGTCCCCCCTCCTGTACCCCGAAATGGTTTGGACAGGGAGTCTGGGGAAACATGTCCACCCCCCATGTCCCCGTAGAATGGTTGGATAGGGGTCATGGAGGATACTGTCCCCTCCCTGTACCTGTAGAATGGTTGGGTAGGGAGTATGGAGAGATAATGTCCCCCTCCCCTGTACCTGTGAAAGGTCTTGGATAGGGGGTTTTTGGAGAGATACATGTCCCCCCTCCACTGTACCCCGTAGAATGGTCTGGGATAGGGGGTCATGGAGGATACAGCACCCTCCACTGTACCCTGTAGAAAGGGCGGGGGAGGGAGTCATGGGGAGATACATGTACCCCCACGTACCCCGTGAATGGTCTGGGTAGGGAAAATCATGGAGAGATACACTCCTATCGAAGCATGCAGAGCTTGGTCAGAATTGGAAGGGTGGTGGGGGCTTATTCCATCATTTATTTTTGTATTATTTATCTGTTTTTTTTTTTCATTATTTATTAATCTCGTGTATATCAATGATTTTTTGTATTGTATTCTTCACTTAATCATTATTCTATATTTAGTTATTTTTTATTCATTTATTTACTATCAAGACCAGTTCTCTTTTTTTTGATTTTATCACACACATTTTCTTTCCGTCATTTTTTTCCTTCCACCCCACTTCAAGAATTGTAAAGTACACAGTTCTCTGTGGACTTCTTTTAAAAGTTCTTTGTGTTTCTCAGAAAAGGTTTTTTTTTTTTTTTTTTTAAGATTTATTGGAATGGAGCTACAAAAAAAAAAAATTAAAAAAAAAAAAGAAAAAAAAGAAAAGAAAAAAAGGTGGGGTTTGAATGATCTTTTACAAAAAAAAAGTCAGTCGTTTTGCTCCGCTTTGGGAAAGTTTCCCTGTCAGTCCTGTGAAGACTACCCCCCATTTTTTTTAAGAAAGGTATCGCCGTTCATACTGCTAACTGGAAGCTTTTCTGTTAAAGGGTTTTTCCCCCATGTCTTCATCAGCAAATTGTAGGAGCGTTTTTAAGAGGTGGCGAACTTTACGGTCGGCTGCTTTACTCCTTTTTAGTTGGGGAAAAGCTTAGGCATTTGTGTATGGTGTAGGGCGCGCGCGCCGTGTTGTGTGTGGTGGGGGTGTGTGTTGAGCGCGCGATATGAGCACGTTCACTTCCGAGCAAGCGCTTTATCAAAAACGTCACCCCGCCACCTCTCTCTCTCTCTCCCCTCTCCCTCCCTCTCTGTGTGCACACATACCTCTTGCCCGCTTCCCCCTTCATTCCTCATTCAAAATACATATTTTAAAGGTGATTATTTAAATGACGTCCTTTGAGCTAGACTCTACCATTTTCAATCAGGAAGTACAGCAAATGTATTGGCGATCTCTCTCTCTCTCTCTCCCTGTGTGTGTGTGTGTGTGTGTGTGTGTGTGTGTGTGTGTGTGTGTGTGTGTGTGTGTGTGTGTGTGTGTGTCTGTCTGTGTGTGTGTGTGTGTGTGTAGGGGAGGGGTGCGTGCATGAGTGCGCGCGCGCGCGCGCACGTGCGTGCGTGCGTGCGTGCGTGCATGCGTGTGTGTATGTTTGTGTGTGTGTGAGTGTGGGTTCGTGCGCGCGTGCGTGTGCGTATGTGTGTGTTTGTGTGTGTGCGTGCGTGCGTGCGTGCGTGCGTGCGTGTATGTGTGTGTGTGTGTTTCTTCACATAAGGGCTCGCCCTGTCAGCATTGACACCACGATGTCGAAGGTCCAACTGGAAACAAACAGGTCATGTGACCCACGGGATAGTTACACGACAGATCCTGCACATGATCCTGGTTCAAAGCTACAGGGAGACAGTACGGCCAAAGAAGACATACAAGGACAGGGCTACAGGGACACAGGACGGTCAAAGAAGACATACAGGGACAGGGCTACAGGGACACAGGACGGCCAAAGAAGACATACAAGGACAGGGCTACAGGGACACAGGACGGTCAAAGAAGACATACAGGGACAGGGCTACAGGGACACAGGACGGTCAAAGAAGACATACAGGGACAGGGCTACAGGGACACAGGACGGTCAAAGAAGACATACAGGGACAGGGCTACAGGGAGACAGTAGGCCAAAGAAGACATACAGGGACAGGATACAGGGACACAGGACAGTCAAAGAAGACATACAGGGACAGGGCTACAGGGACACAGGACGGTCAAAGAAGACATACAGGGACAGGGCTACAGGGACACAGGACGGTCAAAGAAGACATACAGGGACAAGGGCTACAGGGACACAGGACGGTCAAAGAAGACATACAGGGACAGGGCTACAGGGACAAAGGACGGTCAAAGAAGACATACAGGGACAGGGCTACAGGGAGACAGTATGGCCAAAGAAGACATACAGGGACAGGGCTACAGGGACACAGGACGATCAAAGAAGACATACAGGGACAGGGCGACAGGGACACAGGACGGTCAAAGAAGACATACAGGGACAGGGCTACAGGGACACAGGACGGTCAAAGAAGACATACAGGGACAGGGCTACAGGGACACAGGACGGTCAAAGAAGACATACAGGGACAGGGCTACAGGGACACAGGACGGTCAAAGAAGACATACAGGGACAGGGCTACAGGGACACAGGACGGTCAAAGAAGACATACAGGGACAGGGCTACAGGGACACAGGACGGTCAAAGAAGACATACAGGGACAGGGCTACAGGGAGACAGTATGGCCAAAGAAGACATACAGGGACAGGCTACAGGGACACAGAACGGTCAAAGAAGACATACAGGGACAGGGCTACAGGGACACAGGACGGTCAAAGAAGACATACAGGGACAGGGCTACAGGGATACAGGACGGTCAAAGAAGACATACAGGACAGGGCTACAGGCACACAGGGACGGTCCAAGAAGACATACAGGGACAGGGCTACAGGGACACAGGACGGTCAAAGACGACATACAGGGACAGGGCTACAGGGACACAGGACGGTCAAAGAAGACATACAGGGACAGGGCTACAGGGAGACATATGGCCAAAGAAGACATACAGGGACAGGGCTACAGGGACACAGGACGGTCAAAGAAGACAATACAGGGACAGGGCTACAGGGACACAGGACGGTCAAGAAGACATACAGGGACAGGGCTACAGGGATACAGGACGGTCAAAGAAGACATACAGGGACAGGGCTACAGGCACACAGGACGGTCAAAGAAGACATACAGGGACAGGGCTACAGGGACACAGGACGGTCAAAGAAGACATACAGGGACAGGGCTACAGGGACACAGGACGGTCAAAGAAGACATACAGGGACAGGGCTACAGGGACACAGGACGGTCAAAGAAGACATACAGGGACAGGGCTACAGGGACACAGGACGGTCAAAGAAGACATACAGGGACAGGGAGACAGTATGGCCAAAGGAAGACATACAGGGACAGGGCTACAGGACGGTCAAAGAAGACATACAGGGACAGGGCTACAGGGACACAGGACGGTCAAAGAAGACATACAGGGACAGGGCTACAGGGACACAGGACGGTCAAAGAAGACATACAGGACAGGGCTACAGGGACACAGGACGGTCAAAGAAGACATACAGGGACAGGGCTACAGGGACACAGGACGGTCAAAGAAGACATACAGGGACAGGGCTACAGGGAGACAGTATGGCCAAAGAAGACATACAGGGACAGGACTACAGGGACACAGGACGGTCAAGGACAGGGCTACAGGGACACAGGACGGTCAAAGAAGACATACAGGGACAGGGCTACAGGGACACAGGACGGTCAAAAGAAGACATACAGGGACAGGGCTACAGGGACACAGGACGGTCAAGAAGACATACAGGGACAGGGCTACAGGGACACAGGACGGTCAAAGAAGACATACAGGGACAGGGCTACAGGGAGACAGTATGGCCAAAGAAAGACATACAGGGACAGGGCTACAGGGACACAGGACGGTCAAAGACATACAGGGACAGGGCTACAGGGACACAGGACGGTCAAAGAAGACATACAGGGTCAGGGTCCGGGACACAGGACGGTCAAAGAAGACATACAGGGACAGGGCTACAGGGACACAGGACGGTCAAAGACATACAGGGACAGGGCTACAGGGACACAGGACGGTCAAAGAAGACATACAGGGACAGGGCTACAGGGACACAGGACGGTCAAAGAAGACATACAGGGACAGGGCTACAGGGATACAGGACGGTCAAAGAAGACATACAGGGACAGGGCTACAGGGACACGGACGGTCAAAGACATACAGGGACAGGGCTACAGGGAGACAGTATGGCCAAGAAGACATACAGGGACAGGATACTACAGGGACACAGGACGGTCAAGGACAGGGCTACAGGGACACAGGACGGTCAAAGAAGACATACAGGGACAGGGCTACAGGGGACACAGACCGGTCAAAGAAGACATACAGGGACAGGGCTACAGGGACCACAGGACGGTCAAAGAAGACATACAGGGACAGGGCTACAGGGACACAGGACGGTCAAGAAGACATACAGGGACAGGGCTAAGGGAGACAGTATGGCCAAAGAAGACATACAGGGACAGGGCTACAGGGACACAGGACGGTCAAAGAAGACATACAGGATAAGATAATGTTGCTTATAGCCCAGCCGACCGCAGAGGGCCACATCAGGGCTGAAGACATACGGGACAGGGCTCGAGGGAGACAGTATGGCCAAAGAAGACATACAGGGACAGGGCTACAGGGACACAGGACGGTCAAAGAAGACATACAGGGACAGGGCTACTGGGACACAGGACGGTCAAAGAAGACATACAAGGACAGGGCTACAGGACACAGGACGGTCAAAGAAGACATACAGGGACAGGGCTACAGGGAGACAGGACGGCCTAAGAAGACATACAAGGACAGGGCTACAGGGACACAGGACGGTCAAAGAAGACATACAGGGACAGGGCTACAGGGACACAGGACGGCCAAAGAAGACATACAGGGACAGGGCTACAGGGACACAGGACGGTCAAGAAGACATACAGGGAGAGGGCTACAGGGACACAGGACGGCCAAAGAAGACATACAGGGACAGGGCTACAGGGACACAGGACGGCCAAAGAAGAGACATACAGGGACAGGGCTACAGGGACACAGGACGGCCAAAGAAGACATACAAGGACAGGGCTACAGGGACACAGGACGGTCAAAGAAGACATACAGGGACAGGGCTACAGGGAGACAGTATGGCCAAAGAAGACATACAAGGACTGGGCTACAGGGACACAGGACGGTCAAAGAAGACATACAGGGACAGGGCTACAGGTAGACAGTATGGCCAAAGAAGACATACAGGACAGGGCTACAGGGACACAGGACGGTCAAAGAAGACATACAGGGACAGGGCTACAGGGAGACAGTACGGCCAAAGAAGACATACTGGGACAGGGCTACAGGGACACAGGACGGTCAAAGAAGACATACAGGGACAAGGCTACAGGGAGACAGTACGGCCAAAGAAGACATACAGGGACAGGGCTACAGGGACACAGGACGGCCAAAGAAGACATACAAGGACAGGGCTACAGGGACACAGGACGGCCAAAGAAGACATACAAGGACAGGGTACAGGGACACAGGACGGCCAAAGAAGACATACAAGGACAGGGCTACAGGGACCCCAGGACGGCCAAAGAAGACATACAAGGACAGGGCTACAGGACACAGGACGGCCAAAGAAGACATACAAGGACAGGGCTACAGGGACACAGGACGGCCAAAGAAGACATACAAGGACAGGGCTACAGGGACACAGGACGGCAAAGAAGACACACAAGGACATGGCTACAGGGAGACGTATGGCCAAAGAAGACATACAAGGACACGGCTACAGGGACACAGTATGGCCAAGAAGACATACAAGGACAGGGCTAAAGGACGGACACAGGAGACATACAAGGACTGTATCAAAGGACAGGGCTAAAGGACGAATACAGGAGACATACAAGGACTGTACCAAGGACA
>CM031614.1:65946955-65951955 GCA_018398815.1 Conus ventricosus
TGGTGTGGTGTGGTGTGGTGTGGTATTATGTGATACAGTGTGGTGTGGTATAGTGTGGTGTGGTGTGGTGCGGTGTGGTCTCGCTGACTCTTGCACTCGCGCCTTCTTCCCATCCACAAACCACCCACACCGACTCACCTGTGGAGATAAAATCAGCGTCATCAGCCTGCCAATCAGACAGCCTCGTGGCCTCGATCTTCTCGTCCACCTCCTCCTCCTCCTCCTCCCCATCACCCCCCTGAGCGCCACTGCTGTGGTTGGAGTGGTGGGGGCCGTCAGCACTCTGGGTCTGCCGCCTGTGCCTCCTCCTCAGCCTCCTGCCCGTGCTCTTCAGGTCGTACAGCTGGCCTCCGCTGTGCACCACGCCCTCCTGGGGGAGACAAAGTGAAAAACCGACAGTGCTGGACTCTCTCACCAAGCTCTCCTGGGGGGGATGGGGGATGGGGGGGGGAGGGAAATGGTGTTTACAGTACCGGACTCTTTCACTACGCCCTCCTGGGGTGGTGGTGGGGGGGGAGGTAGGGGGCAAAGGGAAATGGTGTTTACAGTACCGGACTCTTTCACTACGCCCTCCTGGGGTGGTGGGGGGGGGGAGGTAGGGGGCAAAGGGAAATGGTGTTTACAGTACCGGACTCTTTCACTACGCCCTCCTGGGGTGGTGGTGGGGGGGGGGGAGGTAGGGGGCAAAGGGAAGTGGTGTTTACAGTACCGGACTCTTTCACTACGCCCTCCTGGGGTGGTGGTGGGGGGGGGGGGGAGGTAGGGGGCAAAGGGAAATGGTGTTTACAGTACCGGACTCTTTCACTACGCCCTCCTGGGGGTGGTGGGGGGGGGGGGGGGGAGGTAGGGGGCAAAGGGAAATGGTGTTTACAGTACCGGACTCTTTCACTACGCCCTCCTGGGGTGGTGGTGGGGGGGGGGAGGTAGGGGGCAAAGGGAAATGGTGTTTACAGTACCGGACTCTTTCACTACGCCCTCCTGGGGTGGTGGTGGTGGGGGGGGGGGTAGGGGGGCAAAGGTAAATGGTGTTTACAGTACCGGACTCTTTGACTACGCCCTCCTGGGGTGGTGGTGGGGGGGGGGGAGGTAGGGGGCAAAGGGAAATGGTGTTTACAGTACTGGACTCTTTCACTACGCCCTCCTGGGGTGGTGGTGGGGGGGGGGGAGGTAGGGGGCAAAGGGAAATGGTGTTTACAGTGCTGGACTCTTTCACTACGCCCTCCTGGGGTGGTGGTGGGGGGGGGGGGGGGGGTAGGGGGGCAAAGGGAAATGGTTTGTTTACAGTACCGGGACTCTTTCACTACGCCCTCCTGGGGTGGTGGGGGGGGGGGGGGGGGGGGTAGGGGGCAAAGGAAATGGTGTTTACAGTACGGACTCTTTCACTACGCCCTCCTGGTGTGGTGGTGGGGGGGGAGGTAGGGGGCAAAGGGAAATGGTGTTTTACCGTACCGGACTCTTTCACTACGCCCTCCTGGGGTGGTGGTGGGGGGGGGGGGGGGGGGGGGGTAGGGGCAAAGGGAAATGGTGTTTACAGTACTGGACTCTTCTCACTAGCCCTCCTGGGGTGGTGGTGGGGGGGAGGTAGGGGGCAAAGGGAAATGGTGTTTACAGTACCGGACTCTTTGACTACGCCCTCCTGGGTGGTGGTGGGGGGGGAGGTAGGGGCAAAGGGAAATGGTGTTTACAGTGCTGGACTCTCATCACGCCCTCCTGGGCGGAACGAAGGGAAATGGGGTTTACAACGGTGGACTCTTTCACCACGCCCTTTGTTTGGGGGGTGGGGGGGTGGGGGGTGGGGGCAAAGGGAAATGCTGTTTACAGTGCTGACTTCTTTCACCACTCCTCCCTAGGGGGGGGGGGGGGTGGACCAAGGGAAATGGGGTTTACAGTGCTGGACTCTTTCACTATTCCTCCCTGGGGGGGAGGGGGGGGAGGGGGGGAGGGGGGAGCAAAGGGAAATGGGGTTTACAGTGCTGGACTCTTTCACTATTCCTCCCTGGGGGGGGGGGAGGGGGGCAAGGGAAATGGGGTTTACAGTGCTGGACTCTTTCACTATTCCTCCCTGGGGGGGGGGGGGGGGGGGGGGGAGGGGAGAACAAGGGAAATGGGTTTACAGTGCTGGAGTCTTTCACCACTCCTGCCTGGGGGGGGGGGGGGGGGGGGGGAGGAGGGGAGAACAAAGGGAATGGGGTTTACAGTGCCTAACTCTTTCATCGCGCCTTCCCTGTGAGGTGGACAAAGGGAACAGTGTTTACATCGTTTAGCACGTTCATCGTGCCTCCCTGTGAGGTGGACAAAGGGAACAGTGTTTATATCGTTTAGCACGTTCATCGTGCCTCCCTGTGAGGTGGACAAAGGGAACAGTGTTTACATCGTTTAGCACGTTCATCGCGCCTCCCTGTGAGGTGGACAAAGGGAACAGTGTTTACATCGTTTAGCACGTTCATCGTGCCTCCCTGTGAGGTGGACAAAGTGAACAGTGTTTATATCGTTTAGCACGTTCATCGTGCCTCCCTGTGAGGTGGACAAAGGGAACAGTGTTTACATCGTTTAGCACGTTCATCGCGCCTCCCTGTGAGGTGGACAAAGGGAACATGTTTACATCGTTTAGCACGTTCATCGTGCCTTCCTGGTGGAGGAGGAGGGTTTTCATCAAAGGGAATGTCGTTTTAACTCTTTCATCACTCCAGCGTTTCCTGGCTGACTCCAAGGTCATTCTCCATTCATGCTCTCCCGTACCTTGGGTCATTTTCTGATGCAATCCTTCGGCCACTTTTTACAAGTAAATATTATTCTGAAAGATGCGTGCATTCCAAAGTGTACCATGGGTTCCTCGTTCCTCCATGAGGAGGGCAAATATTTGACAGTGACCTCCTTGGCAGATGTGTAAATGTGATGTCAGTGGGTGGTGCTGTGGTGGTACATTCCATATTCATTGGGGATTATCATGTTCTCTTTCTTCGTTTTCTTCTACAATCAATATTCTACTGTATTCTCTCTCTCTCTCTCACACACTCAAAACACACACACACACACACACACACACACCACACACACACACACACACGCACACGCATGCACGAAAACAGGTGAAGAGAGAGAGAGAGAGGAGAGAGAAGAGAGAGAGAGGGGGGAGAGAGAGAAGGGGGAGAGAAGAGAGAGAGAGAGAACGAGTAGAGAGAGGGGAGAAGCGCTACACCAATGGCACACATGAGCGCATTACCAAAAGAGTCTGACTGACCAGATGAACACAAAAGATGTCTAACTGATCCAACGCCACGAAGCAGGGCGCTGTGGTGGACAACTCACCAGTCTGTACCCGCGGGGTTTGCCGTTGTCGTCCGTGTCCCGGGACACCATGACGTCAGCCTCCTTCTCAAGGTCTGGTACACCGAGTACTGCACGCACCAACAATCACAGACTTTCTGAAAGGCTCTCGGTTCACGGTTGAAAAAACAGCATCATGACGTCCAAAAACTGGATCAGTTTTGGGTTTTGTGTAAATGTGGTGTAGTGTGAATGTTATGTGACCATATGTGGAGTGTGATGTGGTGGGTTGGGGGAATGTTTTTTGGGCGCAATGCGTAGCGCGACGTGCTTTCGTGTAAGGTATGGCAAGGTCATTATTGCTTTATACACCAGCCGAGTGGTCTTCGTTGGAATCAAGTGGAACATGGTTTCTGGCGTCATGGTTGGTGGTACGGTTTTGGTTGGTGCTATGAGGCATAATGGGGGTGGGATGTGGATGTGACCGTGATGCCGAGTAATGTGGTGGGTTTTGGAGTGGTCAGGTGGGGCCTTTCTGTGGGTGAGGCGGAGTGATTTCTCTCCTCTCTTGACCCTCCAAGAAACGGGGCCCTGTCTCACCTCCAAACCCCCCCCCCCCCCCCCTTCACCCCCATACTCGCCCACCCCACCCCCACCCATGATATAACCGCCGTTGCGGTGTTCTCTTTGCTGGGGCGTCCTTTTTCCCTAGATTCATTAAATAAGTTGAAAGGTAATTTACGATTTAATGCATAAATATCTAAGATAATTGAATACCTGATCATTCCCGAATGACATAAAAGTCATCAATAATCAATGGGTTGGGAACTACATTTTGATATCAAACATCACCTGTGTGCGATGTTCTATTGTATCAATTAGTTTTTTTTTCTTTAAAAAGCCCCTGTTGACGGGTCTCCGACGCTCCCCCCCGTTATTAAAAAAATGATATCATATTCGGGATGCAGGGTATAGACAGAAGTATTTCGCTTCCCCAACCAAAAGCGCCTCGAAGGCACACGCACTCTGTCCTCACATCGGGCCACACAAAGTGACGGAACCAATAAAATTCATAGAAAATTAAACAACTTTTATTCAAATTGACTCCGAGCCCCCACCCGTCACTACACAACACAACTATCTGTTTCATACAACAATGTAAACAGCATACAGACAATTTCATAAATCGCATCCCCTGTTCTTCAGTTATTCTTACTTAGCCAGGAAAGACAATATTCCACTATTCTGTTTGCACACTTATAACCTTAAGAGCAAAAAAACGTCCATAACTTGCCAGCATTCCTTGGTTGATCGTCAGTTTCTCTCATCCACTGTAACGACCACGAGCTGAAGCTGCCACACTGTTGTGTCCTCCCGATTGGCCAAATCCCAGTTGGGGGACACTGGCAACGTAGCTTGAGTCGCACCCTCACACAGAGTCTCCCGGACTCCACCGTACTTCGCCCTCTCCTCCACGGAAAGGCTCCTGTCGGCCTCTCCACAGGTCTTCTCTGGCTGCAAACACCCCACGTTGTCTGGCAGCTCCCTGTCTAGGCTCCAAACAGGCTGACACGTCTTGCTGTCGACCGTCCCCACACGGGAGACAATTCTTCTCGTCGTCGGCTCCGAGGCTACAGCAACCTCCACTGTCATACGTCCCCCACCCAGGAGACAACGAGGCGACAGCTAACCTCTGCTTCACGCTGTATTTTCATGAGCCTCAGCAAGACGGG
>CM031614.1:65961955-65966955 GCA_018398815.1 Conus ventricosus
ACGCACGCACGCACACACACACACACACACACACACACACACACACACACACACACACCACACACACACACAACCATACAGAAAGAGATGGAGAGGGGAGAGACTGACAGACAGACAGACTGACAGACAGAGACAAAAAGAGAGAGACAGAGAGAGAGATGGATGGACAGACGGACAGACAGACTAAAAACAGAGAGAGAGAGGAGAGAGAGAGCAAGAGAGAGAGAGAGAGAGAGAGGATGGAGAGTAACAAGACAAAAAAGAGAGAGAACAAAGGAAAAAGAGGAAGGACAGAAGGAAAAAGAGGAAGGACAAAAGGAAAAAGAGGAAGGACAGAAGGAAAAAGAGGAAGGACAGAAGGAAAAAGAGGAAGGACAGAAGGAAAAAGAGGAAGGACAGAAGGAAAAAGAGGAAGGACAGAAGGAAAAAGAGGAAGGACAGAAGAAGGTGAAAATGAAGAAAGGGAAGAAAAGAAATAAAGAAGAAAGACGCCAGGAACAAATTAAATGAATGAAAAGGAGAAGGCGTGATAAGAGGAAAGGACAATGAACAAAAAGAATGAGAAGGAAAAAAGAGGGGGGGGGGGGGGGGGGGGGGGGGAGGGCCCAAAAACTGACAATAACAGAAGAGAAAAGAAAAAGAAAGCAATATCCCCAAGTGACAATACTGAAACTTGTGAAAGACCGCTAAAAACCAATGTCCCGCTAGTTCAGTAACGACCGACATCTCCCCGGAAATGACTTAAATCTCACCTTTTGAACAGGACACGGGGGCAACAGAACCGAAAAGTCCACATCACCATTCTCTTTATGACAAAAAAGACCCCAATGTATTCATGTGTTGTGATATATATCATAAACACAATTTTCATGTACGTAATTAACCATTGTTTTAACAGCTACTGCGCCATAAAAGTCAATAGTCGTCAAAAGAGAAATAATGATTCTGATGACTGGGCACGAGACCTTGTCCATGAAAGGCGCCGTCCCGGAAGGAAATAACCATCATCGTTCACTTCACGGCAAATCTCTTTCTTCTTCATCTGAAAGTCCGTCAGTGAAAAGAGCTGAATTCTGGTATGCACCGGAGCGGAATCGTTAGAGAAATAAAAACAAACAACCCTGGGCGTTAATGCCATATTCAGGAAATATTCTTTGGTCTCGCCATGAGAAGAAAAACAATGTAAGCGACAGGCATTCCAAAACGTTGATGCAACTCCGATTGTACATCGCCTGGATGGAACAGTGAGGCAATGCAATACAGATCATCCGTCACTCGTTTGGAACAGTGTGGCTGTGTTGGTAGATGATTTGTCACTCGTTGGAACAGTCTGGCTGTGTTGGTAGATGATTTGTCACTCGTTGGAACAGTCTAGCTGTGTTGGTAGATGATTTGTCACTCGTTGGAACAGTCTAGCTGTGTTGGTAGATGATTTGTCACTCGTTGGAACAGTCTAGCTGTGTTGGTAGATGATTTGTCACTCGTTGGAACAGTGTGGCTGTGTTTGTAGATGATTTGTCACTCGTTGGAACAGTGTGGCTGTGTTGGTAGATGATTTGTCACTCGTTGGAACGTCTAGCTGTGTTGGTAGATGATTTGTCACTCGTTGGAACAGTCTGGCTGTGTTGGTAGATGATTTGTCACTCGTTGGAACAGTGTGGCTGTGTTGGTAGATGATTTGTCACTCGTTGGAACAGTCTGGCTGTGTTGGTAGATGATTTGTCACTCGTTGGAACAGTCTAGCTGTGTTGGTAGATGATTTGTCACTCGTTGGAACAGTCTGGCTGTGTTGGTAGATGATTTGTCACTCGTTGAAACAGTCTAGCTGTGTTGGTAGATGATTGTCACTCGTTGGAACTCTAGCTGTGTTGGTAGATGATTTGTCACTCGTTGGAACAGTCTAGCTGTGTTGGTAATGATTTGTCACTCGTTGGAACAGTCTGGCTGTGTTGGTAGATGATTTGTCACTCGTTGGAACAGTGTGGCTGTGTTGGTAGATGATTTGTCACTCGTTGGAACAGTCTAGCTGTGTTGGTAGATGATTTGTCACTCGTTGGAAAAAGTCTAGCTGTGTTGGTAGATGATTTGTCACTCGTTGGAACAGTGTGGCTGTGTTGGTAGATGATTTTGTCACTCGTTGGAACAGTCTAGCTGTGTTGGTAGATGATTTGTCACTCGTTGGAACAGTCTAGCTGTGTTGGTAGATGATTTGTCACTCGTTGGAACAGTGTGGCTGTGTTGGTAGATGATTTGTCACTCGTTGGAACAGTCTAGCTGTGTTGGTAGATGATTTGTCACTCGTTGGAACAGTCTGGCTGTGTTGGTAGATGATTTGTCACTCGTTGGAACAGTCTGGCTGTGTTGGTAGATAATCTGTCACTCGTTGGAACAATCTAGCTGTGTTGGTAGATGATTTGTCACTCGTTGGAACAGTCTGGCTGTGTTGGTAGATGATTTGTCACTCGTTGGAACAGTGTGGCTGTGTTGGTAGATAATCTGTCACTCGTTGGAACAGTCTAGCTGTGTTGGTAGATGATTTGTCACTCGTTGGAACAGTGTGGCTGTGTTGGTAGATGATATGTCACTCGTTGGAACAGTCTAGCTGTGTTGGTAGATGATTTGTCACTCGTTGGAACAGTGTGGCTGTGTTGGTAGATGATTTGTCACTCGTTGGAACAGTCTGGCTGTGTTGGTAGATGATTTGTCACTCGTTGAACAGTCTGGCTGTGTTGGTAGATGATTTGTCACTCGTTGGAACAGTGTGGCTGTGTTGGTAGATGATTTGTCACTCGTTGGAACAGTGTGGCTGTGTGTTGGTAGATGATTTGTCACTCGTTGGAACAGTCTAGCTGTGTTGGTAGATGATTTGTCACTCGTTGGAACAGTCTAGCTGTGTTGGGAGATGAATTTGTCACTCGTTGGAACAGTCTAGCTGTGTTGGTAGATGATTTGTCACTCGTTGGAACAGTGTGGCTGTGTTGGTAGATGATTTGTCACTCGTTGGAACAGTCTAGCTGTGTTGGTAGATGATTTTTTCACTCGTTGGAACAGTCTCGCTGTGTTGGTAGATGATTTGTCACTCGTTGGAACAGTGTGGCTGTGTTGGTAGATGATTTGTCACTCGTTGGAACAGTCTAGCTGTGTTGGTAGATGATTTGTCACTCGTTGGAACAGTGTGGCTGTGTTGGTAGATTTGTCACTCGTTGGAACAGTCTAGCTGTGTTGGTAGATTATTTGTCACTCGTTGGAACAGTCTAGCTGTGTTGGTAGATGATTTGTCACTCGTTGGAACAGTCTAGCTGTGTTGGTAGATGATTTGTCACTCGTTGGAACAGTCTAGCTGTGTTGGTAGATGATTTGTCACTCGTTGGAACAGTCCCGGCTGTGTTGGTAGATGATTTGTCACTCGTTGGAACAGTCTAGCTGTGTTGGTAGATGATTGTCACTCGTTGGAACAGTCTAGCTGTGTTGGTAGATGATTTGTCACTCGTTGGAACAGTGTGGCTGTGTTGGTAGATGATTTGTCACTCGTTGGAACAGTCTAGCTGTGTTGGTAGATGATTTGTCACTCGTTGGAACAGTGTGGCTGTGTTGGTAGATGATTTGTCACTCGTTGGAACAGTCTGGCTGTGTTGGTAGATGATTTGTCACTCGTTGGAACAGTCTAGCTGTGTTGGTAGATGATTTGTCACTCGTTGGAACAGTGTGGCTGTGTTGGTAGATGATTTGTCACTCGTTGGAACAGTCTAGCTGTGTTGGTAGATGATTTGTCACTCGTTGGAACAGTCTAGCTGTGTGGTAGATGATTTGTCACTCGTTGGAACAGTCTGGCTGTGTTGGTAGATGATTTGTCACTCGTTGGAACAGTCTAGCTGTGTTGGTAGATGATTTGTCACTCGTTGGAACAGTGTGGCTGTGGTGGTAGATGATTTGTCACTCGTTGGAACAGTCTAGCTGTGTTGGTAGATGATTTGTCACTCGTTGGAACAGTCTGGCTGTGTTGGTAGATGATTTGTCACTCGTTGGAACAGTCTAGCTGTGTTGGTAGATGATTTGTCATTCGTTGGAACAGTCTAGCTGTGTTGGTAGATGATTTGTCACTCGTTGGAACAGTGTGGCTGTGTTGGTAGATGATTTGTCACTCGTTGGAAACAGTCTAGCTGTGTTGGTAGATGATTTGTCACTCGTTGGAACAGTCTAGCTGTGTTGGTAGATGATTTGTCACTCGTTGGAACAGTCTAGCTGTGTTGGTAGATGATTTGTCACTCGTTGGAACAGTGTGGCTGTGTTGGTAGATGATTTGTCACTCGTTGGAACAGTCTAGCTGTGTTGGTAGATGATTTGTCACTCGTTGGAACAGTGTGGCTGTGTTGGTAGATTTGTCACTCGTTGGAACAGTCTAGCTGTGTTGGTAGATGATTTGTCACTCGTTGGAACAGTCTAGCTGTGTTGGTAGATGATTTGTCACTCGTTGGAACAGTCTAGCTGTGTTGGTAGATGATTTGTCACTCGTTGGAACAGTCTAGCTGTGTTGGTAGATGATTTGTCACTCGTTGGAACAGTCTGGCTAGTGTTGGTAGATGATTTGTCACTCGTTGGAACAGTCTAGCTGTGTTGGTAGATGATTTGTCACTCGTTGGAACAGTCTGGCTGTGTTGGTAGATGATTTGTCACTCGTTGGAACAGTCTAGCTGTGTTGGTAGATGATTGGGCACTCGTTGGAACAGTCTAGCTGTGTTGGTAGATGATTTGTCACTCGTTGGAACAATGTGGCTGTGTTGGTAGATGATTTGTCACTCGTTGGAACAGTCTAGCTGTGTTGGTAGATGATTTGTCACTCGTTGGAACAGTCTAGCTGTGTTGGGAGATGATTTGTCACTCGTTGGAACAGTCTAGCTGTGTTGGTAGATGATTTGTCACTCGTTGAACAGTCTAGCTGTGTTGGTAGATGATTTGTCACTCGTTGGAACAGTGTTTGGGTGTGTTGGTAGATGATTTGT
>CM031614.1:65971955-65974455 GCA_018398815.1 Conus ventricosus
GCTGACATACCTGGAGCAGTATGACGGAAGTGTGTAAGCAAGATCCGGAGCCTGGGCTGCCTGGTGAAGACAGCCATTGCCTGATGCCCAAAGTCCTGGGTCCCACTTTGATCCAGGCCCTCTGTGGGAATGCAGGATGTAACGCCCCCACCTCTCTCTCTCTCTCTCTCTCTCTCTCTCTCTCTCTCTCTCTCTCTCTCTCTGTCACACACACACACACACACACACACACACACACACACGCACACGCACGCACACACGCACCGTGGGAGAGAGAGAGGGAGGGGGAGGACAGTCCACACACCTGTACCGTGACGTCATTCTCTCAGCCCTGACCTGGTCTCCGTGGTCGGCAGGTGTACAGACATCAGGAGTTGACCTCAACCCACTCCCACCCCCACCCCTCACACCCCATCCGTACACACGGGCCAAAACGATACAGCCGATCCCACCGTGACTTGTTAATTAATTAATCAGTGTAAATCATTAACCGTCCTGGGACATGGCGGTTGGAGGGGGGGGGGGGGGGGGGGGGGGGGGGAGGGGAGAGGCGGTGACAGGGTGGGGGTTGGAAGCCACATGAGAAGAGGGGAGTGGGAAGAGGAGGGGGGGGGGCGGCCGTCGTCAGGATGGTGCGGTCAAATATTGGTCATCGCATCGTTTAGCGGACAAACTGGACAGCTGGCGCACAGAAGGCCACACATCCTCTCACCCCCCCCCCCCCCCCTCCACCATCCTCCATCCCCTCCCTCTCTCATCCCCTCTTTCCTCTTTCATCCCGTCCCTCCACTCTTTTTTTCCCGCCCTCGTACCCCGAGTGGAAACGACCGTGTGGCCACAGCCAGGCTGCACACCGAAAATGGATGCGCCAAGGCCTTGCTTAAGAAGTCGAGTATTTATGGACTGGCGCAACAAGACTGCTTTGTGAATTTTTTTTTTTTTTTTTTTTTTGGTCTGGAAGTTGATTCTCGTTTTCTTGTACATGCCCACCAAGGTACAAGCCTGGTGGTTCCAAGCAGATACACTAAAGTCACATGGAAGGGGGCCGTTTGGGTGCTACCACCTGGTGCTAGCTACCACAGTAGGGTCACGGGGTGAGTGCTAAGGCCTGATAAGTGACGTCAACTATGCGGAAGGTTGTGTATTTGATCATGTGATGTCACTGGTGGGAATCTCTCTCTCTCTCTCTCTCTCTCTCTCTCTCTCTCTGATTTTTACAGACAGTTTGGTAATTCTCATGATCTGAAACCTTATATAACTTTAGAAATGGATAGACACTTCAAATACATAATGGCAAAATTTAGACTTGGAATATCGGATTTAGCAGTACATAAATTAAGATACAAAACCGATGTTGATGACAATGATATGCTTTGTCCTCTCTGTAAAGTGTCACAAGAAAATGAGATGCATTTTGTTCTTTGTTGTCCAGCCCTCATGGACATTAGAAATGAACTGATTAAGCCAAAATTCTACAGACAGCCTTCCCTATTTAGATTGACCCTATTGATGTCCTCAGCTTCAACAATAGATGTTAAAAATTTTTCGTTATTTTTGTATAAGGCATTTAAAATTAGAGAAATGGCTACCTCTTAAAAGTTACAAATGATTTGTCTTAATTTGGTATACTTTGTTGCATGTCGCATACATTTGTTTCCAATGTACCATTTCCATACCCCTTCATAAGGGGCCTAGGCCTATGTGAATAAATCATCCGAATCCAAATCTCTCTCTCTCTCATCCCCCCCCCCCCCCCCCCCCAACCGGCGCAACAGTAGGGTCACGGGTGAGTGCAAAGGCCTGATTAGTGACGTCAACTATGCGGAAGGTCCTGTATATGATCATGTGATGTCATTGGTGGAAATCTCTCTCTCCTCTCTCTCTCTCTCTCTCTCTCTCTCTCCCCCTCCCCCCCCCCCCCCCCCCCCCCTAAACAAAGGAAATGATTGGTGGCAGTTGTTGTTTCGATCAGTTATCAGTTTAACATGAAATGCTGAGTCAAAATTATGGTGAGCCACAACACGCTTAGGCTACATGGATTATCTGGTTATCTGGAGATTTAGTGCACAATCCTAACTGTGGTGTGTGGCCACGCTTCTTCCTCTCCGGTCGACGTTACCGTGCCAGTCATCTTCACTGCCATGCGTGGACACTACACCTGTACACACAGACAGGGAGAATGGCACCAACAGAAAGGAAGAAAGGAAGGAAGGAAAAAAGAATGAACATGAAGGAAGGAACAATGAAAAGAAGAATAAAAGAAAGACAGAACGAAGGAAAACTGAAAGAGTGAAAAGAAGAATGATTGAACGGAAGAAAAGAAGAAGGAAAGGAAGAAAGTATAGAGGGAATGGAAAAAAAGGGAAGGACGGAAGGATGAATGAAAGGACGAAAAAAGCAAGATTGGAAGGACAAAAAGAAGGAATTAAGAAATGAAAAATAAAAGAAGGAAATGAAGAATGAAAGAGCGAGTGTACGACAGAAGAAAAGGGAAAAATGT
>CM031614.1:65975829-66100829 GCA_018398815.1 Conus ventricosus
AGGAGAGCTTGGTAACCGTTCTGCAGGAAAAATCAGATGGTGCTTTCTTCCGGTCGTAGTCAGGAAGTGAAGAGAATCGAAAATCACGACGTGATTAGCAATAATCGTGACTAGGCAAGAGAAACGTGACATGAAAAACAAGAGTTCAAACAATGTGATTTCTCCTGTTTTTAAAATCCATGAATCTTGCTCATATGCAGTCTTATAATTCTTCATTCATTCTGAAGAGTTGAGTGTTTGTCTATCGCCTAAACACTGATCTGATACCCCAAACACAGGCTAATGTCAAAGACTCTGGCAGATGAATGGTGCGCACATGTCGAAAAAATCAAATTATACATTATCTGTCCAAACATGCAGTGGTTTTATCAATGTTCCAAAGTTGTAGCCGTTTTAAAGACGCGAAACAAGGACTTATGATGTTTGCACACTGGCCATTCGTTTTTATACACATACTTATCTTTTAAAGGAGTGAAGAAGTTCCGTGGATGCATTCCATGTCTTGTTCAACTCACTGTAAACATTCTTTTTAGGGTGTTTGTTGGGACTTGCACGATGTGAGACATAAATCTATACAGCAGACTCCCGTGAAAACCATGTTCAGAGATGTCCACCTGACGTTGATCCTCTTTGAGTTTCTGAAAAGATTACATTTTTCATCTGATCATAAGATTTTACGAAGAAAGACTTTTGCGAAGTTTCTGGTGCATGCGTTTTTAGAAGCTGAATTTTAAAGATGTGTGAATGTTTTTACCCCTTTTTTGTGATTGTGAGTGTTCTCAACGTGGTGGCAGCTCTGATATGGCCTTTTGCGGTCGGTGGGCTAATTAGCTACATTACCTTACCTTTCTCATTCTGTTCTCCTCCACCTCACCCTCCGCCAGCCCCTTCCACAAACTTAAGTACCGATGGTTTTTGTGACTGTTATTTTTTTTCCGCTAGGGATGGGAAGGGGGTAAAACTGTCATTTGTCCTGTGTTCTCAGGGGGGAAGTGTGTTTAGGGGCATCAAAGGGAAGTAGAAGTACGGACATCATGTGTCTGCGACATGCCTGTCGTAGTCCCTTAACGTTCTGAAAATCATCATGGAGGAATATTACAAAGCAGGGAAGATCAGACTTAAAAGCATGCTGGAGGACTAGGAGGAGACAAGGTGGTTAGAAGCAATCAAGCCCCAGCTGCAGACAGGGCAGAGAAATTGGATAGTTCAAGAGGCGATGGCATTCTGCAAAAGGAAAGTCTCAAGATCAGGAGAAATAACATGGACTCCACAGACCAAACAGACAAGGACTGGGGGTGACCAAAAACTGATGGTGGTCAAAGGCTCAAAGAAAAAGCAAAAGAGACATGTGATTAAGGAGTTGAGAACAAGAAGAAGACCAAAAAAGACTCCAAAAAGCTAGTCAGCAGCGCCAGCAAGGGAGCAATGGGTCAACGTGGGAGAATGCACTCCAAAGAAGTCTCACTTGGAATGGACTTTTGGCACATGGCCCCTCTAGGATCAGCTTCATTCTCAGATCTGCATTATGACCTTCTGCACTCAAATGCAAACCTGGCATGAAGTGGGGGGATAAACAGACGACCTGCATGCCCCTCTTGCCATGAAAAACAAACAGTGGAGCATGTCTAAGCCATGTAAAGTAGCCTGGATCAGGAAGGTACCACATGGAGAGCACACCAAAGTGCTCAAAGAGATTGTAAAAGTAGTATCGGGCCTAGTACCCATACACCACAAAAGGGCGAATCAGGCTCCATAAGCACCCGCAACATTCTTCACGGCAGGTAGGCAGCATATCCATGGCACAAGAACAACAGCACTCGAAAACATTTGCAGGCAGAGTCTGCTGGATGGGGAGATGATGGGTGTGCACGCAGACTCATGTATTGAAAAGAGGTCACCAAGAGATATCAGCAGTGTGGCTTTGAGACCAGACATAGTAGTCAATAGTCACTCTAAGTCAACCAAGCAGCTGATCATGATGAAGCTCACGGTGCCATATGAGAACAGAATGGAGGCAGTCAATCTACAAGATGAAATAGTATGCTGATCTGGCAAAACAGCCTGTGGAGAGAGGCTAATTCAGGTCAAAGTCCTCACTGCAGAATTGAGAAATTGGAGCTAGGGGGATTTGTAGGAACGTCTGCATACAGCCTCATGAAACAGCTCTCGTTGCAGGGGAAGGAAAAAACCCAAGGGGGATAGGCCTGGAATAAGCAATGGCAGAAGAAGCTGGCAGAAGGTGTTCAAGCTGGATCTGGCAAGGAGCAACAAACGTTGAACTTCTTAAGGCTTAATTTCCCTACAAATTGCAGGTGTTCCCTGGGCTCAGTGGTTAAAAACGCGATGTCATTAAGTAAGATTATAAGCATGTCCAGAGGGTCATGGGTTCGAATCCAGCAATGGCTCGTCAAGATGGGGAAAAAATAAAAAGGGGCAGCAGAGGGTCATCCGGACGGAGGTCATGAACCGGGTGTGGCCCAACCACCCTAGCGTGTCAGGAGATAAGGGCCGTAATCACTTGTTGAAGGGGGCTTCTCTTCTGAGGACTCTCTGCTGCCACGCTCTACACGAGGTTCTTTCTACTCTACTTGCTGCAGAGAGGAAACATCACCCCCACCCTGGATTTTGGGGGTCCTATGGGGGATTTTTTGCCATCACACACACCCCCGGAGGGGGGGGGGGGGGGTTCCCTTTCTTCTCCATCCCCCGGACCAACCGACCCTGTGAACTGGGACGTCTGCAACAGTCTCTCTTCCTTCTCCCTTACCTTCTCCCCCCATTCCCTCACCACTTCCTCCACCACAACTCAGGCCGATGGGGGCAATGGGAAGAAATGAAGGAAAAGGTTTTGGCGGTGCGTGCTCGGTGGTGGTGTTGGGGGGTGAGGGGGTTTGGATTCAAAAGGCACGCGACAGAGGCTCACTGGAAGTTACGTAAGCCACGGCGCGCGCACTCAAAAGCACGCATTGTGGTCGTCTTCTTACACTCAAAGTGATTGAAGTTGGGTGGGGGTCGTTTACTATTTTCTTTCTTTTTTTATGCCATTGTGTGTGACTGTTTCAAGGATAAAAACTTTGAGAGAGAGAGAGAGGGAGACAGAGACGAGAGAGAGAGAGAATCGACATGCGTTGACGCTCATATTGATGAAATTTTTCTAACATCTACAGTCAGCGACGAAGCATCGTGATTCAGGATGGGCGGAAGCCATGTGAATCACACCGCCCTTCAACAAGATCATCACACAGAATGGGCAGCGACATGTCGGAACACAACGACAGAAAGGAAACAAAGTTGGGAGAGATTGGGAGAGATAGGAGAAGAAGGGAGGAGGAGGAGGGGAGGAAGGAGGAGGACGGAAGAAGTATGCACATTAGTGCCAATGCAAATTGGACAGTTAATGCCCATACAAATGGACAATTAGTGCCACTACGATATGGACAGTTTGTGCCATGTGAATGGACAATTAGTGCCTACTGCTGAAATTAGGACCAGTGGGGGCCCCCCCACCCTGAATGGAGTTTGTGGCCATTGCTGGTACACTGAGACAGTTGTGCCCATTGCTGAATGGACTGTTAGTGCCCAGACCAGATGGTCAGTAAGTGCTCATCTGCTGAATGGGACAGTTAGTGCCCACTGCTGAATAAGAAGTTGCTAGGCCTGTGCGGAAACACATTAATGCCCACTACAGAATGGAAGTTTAGGCCCACTACAGAATGGATTGTTCGTGCCCACTGCTGAAATGGAACAATAAGTGCCCTCTCAAAATGGACAGTATAGTGCATACTACTCACTGGACAGTTAGGGCCCACTGACTGGTTGGACAGTTAGTGCCCACTGCCATAATGGGACTGTCAGAGTCCATTGCAGATGTGGCTAGTTAGAGCCCCACTGTAGAGTGGACAGTTAGGGCTGATACAAGTATATAAAGTTAGTAACCATTTGTTTTATGGACAGTTGGAAGCCTACTGCACTGAATGGACAGTTTTTGCCCACTGCAGAATGGACAGTTTGTGCATACTGCAGAATGGAAGTTAGTGCCCACTACCAAATTGACAATTAGTCGCCCACTACAGAATGGACAGTATTGCCCATGCAGAATGGAAAGTTAGTGCTTACTGGCAGAATATGATAGAATGACAGTTAGTGCCCACTACAAAAATGGACAGTTAATGCACTATCTAAATTGACATTGTGCCCACTACAGAATGGGCAGTTAGTCCCTCCACTGCCAGAATGCACAGCTAGTGCCCACAGCAAAAAAAGGACAGTTAATGCCACCCACTGTCCAATACAAAATGGACAGTTAGTGTTCTCTAAAGAATGCACTGTTAGTGGACAATGCAGAATGGATCAGTACTAAGCACTACAGAATGGACAGTTAGTACCCACTACAGAATGGACAGTTTTTTACCCATATGCAGAATGGACAGATTGTGCCCAAGGCAGTATTGGACAGTTTGTGCCCAATGCAGAATGGACAGTTAGTGCCCACTACTGAATGGACAGTTAGTGCCCAATGCAGAATGGACAGTTAATGCCCACTACAAATGGACAGTTAGTGCCCACTACAAAATGGACAGTTAGTGCCCACTACAAAATGGACAGTTAGTGCCCAGCGCAGAATGGACAGTTAATGCCACTACAAATGACAGTTAGTGCTCACTGCTGAATGGACAGTTAGTGCCCAATGCAAAATGGACAGTTAGTGCCCACTACAAATGGACAGTTAGTGCCCACTACAGATGGACAGTTAGTGCCCAATGCAAAATGGACAGTTAGTGCCCACTACAAATGGTCAGTTAGTGCCCACTACAGATGGACAGTTAGTGCCCACTACAAAATGGACAGTTAGTGCCCAGCGCAGAATGCAGTAAATGCCCAATGCAAAAATGGACAGTTAATGCCCACTACAAATGGACAGTTAGTGCCCAATGCAAAATGGACAGTTAGTGCCCAATGCAGAATGGACAGTTAGTACCCACTGCTGAATGGACAATTAGTGCCTACTGCTTAATGGGCAGTTGATGCCCACTGCTTACTGGATAGTTACTGCCCACTGCTTAATGGACTGTTAGTGCCCACTGCTTAATGGACACTTTATGCCCACTGCAGAATGGACAGTTAGTACCCACTGCAGAATGGACACTTAGTGCCAACTGCAGAATGTACTTGACTGTGTGGACAGTCTCGGTAACTGGTTACCTGACCAACAACAACAACAAAAACCTTAATTAAAAACTGTGACCATGGAAGGAAAGAGCATAGAGATTTTCTACAGCTAAGACCGGAAGACATGCCATAAAGACAGAGGAACAGTCAACGACAGTGAAGAAACAAACAAAACAGGCCGTCAAGTTCACAGTTTTTATTCTCATAGCCTACCCAATCACACAGGGCTTCTTCAGGGGGTCAAAGTTATCCAGGAATAGCGGTTAGTTACATCCACAAACAGGGCACACCAGGACAGAACACTATATGACAGCTACAGTGTGTACATCACACGACACACCACAAGGCCTTGCAAACTGCACCAGCCATGGCTGTTCAGAGCAAGCCACTTAGTTTTGAGAGAAGGGGAATTTACAGTTCACCCACAGCTGCAGAGGCCAAGCCATGAATGCAGGTCAGGGAAAGGGAGTGCTTTCTGCAGGCCGCTCCCCACCAGCCAGCTAATCGCGCTGTACTCGGCGAACTGAATGTCATCTGTGTAAAGCCGGTCTGGCAACAATGTGTTCGGCATTGCTGAGCGCCATTACAGTGGGGCTGTTAGTTTGATAATTAATAGTTGTCGTGAAAAATGTAATATATCTGTGCTTTTGAGATGACTGAATAGGCAAATTCCCGACAATTCTTTTAATACCAAACTCGACTAGGTTTATTTTTCTGTAGATAATGTAGATACGGCATGAAAGCTTGTACACAAGTGGTCAGGCGATATTCAAACAATGACAACACACACACACAATTGTGCAAAAATGACGTCATCACTTTCTGGGAAGTTAATTTTCCCTAGTTAACAAGTACACAAGTTTGATATATGCCTCTGCTTGGGACTACAACAACAAAATGTTGGATTAGAAATGTGTAAGCCTTGTTTGTTCGGCCCTTTAACTAAATGTCTCGAATGGGACGGAAAAATAAAGCTGTGGCCATTCTGCTTCAGTTCATGAACCCAGATTTAAAACACTGTTAAACAATAAACAAAAAACATTTAATAATACAACAACAACAACAAAAACCAGATAAGCTATAGGGGCTAATGGATAGAGCAGAATAGACATCAAATAAGATCCACTCAACACAGTGAATACATTCCTCTCTCCCTAGTCAAAGATGGGAACAATGAGGCTGGCATGTCATGCAACATGAGTGGACAACAGTGTTAACTGCCATTGACAGTGACAGAAAAGATGACTGACAGGCACTGAATGTGACAATAAAGAAACAAAAGACAAGGCAGCCAGCCAAGCAACAGGAATCAAGACATTACCGCACTGAACGTGACGGTAAAGAATCAAAACACATAAGGCAGCCAACAGAGTGACAGGAATAAGGACATTACAGGCACAGGACTTTCTGAAGGTTGAGATAGTACTTTACTACGACCCCCCCCCCCCCCCCCCCCCCCCCCCCCCCTCCCCTACCCCTCCCAATGCCACACTGAAGCTTGGTGCTAGTTAGCGACTTCCACTGCACAAACACACACACACACACATGCACATACACATCACACACACACCACCCATATCCCGCCAACAGCTATCACACAGTGTAACTACTTCCATCTCGTGTGCATAGAGCGATTTTCTGTCCTACACCCAAAAATTTCCACTTTTATTTCAAAATCATATCACATAATATCAAGGCAGGGTAATACATATTAAAAAAATTATGTTAAAACATGAAAACGATATGGAATTTTTTTTATATATTTCCAAATATTTACCCATGTTACACGTGACAAAAACCATATTCCACCGGACAGAAACAATTCAGTGACAGCATGTAGGCCATGCACGTGACACTTGTAACAATGCACAAGAGAAAGGCACACAATGAGCATTTCAACACTGTGAAGAAAGGGATTTCTGGTATACTGCTCCTGTCCAGAAAAGTGGGGGAGATCCCCCCCCCCCCCCGGCAGACAGGGAGGCCACCAAGGTGAAGGCCAGCGTCGCTGACAGCGTGCCGACAAAAGGACACACACAACAGCTATCACCAGCATTTTTCTACACCCACAGCCACTGGGTGAAAGCCGTGCACAACATCAAAACTCATAAACACAGGAATGACATGGACAATGTAATACTGTATAAACATTTCAGCAAAACAAAAACCAAAGCCAAGCAAGACTCATGTCTTATATACATACAAATACATGAGCCCGTACACATCGTTTCGATCAAATTCAGAATCCAGCATCAGTCTTAGGATATGAGCAGTGCAGGAAAATCTGTTCACACCACAGCTGAAAGATATACTGAAGGTTGGTTGCATTGAAGACCTTTCAGTTTCAGAGACAGACCACCATGCACTGTCGTTTCATTCTGTCACATCAGCTGCAGCACTACAAAAGCAGTTCAATGGACTAGCAGCATTCACTTTTAAATACTGGTTTCCTAAATTACAGACACATTCAAACATCAAGCATGCCTCTGAACTGCTTCTCCTCATCAAAATCACCGTGTAATTCTGTCAAAAAGTTCATGAACACCTGTTAAACGTGATCATTTCCACTTGCTCACTATCAGAAAAACACCAATAAAAACAAACAAACAAACAAAAATCACTGACAACTCTCTGACTATGTACACATCTTGTCAAGGTAAAGTCAAAGTCTGCAGGAGTTGTTTCCCTTCCCTGGTAGTTTCCTTAAAATATGCATACATTCTATGAATACGAAACAAACCAAAACAAAAAAACAAACACAAATAGATAGATAAATGAAATAATAGACCACACACACAAGAAAACCGTTTGTTTCATCAGTCCAGAACATTCCTTTTCAAAAGAAACACTTCCATAGCATCAAACCACAGGAGACAGAGTAAAATGGACGTCCTGTTTTCTGTTCATTTCTCCCACACTGCCATCCATGCTGGAGGGGGATGGCATCTTATGCTGCACATGCGCACTCAGTGGAACTGTCACTTATGCACCATGGCGCACTTGTGCAATTCTCTATTATCATCTTTGACAGATCAAAGTGTCAGTGTAATGTTAATCTCAACAGAAATGCAAAGTACACTTTTCAAACATATTACTTTTTATTTTCCCTTTAATTTGGTCTAATATAGCAGTGAAAACAATGTTTATCATTTTCTGTTTTTTTTTGTTGTGGTTTTGTTTTGCTCGGTTTTTTTTTTGTTTCTTGCTAGGGCAGGGGTGTGTGTAAGTTTGTTACTGATTAGAACAGCAATAAAACTAGGAAAATGTTGAAAACCATAATCTTGTCCGAGTGATATGTTGGAAACAGTGCCATAGTTCTTAACTCTTTCATCCCTACAACCCGGTTTTCCGGTTTGCATAAATCCTTCCCTTCCTTCCTGCAGCCCGCAAAATCGGTTCTCGCGGTAAGCGCTTTGAACTTCACGCGAGTCGTGTTATCGGTACATGTCATTTCTCCCTGACCGGGTCGCTTGTGGGGCAGTGTTTATGAATGGAATGGATGCCAGACGGCCCCTACAGCGGGGGAAGTGGTCGCCGCTCTATTCTGGCAGGTTTGCTACTGCATTGTGGCAGTTCTCACTTTGCACTTCTTCCCTTTTTCTCTAAAATCCAGGAATGAAGGGAATACTCGTATTATAAGAATCAAGGAACAAGGGGAAGTAATAGTTCATAGAAAAGTAGGAATGAATGAGCAGGCATGAAAGTGACCAGCAGTAAAAAAGGCTGAAAAATCGGCGGGGGTCTGGGGGCCATTGTAGGCCCCCAGTGGGGCCCAGGGGCAACGCCCCGGCGGGGGTCAGGGGGCAGAGCCCCCTGAAGCTGAAGCTTTTTTATGAAATAAAAGGCCTAAAACTGCAAATAAACCCCTATTTCAGCGCTGTTAAGAAGGGCAAATAAGCCACATTTTCATGTTTTCAGTAATGAAAATAATACTTCAAAAGATCATATAATAATATACTTTTATATGTGCATACTGACTCATTCACTCGCATTATTTTGTGTTATTTTATTTTTACTTTTTAACATGCGCGCTGGTGACCTACTCGTTTTTGAGTGAACCAGTATTTTAGGAAGAAGAAAACAATGAGGCAGCCTTCATCACAACATTGATTCAGTCGGTCAATCTTTCCACATGAAACACAAAATGCAGCGCCTTTTTCGTCTAATTTGCGAAACACATCGCCAACTCGAACATCGTCCACTTCCTGGTCTAGCCAGTCCACCTCCAATCGTTTCTCATCCCTTTTTTTTTTTGGCGTGAAATCGCGACGCGCTTGACAAACTTCGGCAATTTAACGATGTCCGACGTTCGACAGGCGCGAAAAGACCGGATGTTGATTGACGGCGGAAGTGACCGGTTGACTCTTTTGAGAATAACAAATTGTCCAAATGGGAATAGCATCGAACGAAAGTTTATTTCAGGATTTTTCTTTTTTTTTTTTTTTTTGGGGCGGCACATTTTTTTGGGGGGCGGCACAGATGAAAAAAATGGGCGGAAAATCCGCCTTAGGCGGACGAATTTCATGCCTGATGAGTCAATAACCACTCACACAGAAATCATCAAATGGCAATGTATTTCTTGCATTACATAGCACACACAGAAGCAACGCCCTCTCCTTCCCCCACTGCACACACTGAAGGACCACCAGACCGGCAGTACATGGGGCTGGTCGTTTGGTTTGTTCCTCTGTGAGGTCCACCACCAGACCGGCAGTACATGGGGCTGGTCGTTTGGTTTGTTGCTCTGTGAGGTCCACCACCAGACGGCAGTTTCACCACCAGACCGGCAGTACATGGGGCTGGTCGTTTGGTTTGTTCCTCTGTGAGGTTCACCACCAGACCGGCAGTACATGGGGCTGGTCGTTTGGTTTGTTCCTCCGTGAGGTTCACCACCAGACCGGCAGTACATGGGGCTGGTCGTTTGGTTTGTTCCTCTGTGAGGTCCACCACCAGAGTGGCAGTACATGGGGCTGGTTGTTTGGTTTGTTCCTCTGTGAGGTTCACCACCAGACCGGCAGTACATGGGGCTGTTGTTTGGTTTGTTCCTCTGTGAGGTTCACCATCCAGGACAGCAGTTTTGGGGCTGGACGTTTGGTTTGTTCCTCTGTGAGTCCACCACCAGACGGAAGTTTATGGGGCTGGTCGTTTGTTCTTTCTCTTATTTGTCAGTACCCATTCACAACTTACACATAAACATATCAAGACAAAGGACACTCACCCTGTCTTATGACTATGTGTGCCACGCGGTGACATGTGATGTGTTACAGTCAAATGTATGTCCTCATTCTGCCCTGGTTTCTGACTGTGTGGCGAGATACACATCAACCTGTCTTACTGCCTTGTTTCTGACTGTGTGGTGAGTTACACAATCACAAACCTGTCCTACTGCCGTGTTTTGCCTGTGTGGTGAGTTTACTCATTCAAACTGTCATAATGCCCCTTGTTTCTGTATGTGTGGTGAGATACTAATGTCAGGAAGTGTTAGTGTGGTTTTAAAAGTTTTGTAGGCTTTTTTATAAATTTCGCATCTGTGGAGTAGGGCCTTGGTGAAAGACGAGGCAATGCGTTGGATTATAAGGCAGTGGTCGGCCCCGTGTTCGGCCCTTTTTCTGTATGCATGAAGGTGTGGGCTGCTTGGCTATCTTGTTTGATAGCTGGGCGGCCAGCTGGTGAAATCCGCCGTTGGCTGAGTGATATTGTTATGTCATGGAGAGTCTTGCGCGAGGCTGGACTTTGTAGTTGAGTGTGGTGTTTGTACTAGATCGAAGGTCGGATAATTGAGCGTTGGGAGCATGAGTCTTAAGTATGTTGTCGTAAGAATTGTTCGAGTAATTGGGAGAGCGTAGGCGTGTGAGTTAATTTGTTAGTTGGGAACTTGGGAAGTTATTTTATTTGAAGGTCAAGGTTAGGTGTGTTTTAGTTACTGTTAGGGGAAGTAGTTCGCTAGGGAGGTCAGCTAGTTTAGTTATTAATGTTATATGTTGAGGGTGGCTAAATTTAAGGTTTATTGTGATATACACTGTGTTGCAAAAATGTATGTTAATTATGAATGTGATATTTAAGTGTTTTCATACAAGTAAAGTTGGATACTTGTATTTCTTTGAGTCTGTTATAAATGTTGGAGTGATTAGCAAGACGACTGTTTGGAGGAAGTGAGCTAATGTTGTTGTCGGTGGACGAAAGCGCGAGAGTGAGACTATTATGATTCACACAGTTATTTTAAAAGTCGTGAGCTGTTCGTGTTTTATTATCGATTAAATCAACAGAGTAAAAACAAGGTAAACCGGCTTTTTATTTGTTTGTCTGAACATTAGTGGCGAGCCTGCCAGGGAGGGGCAGTGACATACGGTTATAACCTTGTGGTTAAGTTGTAACATTTTCTAGATTTATTGTCGGAAAAATTAGTTAATTTATATTTTCAGTAAGTATTATTGTTTATTGTCATTATTGTTATGAAATTTATTTATAATACAATGTTTTTCTAATACATTTTTCTTCCTATTTTTTGTGCCGTTGACGACTCTGACCACTGTGAGGGAATGGTCGAAGGGTGTAACAGACGCATTCGGTGTGAGGCTGCTGTCTGATGTGAGCTGTCCCTACCCGGGCGCATAACTCTGTACTCTGGGGTGAGTCTCCTTCTTGGAATGTTATCAGATTCGGGCTGTCGCGACAGGGCAATTTAGTTAATATTTAATGATTATTGAGGATAATTTTCTGGTATGTCTTATATTACTACTTGTAGAATTTTGTGTATATGTGATTGTGGGAAATGGTATTCTTTGCTGTTGTCAAATGATTTAAGACGTGTCTTTGCTATTGTTACCATTGCTTCGGTTGGAGTCGGCAATATGGGATTTGTAATTGCTGCTGAAGTTGGATTAAGCAGTATTATATTTGTATGTGCTGAAGTTGGAGTAAGCATTAATATACTTGCATTTGTTAAAATTGGAGTCTGTAAAAATGTATTTGTCATGTAATACTGCAGCTTACTCAATTGGATTTCAGCAGTAAAATCAGTGATTTCATTTGCTGGATAATAATAGCAATAGGTTTTCTATAATTTTGTTTTACCTTTGAGTGGGGGCTACATTGTTCCTGTTTTTAAATTGAGTTAAAAAATTTGCTTTCATAAATTTCATTGATAGAGTTGTCATATTTGGTCTCTTATGGACTTGTTATTTATTTTTTTTCCAAGAGTACCAATATTGTTTAAAATGGCATGGGTTCACTCTTGACCCGCTAGTGCAGCTCGTGGCTGAGTTGAAAGAGATGTATTTTGCTTCAGTTGACCAAGTAGCGAAAAACTAAGCATTTCGTGAAGGGCCTGGTAGAGGCTAGTGGCTAGAGCTGATAAGAAAGAAGGGGGGGCAGATGCTAGAGCAAGAGCTGAAGCAAGAGCGGATTAGATTGATGCTGAGGCAAGAGCAAGGGCTGAGATAAGAGGCAGAACTTTTGTGGCAGACACAGAAGAATGAGGCAGAACTTTTGAGCAAGCTGAGAAGATTGAGGCAGATTTTTGATGCACCACAGGAAATGAATTGTAGGAAAGGGAGTGGTCTTTACAGACTGAAATGTAGGAAACAGGGAATTTGAATTTGAAAGATAAAATGAAACACAGGAAAGAGTTTAGATTGAAGATGAGAGAAATAGAATTGATAAGAAAGAGAATTGGAGTTACAGGAAAACTCATAATAAAATCTGAATAAAAAAGAGATATATGCTGAAGATAAATAACCAAGCTGAAAGCTTCTGCTAAGCTCGTACCCGTTCCCATTTCATCTTACTTTGATGACAGACAAGATGATTTTGTAAGGTACCTGTTCAGTTTGAACAGCTTGCAAAATCTGTGGGTTGGAAAAGGGTGATTGGGCTTCAATTTACTTTTCTGGATGTTTGAAGGGATTTAGGCTTTGACGTATTATTTTGAGATGTTATCCTCTAGCCAACTAGAACGTTCAATGAGATGGAGTGTGCAATTGTTGGAGGGCCGCTTCAGGTTACAAAGGGAAGGATTTCGTGAGAATTCCGCACTGTTTAAGCCATGATCTTAAGACGGTCACTTTCCAGTTTGTTGTGATATGTTGCACCGCTTTTTTCATGCGATGGATATGATGTCAGGAGTTAAAATATCTTTTGAAGGTCTTTTTGTGTTTGTTGTTTCACTGAACATTTGCTGTTCGTCATGTTCTGCATGTTGGTAACCTTTTTGAAGGAAATGGTTTGTCAGATGTGAAAGATTTGGTTTGAGAAGGCTGTAAGGGTTCAGAGAAAAGGTACATAAGAGTGAACCTTGGGACGTGAGGAAATAGTTCAACCTTTTGGCACACGCTTCTGTGTCAGGGAATTCCACCAACCAAATGGTGATTCCAGGATATCTAGAGGGGTATGGGGTTACCGTGGCTACGGCGGGTACCAAGGAATGCTTATGTTTCTAATACCTGAGGGTCAGGAATCATATTTTCGTGTTGAGGAAGGAAAGAACACATGTCAAAATCCAAAGCATTTGTCAACAACAGACTGAATCGTGCCAACCAGGCACAAGTCAAATGTAAGGCAGAACATGCTACTGGTGTGGTGTCTGTAAGCACTTCTGAAAGGACTGTGGACCGGAAAACCATGCTGAAATCAAGATAGGCTCCTTCGGGTTGTCTGTTATACATGGCTTTGCCTTATGAAATTAAAATCAATGTCAGGGTGACAGTGAATGGACCGGGACGCTACTGTCATGTTGGACTCAGGTTGTACTACTGTGGGAGTCAGAAAATCTTGGGTTTCAGAGAACAGGATGTGGGGGGGGGGGAAATGAAAACGATCTCCTGTACCATGTTTAGTGGTGAAACTGGTGATTTGCCTGTAGCAGTTGTCAACCATTGATTGTCCATAGCTTTCCGGGTGTGTCAAAGCTTGTGTTGTTGATAATCCGTGTGTGATGTGATTTGGGTCGAATACCTGTTGTACATTTGCATTGTGTTGAGTTGCTAATGATGTCTCAACGAGAGCACAACAAGAAGACTGACAAACCTTTAGACACTTTGTTGGACGACAAAGTTCCACAATTGACGTTTCAACCGTCTATAGTAACCCGATTACCGAAAGGTGACAAACTATTGGAATCATGTTCCAAAAGTCGGACCAACTCACCAGGGTATTAGAAAGGGTCTGGTGTTTTGTGGTCTGGGATTGGCGTTTTGTACCGCTCAGGATAGGTTACGGACAGATGGATTGTGTGCAACCTTGAGGTCCCCAAAGAGTTGCGAAATCTGTCCTTCTTGGAGTCATGACGGGCTGTTGGGGGCATATGGCCCTGCAACAGTACCTACAATGTTATTCTTCCGTTTTTTTTCTGGCCCAGGGTATCACTGGGAGTTTATGAATACTGCAGGGCCTGGGATATTTGCCAGAAGAACCTTTCCAAAGGGCAAGGTTCCGCCAGATCCTTTGACAATTTCAGGTCCTGTGATTGAAAGAACCATTCTCGAGAGTCGTGGTGGTATTGTCGCCCCCCCCCTCGTCCACTGACTTTGTCTACTTCAGGTTGCCGTTACATTCTCTCATGGGTAGACTTGGCAACGTGATATCCGAGGTCAGTTCCCCTCATAGATACCATTACGACTGAAAGCAGTAGCGACGCTTTGTTGTGATATTCTGTCGCACTGGTGTTCCCCATGAAATTTTGTCGGACCAAGGACACAATTCACCTCAGAAATGTTGAGAGTATTGTTGAGATTGCATGGGGGTCTCGCAATCTTCATTCCACTCCTTTTCATCCCCAGACAAATGGATTAGTGGATACGTTTTAATGGCACACTGAAGACCATGCTTAGGAAATTGATGATGGACAATCCAAAAGATTGGGATCGTACCTTACACATGGTGCGCTTTTTGCACGTACAGGAGATTTCGCAAGAAGCCAAGGTTTTTACCTTTCCTTTTATTGTTTGGCGAGTTCCTGGGGTACTACCCAACTCTTGTTTGATATGGAAAGGTGATAAACCAGATCTCTTTGTGCCAATACATGTTTATGTACAAACACATGATACACACTTTGACTTGACTTGATTGACTTAGCACAAATTGTCGGTGCCAGGTAGGTGGTCGTAGAAACAGACAGATTTAAACTTCAGAAGGAAACGGAAGTGACAGATAATTGTCAATTGGTGATCAGGTGTTTGTGTTGCTGGCTCATGACACAAACAAATGTTGTGATAATGGAAGGGCCCATGTGTTGTACTCAAGAGGACATCGATGTGAAGATTACCTTATCGACATGAATGGGGTACATAAATTGTTTTTCACATCAACATTTTGAGAGAGTTAAAAGAGATGATTGTGGTGGTACTTGCGTCTGTGTCAGTGTTACCTTAGGTGATGAAAATGAAGTGTATACAGAGGTCTACTTCCAAAGTGTCGATACTATCAGTTCCCACAGTGCAAATGGAATGTGTGAAAGAGGTCAAATTTGATGTTGACCTTGCACAGGACTAGAGGCTACAAATTGAAAAGGTAATGGAAATGCACTCTGAGATGCTTACTGATGTGCCAGGTGTCACTGATTTATGCGAACATCGCTTTTGGCTAACAGTATCCAAACCTGTGAATGTGCGCAAGTATCCTATTCCTTTCGGTTCAGACGGAACTTGGTCAAGTAAGAAATGATAAAATGCTTACAAAAGGATATCATAGAACCATCATGTCCCATTTTCATCCCATGTCGTTCTGATCCGGAAGAGAGATGGTACTGTGCGCTTTGCATTGCCATGCGAGAAATCAACAGGTGACCACAGTTTGATTATTAACTATTCAGATGTGGAGGAGCTATTCAATTTTCTCAAAGAGATAAAAGTGGTTCACTAAATTATCTGACCAAAGGGATTGTGGCAGATTAAGATGGGCTGAGGGTGATAGGGAGAAACCGCTTTTAGGACTCCACAGGGCTTGTTTCAATTAAGCGCTTGCCTTTGGGTTATCCACATCCCAAGACCTTTTGCACGCTTGATTGAGGAAAGTGCATTTGTAGAAGTTCGATGCGTTGAATTTCTTCGACGTCTTTCTGGTTGGCTACTGTCATGCGGTCACGCCACTTGTCTTTCACTTGATCCTTTGTGAGTGAGTTTGTCTTTGCATGAGTATTACAGCTCGGCCTAGTTTGATTGAAGTAGGCTATCTGCATTATTACTTCTTGGGACATATAATTGGGGGCATTGGATGTACACCAGAACCAAGCAATGTGTACACAAGTTGGTCAGTCGTGTACAAGGCAAAACGTCCAAGTTCGTTCATTTTTGGGCATGGCAGGATTTTTTCGTCGGGACATACCGCACTTCTCAAGCACAGTGGCAACCTTTGGTGGATTTGAGCAAAGAAGAATGTGTCCAAGCAAGGGGAAGTGGTCAACTGTTTGTCAAACTGCGTTTGTCACGTGTATCTGTATATCCAAAGAGTCCTGTCGTGGACATTGCCTGACTTTGCGCAGAAATTCATTGTGCGCCTGATGCTTCTTCAGTGGGCATAGGGGGCGGTTTTGCTGCAGGTCCAGGGAGGGGCATGTGCACCCAATCTATAGATGCATGGAGGCTCCTGGAAAGAGAGACGAGGTACTCATACTTTTGAGAGGGAGGGCCTTGAGCTTAATCTGGGCCGTGGAGAAATATCCTGAGCTATCTGTTGGTCGTCATACCTGGTCATACTGCCGGCTGTCTGTGTGGTGAGTTACTCAATTCATACTGTTATTACTGCCCCTTGTTTATGACTGTGTGGCGTGATACACCAATCAACCTGTCATTACTGCTCTTGTTTCTGACTGTGTGGTGAGATTCTCAATCAAACCTGTCTTTTGCTGCCCTTGTTGTCTGACTGTGTGGTGAGTTACACAATCAACTGTCATTTTGCCCCTTGTTTCTGTGAATGTTGTGAAGAGATACACGATCAACCTGTCTTACTGCCCCTGTTTTGACTGTGTGAAGTGTTTTACACATTCTACCTGTCATACTGCCACTGTTTCCACTGTGTGGACAAGTTATCACAATCAAACCTTTCATACTGCCCCTTGTTTCTGAACTGTGTGAAGAGTTACTCAATCAACCTGTTCTCTGCTCCTGTTTCCCACTGTGTGATGGGTACACAATAAACATGTCATACTGCCCCATTGTTTCTGACTGTGTGATGAGATTACACATTCAACCTGTCATTACTGTCATGTTTTCCCACTGTGTGATGAGATACACATCAACCTGTCATACTGCCCCTTGTTTCGGTCTGTGTTGAGTTAACAATCTAACTGTCTTACTGCACCGTTTCCCACTGTGTAGATGAGATACAACATCAACTGTCATCTGCCCTGTTTCCCACAGGTGTGATGAGATTCAAAATCAACCTGTCTTACTGCCCTGTTTCCCACTGTTGTGATGAGATACCAATCAACCTGTCTGTCCTATACTTCCTGTTTCCCCACTGTGTGTAGTGATTGGTAACGGTCTGTCTGGGATTAAGGATTTACACCATTAAACTCCAACATGCCCACTGCAGCCAACTCCCATATGATGAAACTGTAGCACACTGTGAAATGACAGATAGCGAGTTTACTACGGTGGCAGTGGGAGTTTCCTGTGACATTTTCTCTCATTTATGGCATCCAGTAAGGATGAGTCAAAACATTCTACCACGGTTTTCACTCTGCTCCTTTCAGCTTCAGTTAGGTGTTCCATCATCAACTATGTATAACTGGCATTTTTAATATATAATGAAAAATCTGTCTGCACAGGCATCCAGGAAGGGCCTGCCGCAGTGCTTTTAATTTTTTTTTTTTTTTTATTGGTTTGGAGCAAACGACCTCACAAAAAATCATGTATAAACAAAGCAGGAGACAATTATTCATGAACTATGAATGCAATTTGCAGACATATGAATCACATCTAAACCAATTTATACTGCATGTGTGTGTGTATGTGTGTGTGTGTTCGTGTGTGTGTGTGCACCCCATGCACACCCATGTGTGTGTTCAGGGGAAATGAGCACGAATGACAGTTGTGATATTCGTTGGCAAAACTGGAGTATCAGCATTCTTTTGACCAGCAAAGAAAAAACACAACATAAAATCAAATACATAAATGAAAGAAGTACACAATGTCTCTCATCCAAAACCAACTAAATGAACACGTAATGATGAAGAAAATACTAGTATTGAGCCCACATTCATCTGAAACAAACCCTACCTAACATTAAATAAAAAAAGGTAAAACTAAGCTTTCCACACCCACAACGCAGACAATACTCACAAAACACTGTAAAACCAATACACAAGATACAAGCCCACAAAAAAAGTTCATTTCTCTGACATAATTTTAAAAGGTCTACTTTGGAGATTTTCGACAATTCGTTAAAAACAGGTCTACTGTCATATAACTACAGTATGGTATTCATTATAAAATTTAAAAAAAAAAATCGCCGGAAGAATTTAATAGATAAAAAACGACTTTTTCACACCTTTCAAACCCCATGCGGTAACCAAAAACCATGACGCACTTGATGAGTGGGTGTCAGCAGCGACCTACACAACATGGGAACACCAAAATGAAATCAACGATCCCCCACAGCCTAAGAAGTCACGAAGGGGGGGGCAGATATTGTGCGTAGCTCAGCAGGAGATGGATATTCTTTGCACACATTTCCCTCTGATCCAGATACTCAAAAGAAGTGGATTCGGTTTGTGCAAACATGCCGGGCTGCTAATTCTTTTTACCACGTCAGTTCCAGCTGGACCACGGAACGAGCTATTCTGACAACTGCCAAGCCCGTTCGAGTGGATCAAAAACTTCATCTGCATTGTGCGCGTATACTTTGAAGGCGGATGGTGAATTCGTACAGATAGTATGATAGTCGCACCTATGATAGTCGCACCTTTATTGTTCTTATCTATGGACAGATCACACTTGTTAAACTGAATAAACGCAAACTTAAGAAGGAGAATCTCCGCTCGCCGTCCATGCGTGATCGCATCAAGAAGTCAGTCGGTAGCCTCCCTCGAGACTTCGGGAAAGTCCATACGCCTTCCGAATGCTGTGTTCGGGCGTCCAGCTGGAAATGAATAGCTCGTTTTTGTGGTCCAGCTGGAAATGACGTGGTAAAAAGAACTTAGCATTCAAACTGATAAGGTAAAGGCCTTGCAGAAACATCCCCAGAGTCACAATGGCTGTCGTAATCATAGTCACTGCTTTTACATGATAAATTCTGAGCGAGATGTGCAAGAACCATCAGAATCGCTTTCTGTTGTCATCGCTGACACTCATGTGACGTCATATCCAAGAGCAGTTAAGCCATGCCAAGATTTAGTTGATTACCTCCCGTTTTCTTGATTACAGGTGAAAATGCCCACTTTCGCAGATCGGTTTTCGTGCGATTGGGAGTGAATCGGATGTTTATTTTACCAATTTATCAAACATTTCATATTTCTGCATAAGCTGACCAATTATCGAAAACCTCTAAAGTAGACCTTTAAACTCCTCCTGTACTGAGCCATACTGACTCCTACGGCTGCTTGCAAGAGAGGTAAGTGAAATGTCAATGTAAACGAAATGTCAATTACAGAGAAAATTTGCCTGAGTGAGCTGTTTTTCTGTATACACTGCAGAATCTAAATTCAGATTCGCTTCTCTTCCCAAATTTAGTTTTTCATGATTTTTGCACACTTCAAAACCTAGCCTTGAATGCATCATCCTGGAGTGTGGACATTTCATGACTAGCACAATGAAGACCAGTTCTCGAGTCAGCTGGTTTACAGCCCAGCTGACCACATCAGGACAGACACATTCCACAGCAGTGTTACTTCCCCTTGTGCTCTGAGTGACCTGACGCATGTGTGGAGATGACGGCCATCCTCCGTCTCTTGCGCTCTGATTCGACAATTTCAGAGATCTCCGACTGTTTGACGTAGTTGACCAGCTCCGGCATGTGCTTGGCTACCAGACTCTCAAAGAACTGTCTCACCAGTTTGCCCGCTTTGCCTACCTCCGAGGTTTCCTGCAAGCAGCAGGGACAGTGAGTCAGCAGATTGCAACAAAAGAGAACACAAGGAAGAAACAGACACCTATGGGCCAGGCTTAGCAACCCTGTCAACAAGATACATACATATAATCCTGATAGCATGGAGAGAAAATCATTACAAAAATATTTCAGTGCAATAACAATGATGAATAAACAAATAAAATCATTGGAAGAAAATCACCCTGCAGAGCGGACAGCTAGTGCCCAGCGTAATGGCTGAATATCAACTACCCCGTCACCAGACGCCAGTATGACAACTGTCACCTGACAAAATCACCAGAAGCCAACATCACAACTATCACCTGATAAAATCACCAGAGGCCAACATGACAACTGTCACCTGATAAAGTCATCAGATGATGACATAACTGTCGCCTGACATAGTCATCACATGACAACATGACAACTGTCACCTGACAAAGTCACCAGACAACAACATGACAAGTGGCCTAATGATAACACAGCTAGCTGTCACTTGACAAAGTCACAAACAATGACAGGACAACTGTCACCAAAACAAAATCACAACTGTCACCTGATCATGCATCCAGATGACAACAACTGTCACCTGCCAATGTCACCAGACAAGAAATTTACAACTGTCACTTGACAAAGTCACCCGCTGACAACATAACTGTTACCTGATATAGTCACCAGACAACCAAAACAAATGTCACCTGACAGTCACCAGACAACATAACTGTCACCTGACAGTCACCAGACAACAACATGAAAACTGTCACCTGACAACAACTGTCACCTGACAAAGTCACTGATGACAAAAGGACAACTGTCACCTGATAATGTATCCAGATAACTGTCACCTTACACAGTCACCAGCTGACAACATAACTGTTACCTGACAGTCACACAACAACATAATTATCACCTGACAGTCACCAGACAACAATATAACTGTTACCTGACAGTCACCAGACAACAACATAACAACTGTCACCCGACAGTCACCAGACAACAACATAACAAATGTCACCTGACAATCACCAGACAACAACATAACTGTCACCTGACAGTCACCACACAACATAACTGTCACCTGACAGTCACCAGACAACAACATAACTGTCACCTGACAGTCACTCGACAACAACATAACTGTCACCTGACAGTCACCACACTACATAAGTGTCACCTGAGAGTCACCAGACAACAACGTGTCACCTGAGAGTCACCAGACAAAAACATAAGTGTCACCTGACAGTCACCAGACAACAACATATAAGTGTTACCTGACTGTCACCAGAAAACAACTTATAAGTGTTACCTGACAGTCACCAGAAAACAACATAACTATCACCTGACAGTCACCAGAAAACAACATAACTGTCGCCTGACAGTCACCAGAAAACAACATAACTGTCACCTGACAGTCACCAGACAACATAACTGTCACCTGACAGTCACCAGGCAACATAACTGTCACCCAACAGTCACCACACAACTACACAACAACTGTCACCTTGCAGTCAACCCTACAATAAGAAAACAACTGTTACCTGACAGTCACCAGACAACAACAAAAAAAACTGTCAACTGACAGTCACCAGACAGCAACACAAAAGCTGACACATGAGAAAAACACCAGACAATGACAACAACTGTCATCTGACAAAAGTTACCAGATAACAACATAATCACTGTCACCTGACCATCACCAGACAACAACACAACAATTGTGACCTGACAAAAGTCACCAGATAACAACATAACAACTGTTAACAAGACAACAACATGACTGTTACCTGATTAAGTCCCCAGATGACAACATAATAACTGTCACCTGGGACAACGTTACCAGATGACAACATAACAACTATCAGCTGACCATTACCAGACAACAACATCACTGTCAACTAACAAAGTCACCAGATGACAACGTAACAACTGTCACCTCACCAGATCAAAACATAACAATTGTCGCCCGACAGAGCCATCAGACAGCAATGTAACTGTTGTATGACAAAGTCAACAGATGACAACTGTCACTGAACAACAACGTCACCTGACAAACAGTCACAACGGAAACAAGTCTCCACACTTTTCAGGACACACACAGGTGAACAGCCTACAAGGCAGAAATGCGCTGCCCGAAAGTAAGCAGGGTTCCCAAGTTAGGAGTTTAACAAATTCCAGATTTTTCAGCCATTTTTCCAAACCCTTACAAAGTCAAGTTAGATAAGGGCCATAATGAAGGTTGAATTTGCTTGTTACCATTGTGTAATATAAAATACTGCAGTATATTTCTTGTGTCCATTTAAGAACAATCTCTTCTGTTTATAAAGTATTGCAGTTCACTTCTTGTGTCCATGTAAGAACAAACTCTTCTGTTTTGTTTACATGGCAAAGACGGAGGTTGAAATCATGCGTCAGAGTGGATATATCTCCATTTTTTGCCTGCCTGTCTGCGCGTCTATTTGCATGGGAGAAACTGGGGAAAAAATTGAAGAACTGAAAGGCCGGGGATCCAGGGGCCGCCTAGCTTTGTATGTACTCTCTCTTGGAGGGGGGCGGGGGGGGGGGGGGGGGGAGCGGGGATTGCTTGTCAGTCTATGACTATGAAAGATTTGGGAAAATTACAAGACTTTTCCAGACTCAGCTTCACAATACTGGTATTTCCATGACCTTCCAGCTCTACAAACCAGTCTCCCATTTTTTCCCCCATGGCTTTTCCAGACTGAAAGAGACAGAGAGAAACATGGAGTGTATGAGAGTTACACAAAAAAAGAGATTACTGGCACATTTCCTGATGGCAGGGTTACAACCAACACTAATCCTCCCACCACCCCTCCCCTCAGTTTCTCATTGGTTAGGACGAAGCGTGGGTGAGAGGTTGGGGAGTTCTCTGTCCAATTCCAAGTCACTGAGCAATTTGGCCAAGTCACTGAGCAATTTGGATCAATATAAACGATGAGTTTCACCTACACTCATTTAATCATAGTACAGCACCAACACATCTTGGAGTTCAAGTGTAGTGCACTTCTTCACATACTTCTGTCAACACGTTCTCTCAATTTAAGTTGTATCCTCATGCTCTATTGAACATTTATATAAAGAAACAAAACTACCCACCCCCACCCCCATTCCCTGAGAAAAAGCACAAACACACAATACCCTCCTAAACATCTGCAATATGGAAGATGTGACAAGGATTTTCACCCAAACTTCAGGCCCTTGTTCTTGGATGACATTCCATCTGATGATCATTTCAGTTAAAATGGGTTCACATGTGTTTGCCTATAAACCTAACTCCACTGTAGAGGTACTTGGGACTGTAGGAATGTACTAATATCATTCACCCATATATCCCCCCTCATCCCACTCCTTTCCAACATAACCCCCACCCTCCCTCCATCTCTACACAATGGTTATTAACTTACAATGTTCATATAATTTTAAAAATCTCCTTTTTTTCAGCTTTGACATTTTAACTTTGCTCGAAATGCATGAGCGAGTCAAGCTGTACTCACGGCGTTGTAGACGGCACAGTTGTTGAACACCAGCTTGCAGTCGTCCAGGAACAACTCCACAGTGGCGTAGTGGTTGAAGTGACTGCGCGACAGCTTGCACTTGATGTTAGTGAAGTCCATGGGGTTGGTGATAATTTTGTAGTAGTTGGGTACCTGCACAACCACAGCACAATAGAATCGAACAATAAAATCCCTTTCTCTCTCTCCCAAATCCTTAACAACAGTTTTTTTCCTCCTAACTGCCAATCAAGTACAGCACCATGGAATCTGGCAGAAAAAAATCCTTCTCTCTCGCAATTGTTAATAACTGCCTGTTCATCCTTTAACTATTAATCAATGACAGCACCATGGAATCTGGCAATGAAATCCCCTTCTCTCTCCCTAATCCTTAGAATGAGCTTGTTCATCCTTAAACTACCAAACAATTACGGCATCACAGAATTAACAAATAAAATCCTTTCTCTCTCTCCCAAATCCATAACAGTTTTCTTCACCCTGTAACTACCAATCAAGTACAGCACCATGGAATCTGGCAATGAAATCCTCTTCCCTCTCCCAAATCCTTAATAACCGTTTTTTTTTTCCACCTGTAAATATCAATCAACCACATCACCATGGTATCTGGCAATGAAACCCCCCTCTCCCTAATCCTTAGAATTAGCTTGTTCAACCTTAAAACTACCAATCGATTACAGCACCATGGAATCTGGCAAAAAAACAACAACAAATAAACCTGTCTCTCCCAGTTCCCTCAAAACAGCTTTATTCAAGCTTGAACTATCAGTCAGTTGGTGTCTCTCACTGCACTCTAACTCCTGATCTTTTCACAGATAGTGACTCTGTTTCTGTCCAGACAGGTTATCTGACGCTGAGCGCCAAATGACGCCTGAGCACGCCCTTTCACAGAGAGTGACTCTGTTTCTGTCCATACAGGTTATCTGACGCTGAGTGCCAAGTGAGGCCTGAGCACGCCCTTTCACAGAGAGTGACTCTGTCTCTGTCCAGACAGGTTATGTGACGCTGAGCGCCAAGTGAGGCCTGAGCACGCCCTTTCACAGAGAGTGACTCTGTCTCTGTCCAGACAGGTTATGTGACAGTGAGCACTAAGTGAGGCCTGAGCACGCCCTTTCACAGAGAGTGACTCTGTCTCAGTCCATACAGGTTATCTGACGCTGAGCGCCAAGTGAGGCCTGAGCACGCCCTTTCACAGAGAGTGACTCTGTCTCTGTCCAGACAGGTTATGTGACAGTGAGCACTAAGTGAGGCCTGAGTACGCCCTTTCACAGAGAGTGACTCTGTCTCTGTCCAGACAGGTTATGTGACAGTGAGCACTAAGTGAGGCCTGAGCATGCCCTTGTCAGCATCACTGGCAATAGGCTTCAAAGTGAGCCCCCAAAGTTCACAGGGTGACCATCAATTATGGACAGTGACAGATGGCAGTGCATTCAAGGTCACTGTAGAGAACAGGCCCTGGCATCACTTAGGACAACAACTCATGACACAGGCATCGTGATATTGGTGCAGACTGTACAAGTCTGAGTTGCACTGATTCAATTTAAAGTGGCCATGGACTATGGAGAACAAGTGATGACCTGGCGTTGATGTTGTACTAATGTTCTGACCCCACACACATCCATACATTCTTAGTTTGGCTTTTCATGTTTCAAAGTATGGTTCCTGGTGGTGCTAATTTATGAAATGACATGTACAGGTAATGTAATCATTTTAGAAGTTTCTCCAATGCCAGAAGCTTCCACAAAGTGCTGGTTGTTTCCAGACTGTTCTGTCAGACCTGATCACTCACTGCTATTGCGGTGCCCCTCAACAAAAGTGACTGTAATTTCTACACATAATGTGTCAATGTAATAGGAAGCTTTATGTGTGTGTAATTGGTTTATGAAAAAAAATACAAGTCCTGTTTTTAGATTGATATTTTTTGCGAAGATTTCACTTTCTATCCCCAACTGTAGGTAGGAATGTGCTGAAAAAGGAATGCTAAGAATTCATGAGGATGATTATGTCACCATGTTTTGTTGTATGTCTTAAGAAAAAAATAATACAAAATTTACATTTTCGAAACAAATGGTAGGACTGGCTTTCCAGAAGACCTCAACATCCAACCCTTGGACTAAAAGCCTACCTCCTGCAATTTTGAGTCCCACTGGTGGATCCTTATAAAAGAAAAAGAAAATTCTACATCAACTTTGCCTTGAGAATAAAAAGAAAGAGAAATACAATGTTTAATATGATGTACATTCAAAAAAGAAATCATGAGGGAAAAAAATAGAAATATTCATGTGGTAAATGGACATGAAAATTGGTTTTGAAAATGCAGACTGTCTTTTTTGTTTGATGTTGATTGTTATCTTGATATTCATTTACTCTGGTGAAGGGAGCACACAAGAATTGGAATCTTGGTTTCCCCAGTCTCTCCTTTGAATGAATGGAGTAGATGTGTGCGTATGAAGTGAATATGCTGTGTTTGTGACCGAGTGCATGCAAATACGGTATGTGACATGTATACAATAACTGAAATTATTATTTTGTCCTCTCAAACTGTTTCTCCTCGTCAGGTCCCCGACTTCTGTTGGTATTTTTTTTCCTCTTTTTCCAGATTTCTGTTCCTAGTTCCAGACATGGTACATATTCACAAAGTCATGGATCTCTGCAAAAAGCAAAAAAAAAAAGACTGTTAAAAAAAACTGCAGCAGATGAAAACATTACTTTCAGTTAAATTCAGATTGCTGGCTTCAGACGTCTCACTGGCCAAAAGCAACTTTCTGCGACTAGCAGTATTTCTGTGCATGCCACATTGTCACAGAGACAGACAGAAAAAAGAGAGAGATCCTTAGCAAATGAGAGAGACAGTGGGGGAGAGGGTTTAAGAAACAAAACGATCTACTGCACATTCCATTTTACAGATGTTCTGCTATCTGAACATTCAAACCCTTCACATCTGCTTTATTTTTATCATCCTGTTGACTCTGAAACTGCTCTTTAACATGTAATCAACAGGGTTCCCCATTAGGAGCTTTCACACTTTGCATTTCCTAACATTGTGGAGAAAGGACAACTGTTTTTTTCATTTGCTGAACAAAAACAAAGAAAATCCACTGAACAGCAGACCACCAAAATTACTAGAAGTGACTCTTCTAAAACAGAAACGAACCCCCCCCCCCCCCCCCCCAAAAAAAAAAAAAAAAAAAAAAGACAAAAATGAAACCTAAATTTAAAAAAAAAAAAAAAAAAGGGGGGAAAAACAAAAAAGAAAAAAAGGACCATAAAAAATGTAAAGACATCTAACACTTTAGACACTTTTCCTTCTGTGGACTATTTTCCTCTGTCAGGGCTTAAAACAGGAGGAAAAACCCCCACTGAAACTAGGGGTAAATTTTTAAAAAACCAAGTGAAAATCTATACCATTTCGTGCTTTCTGGACATAATTTCAAGAGACATTTAGTGCATAAAAATTGCTGTAAACACGTAATTGTTACAGGAAGATATATTTGGGAAAAGGGAGAAGTGGTTAAAAACATACATAAGAACAAGTGATCCTCAAGAGCTGTCTTCTCGCGACCACCTTAACACACTTCCCTTGAGCACAGTTTGCACCAAGCTAAACCTGGTGCAGTGACTTTACGAAGAAAGTCTTCAACGACTTCTTTGTCAACTTTCTGAAGTGTCCACTCCCATTTCCACTTGTTTTTAATTGAAGAGTCGTCAAAAGTCTGACCCGCTTGAACAATGTCTGCGTGCTCCGCCATTTTGTTTTTTCCAAGAAGTCACACCGGAAACTTCTTCATCGAAAAATCAGGGGCCATAACTTGCGCACCGTTGCTATGAACACTTGCAAGCCAATCACAGATGCCTTGCTCCTTTCGTTTTTTTTTTTTGACAAACCGAAATCGTGGAATTCCGCCCAGATGCGGAACGTTTTAAGTCCTGCTCTGTGTCCACAACCTATTCATGTTCAAGTGACCTCCCAATTTATGTCAGACAGACATTCCAACTGACAATCCCTCCTAGTTCTAATCGTGCAGGACTTGTAAGATCAACACCAAAACATCCATTGCACAATCATCAGCACACCCACCCCGGTCAACACAGAGGGCACTTACCGCGCGGTTGACGGGCTCGTGAAAGGGGATGCTGGAGGGGTGACAGAACAGCTCCAACAGCACACGCTCGCACACCTTCAGCTCCCAGTCTGACAGTCCTGTGGGCGCCTTCCGCTTCCCACCCACCCCCTGACCCTCCTCTAGCCTCCCTTCCAGCATCAGGTCGTCCTCACAGAGTGTGCAGACGAAGGATCCACTGCTCAGACAGACAGCACTACAACACTGACGTGAGGCACACCTGTCTAGACAGACAGCACTACAACACTGATGTGAGGCACACCTGTCTAGACAGACAGCACCACAACATTGACATGAGGCACACCTGTCTAGACAGACAGCACTACAACACTGATGTGAGGCACACCTGTCTGGACAGACAGCACCACAACACTGACATGAGGCACACCTGTCTAGACAGACAGCACCACAACACTGACGTGAGGCACACCTGTCTAGACAGACAGCACCACAACACTGACGTGAGGCACACCTGTCTGGTCAGACAGCACTACAACACTGACGTGAGGCACACCTGTCTGGTCAGACAGCACCACAACACTGACGTGAGGCACACCTGTCTAGACAGACAGCACTACAACACTGACGTGAGGCACACCTGTCTACACAGACAGCACTACAACACTGACGTGAGGCACACCTGTCTACACAGACAGCACTACAACACTGACGTGAGGCACACCTGTCTGGTCAGACAGCACCACAACACTGACGTGAGGCACACCTGTCTGGTCAGACAGCACCACAACACTGACGTGAGGCACACCTGTCTGGTCAGACAGCACCACAACACTGACGTGAGGCACACCTGTCTGGTCAGACAGCACCACAACACTGACGTGAGGCACACCTGTCTGGTCAGACAGCACCACAACACTGACGTGAGGCACACTTGTCTGGTCAGACAGCACTACAACACTGACGTGAGGCACACCTGTCTACACAGACAGCACTACAACACTGACGTGAGGCACACCTGTCTGGTCAGACAGCACTACAACACTGATGTGAGGCACACCTGTCTGGTCAGACAGCACTACAACACTGACGTGAGGCACACATGTCTGGTCAGACAGCACCACAACACTGGAGGCACACCTGTCTGGTCAGACAGCACTACAACACTGACGTGAGGCACACCTGTCTGGTCAGACAGCACCACAACACTGACGTGAGGCACACCTGTCTGGTCAGACAGCACTACATTTACCTCTTAATGAACAACGAATGTTGGATGTGTCCAAATATGTTGTAAGAGGCCTATCTGTAAAAAAACTCTGCTACTGATGAAATTCTTATGGATTCCAACAAGGAATACCCCAAAAAGGTCTAAAAATATATCATACATAGAGCCAATTAGAAATTTCACTTGTGAGCTTATGTCAGAATGCAGTATTGATATTGATGCAATTTCGGAGGTTCCCATTTTTCCTCAAATGCCCCCATGGGAGCATCTCAACGCAAAAATTGATGATGAATATACTACTTTGAAGAAAGATGACAATGTAAATATTCTAGTAAATGAAGTTCGAGAACATCTCGAAAAGACTTATCCAAATCATTTAAAAATATTTACAGATGGTTCAATAATGGAAACATCTGACAGTGGTGCTGGATTCACTCTATCATCCTTAAATGTGCAAAAGTCTTTCTATCTAGGCAGAGAATTTTCAATATATACATCAGAGCTATATGCAATTATGAAAGCTCTGAATTGTATCTTATATGACACGCCAGTATCATTTTATAGTGTGCTATTTTGTGTTGATTCAAAATCAGTTTTACAATCATTAAAGCACTGGAACTCTAAAATTAGAACTGATATTCTTTTTGAAATTAAGCATCTATTACATTGTTTACTTTCCCGAGGTATAGCAGTTGATTTTTGCTGGGTTCCTTCACATTGTGGCTTAAAAGGGAATGAATTAGCAGACAAATTGGCAAAACAGGGGGCTTCTACAATTTTTGAAACACCCTTCAACAAAGTCTTAAATTTTTCTCCGCATGAACTGATCCAGCGATTGGAAAAGAATATGCGGAAGAAACATCTTAATGAGAAATTATTCGTTCTGCCATCATGTCCAAGGTATCTAGCCAGATTAATTCATAAATTACGGTTAAATACATGGAATACAAAATATTCACAAGGTATAGCGTGTATATGTCAGGAGAATATCTCAATTCGTCATCTTTTATTTGAATGCCCTATACTAACCCCAGCTTATAAGGAGAAGAATATTTTTATAAATAATTCTGACCATGTTGATAGTGTGGTAAATAACCCTTGCTTTTTTGATATTGCTTTGGTTATTGCTCAGTCCCCAGTTGCAAAACTATTGTGAAAAAAGCCATTTGAGATATGTGTTTTAATAGTGTTTTTTTTTTGGGGGGGGGGGGGGGGGGGGGGTTTGAGGGGTGGGGGTGGGGTGGGGGAAGGTGCTGATAATACAATGGAATGTACATTGCAGTTTAAAGGTCTAAGATCATCTTGCGATGAAAAGACATTAAATAAAACTACTGAACTGAACTGAACAGCACTACAACACTGACACGAGGCACACCTGTCTAGACAGACAGCACTACAACACTGACGTGAGGCACACCTATCTAGACAGACAGCACCACAACACTGATGTGAGGCACACCTGTCCAGACAGACAGCACTACAACACTGACGCGAGGCACACCTGTCTAGATAGACAGCACCACAACACTGACGTGAGGCACACCTGTCCAGACAGACAGCACTACAACACTGACGTGAGGCACACCTTTTTCATTTGTGTTGGTGTCAATATTAGTGGATCATAAAGTGCCCTGTTGGCTATAATGATATAAATCAAAATCATATTTGGACATTTCTTAGATTATTTTGTGAGTGAACAGACTGTTTCAAAGACATCATATTTCCCTGGATATACATATATATATATGGTGAGCAATAAAGTAGCGAGGGAAAACAAGTGTAGGTTAACAATTCTTCCATCGTTACAGTAATGACTTGGGCAAAGATTTGAAATGTAAATTAAAGAAAAGAAAGGGAAAATGTATATTACAAAAATGAAAACCCTTCACTAGCTGCATGTGGGAACCATCGCAATCCCTCTGGAAGGCAGATCTATATGTATCGCCTGCTCCTAGGCCTTTCGTCCGCTGGATCAGAACTCAGGGAGACACAGCTGACTGTATCTGTGCTCTTGGCGTCAAATAGAGTCCGTATTTCTGTGGTGTTCTCACCACCAAGGGTTCAAAGAAAAATCCAACAGCACCCCCAAAGCAGCCAGCGAAAGGTAGTAAATAAAATAAAACGAAAATGTGGAGAAGTAAAAAGTTGCTGAAAAACTAAAAACACTATGCAAACATAAGAAAACCTAACACAGAGTAACTTTTATTCAAGACTGGCACAGCCTTTCCAACTTGAATAAAGTCAGGCAAATACACAGACGAACAATCTAATCGTGGGGGAAAAAACCAAGCGCAGGCCAACAACTGAACTGTCTTCATAGTAATGACTTGGCAAAGATTTTGACTTAAGGAGGGGGGGGGAGTTTGAAGATGGAGAAACTGGGAACATGAATTTAAGAAAATGTATTATATGAAAACTCTTCACTAGCTGCATAAGGGAACCATCGCAATCCTTTTTGAAGGCAGATATATTTGTATTGCCTGCTCCGAGGCCTTTCGTCCGCTGGGTCGGAACTCTTCAGGGAGACACGGCTGGTTGTGTCTGCGCTCCTGGCGTCAAATAGAGACACACCACAGTCCATAATACTGTGGTGTTCTCACCACCAAGGGTGCAAAAAAGAATCCAATAGCACCCCCAAAGCAGCCAGTGGAGGGTAGTAAATGAAACCAAACGAAAGTGTGGTAAGGAAAAAAGTTGCTGAAAAACTAAAGACATTATGCAAATAGTATAAAATGTAGGGGACAATCTCTGAGCCTACGCTTGAGGATCCACCCAAAGATGCAAGGGAAATCAAAAGACAAACACACAGACTGACAGAAACAAATACAAGTAACCTCAATTTAATCAAAACAAAATTGGAAATGAAATGAGGCAGTGAACAGTAAACAATAAACAGTAAACAAGTGGGGTAACGTTTGCTCCCATAAGAAAACCTAACACAGAGTAACTTTTCAAAGTTACTCTGTGTTAGGTTTTCTTATGGGAGCAAACGTTACCCCACTTGTTTACTGTTTATTGTTTACTGTTCCCTGCCTCATTTCATTTCCAATTATGCAAACAGTATATAATGTAGGGGACAATCTTTGAGCCTATGCTTGAGGATCCATTTAAGGATGCAAGGGAGATAAACAAATATCTAAAAGTCCGAGTGGTCACCTCTGCTGTTCAATAACCCAAGCATTGTCAGCGGCTAAGAATTGTGTAGAACAACCTTTATTTGGATCTCCTAAGAGATGCAATCGCCCACTGACTGACCAAACAATATAATGCTGAACAATAAAGTAGTGAGGGAAAACAAGTGTAGGTTAACAATTCTTCCATCGTTATAGTAATGACTTGGCAAAGATATGAAATGTTAAAAAAAAAAAGAAAAGGGAAAATGTATATTATAAAAATGAAAACCCTTCACTAGCTGCATAAGGGAACCATCGCAATCCCTCTCGAAGGCAGATCTATATGTACCGCCTGCTCCTAGGCCTTTCATTCTCTGGATCGGAACTCATCAGGGAGACACAGCTGATTGTGTCCGTGCTCTTGGGGTCAAATAGAGACACCACAGTCCGTATTTCTGTGGTGTTCTCACCACCAAGGGTTCAAAGAAGAATCCAACAGCACCCCCAAAGCAGCCAACAAAAGGTAGTAGAATAAAATAAAACGAAAGTGTGGAGAGGTAAAAAGCAGCTGAAAAACTAAAAACATTATGCAAACAAATGTAGGAGAAAATCTTTGAGCCTATGCTTGAGGATCCATTTAAGGATGCAAGGGAGATTTTTAAAAAATGGAACAGTCTCGGTGGCCAGCTCAGCTGTTCAATAACCCAAGCATTGTCAGCGGCTAAGAATTGTGTACTTGGATCTCCTAAAAGATGCAATCGTCTACTGACTGACCAAACAATATAATGCCGAACAATACAGCAGTGAGGGAAAACAAGTGTAGGTTAACAATTCTTCCATCGTTATAGTAATGACTTAGCAAAGATTTGAAATGTTTGAACAGATTTTTTTTTAAAAAGGGAAAATGTATATTATAAAAATGAAAACCCTTCACTAGCTGTATGAGGGAACCATATATATACACATACACACACGGATAAAAAAAGGGACATTTTCTACCTGACTCTAGAAGATGAAAGATGAAGGTAGGAAATTTGATATTTTCATCCAGAGTCAATACATTTCTAACCTATTCTGAAAGTTTCATGTCCTAACTCTTCACAGTTTTTTTAACTGAATTATTTTTTTTACTATCCCTTATAAATGGGCAGTTCCGTGGGAAAGTAAAGGGGGAAAAAAAAACCAAGTGCGTTAAACTCTTGAACTCAATTACAGCTCTGGAACCAAGAGTTATCTCTCTTTAGTCAAAGCACACCAGTACACCATCATGGTTAGGATAAGATAAGAAGATAATGTTGCTTATAGCCCAGCCGACCGCAAAGGGCCATATCAGGGCTGTCACCACGTTAAAATCAACTCACCAGTCATAAAAAAAAAAATAAAAAAAATAAATAAAAAAAAAACACCTTTCATACATCTCGTTAAATGACATCGTCTAGAAACGCACCAGAAACTTTGTTAAAAATCTTTCTTCCGTAAAATCTTAAATCAGATGAAAAATGTTAATCTCTCTCAAAAACTCAAGGATCACATCAGGCGGGACATCCCTGAACAGGATCTTCATGGACTCCGCTGTATAATGTTTGTGTCTCACATCGTGCAAGTCCCAACACTCTAAAAGAACATGTTTCATTGTGAGTGGCGCATGACATGGAATGCACCACGGAGCTTCTTCACTCTTTAAAAGGTAAGAATGGGTAAAATACGAATGGCCGGTGTGCAGCCGGCACAGAACCGTTTCCTCTTTACGACCTCCCGACGAAGATGGGAGGAAGTCCTTAGGTTTGGACGGATCTGGAAGAGTTTGTTATTCGTCTGTGTGTTCAATCCTCCTGCCAGAGGTCTCTCACATAATCGTTAATTTTGGGTTTCACATCTGAGCAGGGATATAAGTGTTGGACAGTTTCTCTCTTGTGGCGTTCTTGGCTAAACGATCAACCATTTCGTTCCCGCCGATGCCAACATGACCAGGAACCCAAGCAGAGTAATGTTGTAACCGTCCGCCTTCAACTTGCTAAAAGTTCAAAAAAAGTAAAAGTTCTGGATGCTGAAGGTTGCGGCCAGCTATGGCCTCCAAAGCTGACAGCGAATCCGACAGAACCAGAAAGTCCCTCTTCGAAGAATGTGAGATTATCTTCAAAGCCAGTACCAGAGCAGTAAGTTCAGCAGAATAGACAGAAGCATCTGAATGTATATGTTCCAACAGTATCTGAGAAGGAGCCCAGGGCAGCTAGGCTGCACAGGCCACTCCATCCTCAGACTTGGAACCGTCAGTGAAAACTTTTTGATAGGATGGGAATTTCAAACAGAGCTCAGCATACAAAGCCTTGTACGCCAGAGAGCTGGTAGACTCTTTGCGAAAAGCTGCAAGATCGAACGAATCTCTGGTGTGAAAAAGGTCCACGGAGGTTGATCCGGAAACTTGGAAAAATGGGAAACAACTCCCAGGTCTAGACCTGCATTCCGCACGTGAGGCTGCATACAAATACCAAACGGCGGAATACATTTAGGGTTGTTTTCAAACTTACTTTGGAACGGAGGGTCAAAGACACAGTCATAGGCAGGATTCTGCGGTTCTGAGAACAGTCGGATATAATAATTTAAAGACAGTTTCAGCCTGCGGTTGGACAATGAAGGTTCACCCGCCTCTGCGTACAGGCTGTACACAGGGGGGGTGCGGAACGCTCCAAGACAGAGACGAAGTCCTTGATGGTGGATAGGGTCCAAGATTTTGAGGTAAGAGGTCGTGCGGAGCCGTAGACAGCACAACCGTAGTCCAGTTTGGAACGGACCAAGGCTCTGTAGAGGTGCAGCAAAGTTTTCTTATCAGCGCCCCAGTCGGTGTGCGCTACGACCCGCAGAATATTCAGTGCTTTCTGGCAAGCAGTTTTGAGGTTTTTAATATGGCTGAGAAAGTTAAGTTTCTGGTCAAAAATAACTCCCAGAAATTTGGCCTCTTTAACAGCTGGAATGGGAAATTTCCCGACTTGAATTTCAGGATCTTAAAAAAAACTGACGGAAATTATGGAAGTGAATACACTGCGTCTTTGTTGGAGAAAAGGTGAAACCGTTTTCATCCGCCCACCGATGGATTTTACTACGCAAAGCTGGAGCCTGCGCTGGACACTCGGTACAGGCTTCCAGTTGCGTAGACAGCAAAATCATCCACAAACAATGAGCAGTCTGAACCCTGCTGAACTGATTTAACAATGTTGTTGATTTTAATACTAAAGAGGGCAGGAGATAGGATGCTCCCCTGTGGAACACCCAACTCCTGCTCGTGGACATCAGAGAGAGTGGTGCCAACCGGACCTGAAACTGTCGTTCTGACAAAAAATTTTGAATAAAATGAGGAAGATGACCTCGAAAACCCAGATCGTGGAGATCATGAAGTATCCCCGACTTCCAGGTGGTATCGTAGGCCTTCTCTAAGTCGAAGAAAATTGCCACTGCATGCTGTCTGTTCAAAAAGGAGTTCCGAAGGGTAGATTCCAGACAAATCAAATGGTCAACTGTACTCCGATGTTTGCGGAAACCACACTGTTCTTTCGCCAAAAGGCCATCGTTTCAAGTTTCCACATGAGCCTAGCATTGACCATTTTTTCCATCAATTTACAAACACAGCTGGTCAAAGCTAGGGGACGGTAGTTGGATGGATTAGAAAGATCTTTTCCAGGTTTGGGAATTGGAATAATGAGGGCTTTCCGCCAAGATGGTGGAAAGAAACCTGTAGTCCACACATGGTTATATACTTGTAGCAGTATGTTCAGACCTTCTTGCGGAGATGTTTCAACAGTTGATAATGGATGTCATCCATACCTGGAGAGGAATCGCTGCAAGAAAGTAAGGCAGATTTCAGCTCGTTTAACGTGAAAGGAAGGTTGTAGTCTTCCATGTTGTCGGACGAAAAGTTGCAAGGTGATTTTTCTTTTAGGGCTTTGTTTTTGACAAAAGTGGCTGATTATTAGAAGAGGAGGAATTCTTTTCAATGGTTGAAGCAAGCAGATTAGCAACTGCTTTTTTGTCCGTTAATAAAGAGTCCGAAAACTTGAGATGGTTCACAGTGGGACAGGTGTTCTTCCCTTTGATTTTCTTAATGATGTTCCACACTTTTTTCTTGGAAGTTTTCGATGTCAGCCTGGAGCAGAAACTTCTCCAGGACCGACGTTTACTTTTTTTAAAAGTGTGTCTCGATTTGGCACGGAGTTTTTGATGGGCTCGAGCGTTGGGACCCGAAGGTCGATGGTATACCTGACGCTGAGCCCGTTTTCGGACTTTGGAAATTTGTTGGCAGTCTGAATTGAAACCAGGCGTTTTTGGCATTTGGAGTTTATCGGAAGACACTGGATACAGGCCTTAGCACATTTGATTATAGTGTTAGTCAGAGATTCTGCTGGATCCGACTCTGAAGAAAATCAGTGTCCTGGAAGTCTTTAGAAATAGAGGCTGCAAATAGATCCCAGTTTGCTTTCTTATAATTTAGATGCTGATAGACAGAGACATGTTCAGTTATTACAGGTTGTAGAAGGACAGGGAAATGGTCACTTCGTGCAGATCGTCATGGACAGACCACTCATAGTCCAGGACCAGCGAGGGGTCAAAAACCCGACAAATCTAAACACGAAAGTGAACCTGAGGAAGAGTGAAGGTAAGTTGCAGATCCGTCATTCAGACAGCACAAATCCAAGCCCTGAAAGGACATCCTCAATTAGCAGACCTCTGGGTGACGTACTGACACTACCCCAAAGAGGATTGTGACCGTTAAAGTCACCCAACAGCAAAAAAGGTCAAGGAAGTTCCCCTATCAGACTGACAAGGTCCTGACGACAAACCGGGACAGAAGGAGGTAAATAAAGAGAACAGATTGTCACAGTCTTGTGGAGCGTGACTCTCGCAGCTACAGCCTGAAGGGAGGTAGACAGAGCGACAGGACTATACAGCAGAGTTTTGTGTATGAGAAGGGCAACACCGCCCGACAGTCCCAACGTGGATGGTTGTGCAGGTTTTGAAAGAATATTAAAGCCAGAAAGAGTAAAGGTCTTCTGGCTTTGAATTTGAGTTTCTTGAAGAGCTACGACGGAAGTTTTTTTAGATTGACACAGAAGCTGCAGCTCCTCGAAGTTGGAATTTAGACCACGGATATTCCAATGGAATACTGTACTATCCATGGTGCAGAGGGCGAAAAGGAGAGAGATCAGGTCATCTCCTCATCAGCATCTGCCTCCAAAGGTGTAAATTTGTTGCTTAATTTCACTGGACTGTGGCCTTCAGACCTGCTGGCAACTTGCCAACTGGTGAAGGAGGTCTGGGTTTGGGAGACGGTGGAGGTTTCTTCCTCATCTCCACCATCTCCACACTGGGTTGAACTCCCTTGCCCGCACGGGCACTGGACAGAGGAGTTCGAGGGCTGGTTTTTTAATCTGCCCAGCAGCAGATGTTGTAGACTGCTGGGCAGTCTGAGGGTGGCGGATTTTTTGCCTCCACCAGGGCATTCACTTTGGTTTGGGAGGTGGTGGACCTGCTTCCACCAGAGCTGACAGTTGTTCCTTGCAGTGTCTTGGAAAAGTAAATTCATCAGTCTGGCAGCAGACTGACCGAGTGGATACTTTCTTTACGGCCGAAGCATATGAAGATGCTGTGGGCGTCTGACTGCCCACAACCTGTTTGCGGGCCTCAAAAAGGAGATTTTCTTTTCAGTTTTAATTCGTTGGATAGTGGATTCCTGTATCCAAAGAGGGCATTTTCGTGAAGAGGAGGATGGTCGCCACCGCAGTTAGCACAATGTGCCGGATCTTTGCACGGCCATCATGGTTGCCTTGCAGCACACACCGCACACCTCCTGCCCAGAACAGCGGTCTCTGACATGTCCAAACCTCTGGCACCGGAAGCATCTCAACGGGGACGGGACATACAGCTGAACGCGGACGTTCAGGTAGCCAACCTTGATGACCGGAGGCAACACAGGGTTGCAGAAGGTCAGAAAGAGGGTGTTGGTGGCCACTCTCTCTGCACCTTTCATGACTGTCACCCTGTGCACCTCCGTCACACCCTGGGACGCCAGTTCCGTTTTTATTTCTGCCTCTGAGACACCCATTAGATCTCTGCAGCGAATCACACCTTTGGATGAATTTAACTGTTTATGGGGAGTCACCCTGATCTCCCTATCACTAGTTTTATTGCTTTCAACAGCTGTTCAGATTGTTTCTGTGATCGACATTGAACAAAAACGAACCATTCCTCAACCTTTTTATGGACCTAGGTTCACCTGCTATACCATGAAAGCCCTTTTGGACAGCAAAAGGGCTCAGAGCGAAAGGGGTCTTTCCTGCTCTGTCCCTTCCACCACGAGCCAGGAAGCCAGAAACCTGTCCTCTGTCTTACCCCACTGTCAGAATCACTGTCTGTTTCAAATTCCCCTGAAATAGGGGATACTGCCTTCCTCTTCCTTTTGGGGGGTAGTTTTTTGAAAAAGCCATTTTTTGTTTATTTTTGTTTCATCCCTCCCTTACCCACCCACCTTGGAGTCCAACTAAGGGGCCAGGGCCAAGAAACCAATGTCTTGACCCCCTTTCCCGGCTTCGGGAGAGACATACGACAAACAGAAGCCACCAACCCTATCCCCCTGATCATGCTCAACTCCCGGGAACAGAGAGCTGAGCACTGCAGGGGTTTACTTGGCCAGTAGGGGACTGTCTGTCTTGACCCAGCCCCAAAAAGGGGAGCCGATTAGTACACCCGGCCAAAGTGTACTTCCTGTCTAGGAGAGGTCCGATCCAAAGTGATGTGTTGAGAGCGCTGGCCCTCTCAATCACCAGGATCTCATCCCCCTCCGACACAGGTCGCACCGCACGGCAAACGCGGCGGATCTTAAGGAGACCACAGAGAGAAAAGGAGTGTTGAAAAGAAGACTTGAAGGGGAGACGAAGATAGAAAAGGGCCAAATAAGGAAGGCAGAAAACAAGAAAAGGAGAAAGGCGGGTTACTCTTAGTCAGGATCCTCACCCTTAGCCTATCTGACATGGAAGCCCTACCAGGGGCATCAACTCCTTACCACGTTATGCTTAGGCCAGACAGCATCTTGACTTCTCACCATCATGGTTAAACTCCACAACTCCATTACAGCTCAAGAACTTCATCGGAAGTTTTTTCTTTCTTTTTTTCTCTCTCCTAAGTTCACCCTACTTGTTGCATGTGTACATAGTATGGGAAAATCGCATGCATAAACATGTCTGCTTTTTAGCGACACTGGTTTCCACTTCTTGTAACTTTCCAAACGTGGAGTTTCCGCAGAAACAACAGTGGTTTCCTGACTTTTTGTAACTTTCCAAATGTGGAATTTCTGCAGAAACAACATGGTTTCCAGATTTTCATAACTTTCCAAATGTGGAATTTCTGCAGAAACAACATGGTTTCCAGATTTTCATAACTTTCCAAATATGGAATTTCTGCAGAAACATGGTTTCCAGATTTTTACAACTTCCCAACTATGGAATTTCTGAGAAAAAAAAAACACACAAAACCCAAGATGGTTTCCAGTTTTTTGTAACTTTCCAAATGTGGAATTTCTGGCGAAAAAACAAACAAACCCAGCAACAGTGGTTTCCAGACTTTTTATATATTTCCTGCTGAAAGCTTCTGTTACACTGAAAAAGACTTCCAGTTTGCCAGCCTCTTTGTACCTTCCTGACTGAAAAGCTTCTACAATGGTGACAGTGGCTTCCAGACTTACTTTTAACTTCCCAGCTGATAAGCTCAGAGTTGGTAATAGCAATTTGTGGGGAAAAAAGTCTAAAAAATCAGGCAGAGATCCTGGATCCACCTGGGTGCACAGTGCTGATCTTCTGTAAAGGAAAACTCACTCCTGGAAGACACTGGCACCTGGCATACCACACATCACCAGAGCTGCCAACCCCCCTGATGACTTGACCTTAAGATTTTGAAAATTTGACAGGAAGAAATGCATTTTGACAGGAAAATCTGGCGCGCGCAAGAAATTCATAAAGAAATCAAATTTCATTCATCATTTATAGAAAAACAAGTAGAAGTGAATGAAGTTGAACTCACCAGTATGTACACTATACACAAGAAGAAAGCTGTCTACAGGGACTTCTTTGTTGCAGACTTGCAGGTCTACAACAGTTTCTCAGATAAGGCAGTCTGATGGCACGGCACACGTTCACCAGATTTGAGGACCATGAGGGCACTTAAAGTGTCAGAAGTCATGGTCCCCCTGAAATCAGTCTTGTTCTTCCTCACCATAGAGAAGATGCGTTCACATGCGCAGTTGGAGACAGGAATCAGGAGTATTCCTTGCATGACTGCTGCCATGTTCTTGAACTTGAGACTTCCATTTTGATCTGTTATTTTGGCCATCATCTGCCACTGGAGCTCAGCACATTCTTGATCCATCACATCAGGTGGCACAGAATCCTCAGACTGGTACTCAAGGTATTCACAGAGGAGATTATCTTGGGTAGCACCATCTTGTAGCAGGCAAGGAAAGGGATGAATGAAGTAATCCAGGGATGCAGACTTTGCTTGGTTCCTCAGCCTGATATCTGCAACCTCTGCATGTCTCCACAGTGGCTGATCTGTGGGGTTCATCTTCTCCACCATGTATGTACAAGTCGCTTGGAAGAAGGCCTTCACATTCTTGAAAAAGATCTCCTTCTCCTTGCTTTGAATGCCCTCCTTCAGATGTTGTCGGGTCTGGTAGCCAATGAAGAGATCATCATCACCTTTGATGTTGTAACTAGATTTGAAGTCCACCTCCATCAGAGCCCCCTGATTCAAAGCACATGGTTTCACGAATGAAAGCAGCAGCTTCTTGAACAGACGTTCCAGATCCCTTTTGATGAGATGGATCCTGGCATGATCCGTCTGGAGCTGTTTGTTGGCTTTGTCAAAGATCTCAATGACTGCTGCATAGAAATGCACATACAGCTTCGCTGTCCGTCGGCAGAAGAATTCCTTCAGCTTTTCTTTGATGGACGATGCTTCATCAGATGATCTGTCTGACGTCTTCATGGAGCATTCCTGCTTGAAGAACATCTTCAGGGCCTCCCACAGCTCAAGGACTCTGGACAGAGCGGCGCCAAGGGACAGCCACCTGGTGGGAACGTGTGAAATGACTTGATGCTGGGGAACACTGCACTTTTGTTGACAGTCCTGAAAACGCTGCTGCCTTCCACTGCTCTTGGACATGTACCATGATAGCTGTCTCATGATGTCATCCATGTCAAATTTTCCCTGGCCTTCATGCCTCTCTTGAGTGCCAAACTGATGAGATGACAAACACATCCAGCCAAGAAAACATCCGAATGTTTCTCGCGCACATACGAGATCACACCTTTGTGGGCCCCTGTCATCACGTATGCGTTGTCACACACTAATGCTAAGCAGTTCTTCCATGGGATGTCCAGAGAACTAAGCTCTTTGTCGAGTATGGCGAAAATGTTCTCCCCTGTTGACGACTCGCTGCAGACTGGATTACACAAAAGCTCCGTCTTGATCATGCCATCACAGACAGTCCGAACGACGATGGGATAACATTTGTCTCCACCCTCCTGGCTGCCGTCTGTTCCGATAACAAAAGGCCCTTTCTTCATACTGGCAGCGAGCTCTAAAGCCTTCCCTCTGCTGCAGGCTTTGACTATCTGAGTTGTTTTCGTCCTTCCACTGCTGTACTCCTTAGCAATTTTGCTGTCCAGAAACATGGCTCGGAACAGGGGCCCTGCATGGTCAGCAGCACTGATAGCGATGTTGTGCTCCATCAGAAAGTGAGAAAACAAGGTCTCAGCCCGAATCGTCGACAGCTCTGAACTCCCCTCTGAAGTGCTGGATGAGAAGAAATTACTCAACTTGACCGTCTTCTTCAGCGCCTTGCTCCTCTCCACGTAGCGATCAGAGGAACAATGGCGACTTACATCATCCAGCCCGCCATAGCAGATCTTGAAATCCAGTTCACATGGAACGCAGCGTGCATGATTGGTAGAAACTTTAGAAGCGATGATGCATGGATACTCCTTCGAGTAGTGCGGCAGGAATTTCTGATGGTACGAGGTCTTCTTTTTCGCTGGCCCTTCATCATTCGTGCCTTTGCGTTTTGCGACAGCGCTTTTGTCCGCCATAGTCTGATAGAGAGCAGTGAAAATCGCAAAGTCTCACGATAGGCTAGACACTCCTGCCACACGCAGCTTGTGTCGCCTGCTACAGTAGCAGACGACGCATGTTGAACACAAGTGTTAGAGACTGAGAGACTGTCAGACTGAGCGTTCAGTAGGCCAGTACATCGGCTAGCTTTGTCTCAAAGCGAGCGACTTGAGCTACTCGCACTATTATTGTGCAAGCTGAGCGCTTACTTTTGGAAATGGATGGTCGGAAGATTTCAGATTTTTTTTCGCCGGAAGAAATACCGATTGACCAGAAGAAATTAATTTGACCGGAAGAAAATCCGGCGAAACCAGAAGGGTTGGCAGCTCTGCATCACGCACAGCGCTGATCTTCTGAACAGGAAAACTCACTCCTGGAAGACACTGGCGCCTGGCATACCACACATCACGCACAGCGCTGATCTTCTGAACTCACTCTTGGAAGAGACAGGCACCTGACATACCACACATCACCCACAGCGCTGATCTTCTGAACAGGAAGACTCACTCCTGGAAGACACAGGCACCTGACATACCACACATCACCTACAGCGCTGATCTTCTGAACTCACTCTTGGAAGAGACAGGCACCTGACATACCACACATCACGCACAGCGCTGATCTTCTGAACAGGAAGACTCACTCTTGGAAGAGACAGGCACCTGACATACCACACATCACGCACAGCGCTGATCTTCTGAACAGGAAGACTCACTCTTGGAAGAGACAGGCACCTGACATACCACACATCACGCACAGCGCTGATCTTCTGAACAGGAAGACTCACTCCTGGAAGACACAGGCACCTGACGTACCACACATCACCCACAGCGCTGATCTTCTGAACTCACTCTTGGAAGAGACAGGCACCTGACATACCACACATCACGCACAGCGCTGATCTTCTGAACAGGAAGACTCACTCCTGGAAGACACAGGTGCCTGACATACCACACATCATGCACAATAAAGCAGAGACACTTGACAAACCACACATCGTGCACAATGCTGATCTTCTGAACTTTTAAACATCTTGAAAAGCACAGTGTCCCTGTGTTCATTCCCTAAAACCCACAATCCCGAAGAACAGTCACTATACTCCTTCTCTTAAACCAACCATCCTGAGAAGAACACTTCCTCAGCATTTTGAATCACTTCAACGAGCACCAGTTACAGTGGACATTGATACTGCGTTCCCTTAAGAAATAAGCAAGACCTCAAGAAAACTTTTGACTTCCAAGCTGATTAAGCAAGACCTCAAGAAAACTTTTGACTTCCAAGCTGATTAAGCAAGACCTCAAGAAAACTTTTGACTTCCAAGCTGATTAAGCAAGACCTCAAGAAAACTTCTGACTTCCAAGCTGATTAAGCAAGACCTAAAGAAAACTTCTGACTTCCAAGCTGATTAAGCAAGACCTAAAGAAAACTTCTGACTTCCAAGCTGATTAAGCCCCCTTTGCCAAAGCGGGACACAGTTCACAGTCTGGCAGAGGTACCGAGGGTGGATCCTGTGCTGGTGCTGTGGACAAATAGGATTTCCCCAAATAGGATTTTCTGACTTACTGATCTGTATAGAAACATCAGCACTTGTAAGATCTTGCTGAGACTTTCAAAATACATGCAACTGATACACACATTCATCCATCAGTCAGGACCCCCCCCCCCCCCCCCTTCCCCTGCATGCTAAAGCAATCTAGTCTCCTTCCCCAGCCTCACCTGGGCACAGAAGACAGGATAGGCACGTGGCACTGCAAGTGAAAGACACGAGGGCAGCGGTCACAGCATAGAACATCGCCCCCCTGGTGGCAGGCCGCACAGTAATCGTCATTAGGGTCAATGGCGCCCAACCCCAGGGTGAACCCTGGCATGCTGTTCCCTGTGGAGTAACCCTTCACCTGCACACAACGTTTGGTTGTCACTGTTCTTTTTCAGAACCTGTTTTTTTTTAAAAAAATTTCTATACAATTGTGTGTGTGTGTGTGTGTGTGTGTGTGTGTGTGTGTGTGTGTGTGTGTGTGTGTGCGAGCGCGTGCGTGTGAGTGTGTGTGTGTGGTGTGTGTGCATGCGTGCGCATGCACATGAGATTCTGTTTCTGTTGTGCATACACATTTGTGTGTGTGCCTGCAAACACATAGCTGTGGGCATGTGTTTACATAATGTTCACCTCTCCATTACACAGCAAAAAAAAAAAAGAAGAAAAAAGCATGTTTGACTGGCAGGTGGAATAGAGGCAGGCTGTGTAAACCCGGATCCCACAGTGGACACCTGACTGGCTTCCTTGGGACTGTCAAGATGAACCTGTTGAACTGCTTCAAAACAGACCAGAAGAAGACACAAGGTGACTTTCTCCCCACTGCTCACACAACACCCTGGATCTGGATGATCTGGTTCTCCTTTGTTCTGTACCTGTAGATCTGACTGCAGCCACTCTGCCTCTGACTGGCAGATGACTGCAGCATGTACATTTACATCAGGCAGCAGCAGCCACATTTTCTTCCACAAATACTGGAATAAAATCACAACTATCATGCAGATCTGTTTTTAAAAAAAAGTTACTTCTGGCTCAAATTTGTTCAAGAGTTATAGACATTTAAAGACATACCAAAATCCCCCTTTCAGCCATTTCTGTTAGAAACGCCTAGTCTGACTTACTCTATTCGCCTTGGCTTAAGGCTGTGTCAGACCAATTGACATAGGCCAGAACACCAAGGCTACATCAAAATGTTATGCTCTGCATAGTTATGTGGGGATTGTCTTCAGTCGTGACAAGCTCCTAGCATAACATTATCAGTCTCCCAAATCCCCCGAAGTCGGAGTGTGGCTGCCCATGTGGCGGGGTAATAAAAACGGTCACACACGTAATGTTCTCATCCCCAGCTGATGCATTTGTGCCATAGTGTTCAAATACTTCGGCTGTTTGGATGATCCCTGGAGTCTTTTAGCCAGGGTACGACAACAACAACAACAACAACAACTTACTCTATCATGCTAAATGCCCAACACAGGGCTTAAAATGGTCTATCCAAAAATCAGAGGAAAATTTCTGAAGTGGCGAAGCCACGAATGCGTGCCTGCGAAGCAGGCACGCCCTGCTAGGGGGGTCTGGGGGCATGCCCCCCCAGAAAATTTTGAAAATCTAGAACAAAATCTGTGCACTCTGGCTCATTCTGAGCCCTATTTTTGGGAAAAAAAATTGCACAGAAAAAGTGCAAGATTTAATGCAGAAAAGGTACATCCAAGATTGCAAATCTTACCTGGAAGTCCAGAAGTGCCTTGCACAGCAGCACAACGATCGCGGTGTCTCTTTGTGACAAGATGCTCTTTCAGTGCGACGATCCCGCGGAAAGTGTAGACGATGTCTGTGGTGCACAGTACACATCTTGCACTGCCTGGCACGTCAACCTTTCGAATATGTTGACCGATCCGCTCGAATTCATCGGGATCTGACCTCACTTTCACGGACTTTAAAGTCCACTCCCACCTCCATTTGTTTTTGATCCCGCTTTCGTCAAACTTCTCTCCACGTTCGATGATTCTCACAGTCGCCATCTTGATAGATTAGGCGCCTAAAGCTACCGGTGCGAAATGGCTGTTTGCGACTTTGAACCGAATACGAATCAGAACCATATGCGAATGCGGACGCGTTTGGGGCGTTTTAGATCGGGTTTCTTTCCCCCGAGGAAATCGATTTTTTTTCCCGAGGAATTTTTTGGCTTCCCGAGGAATTTCTCGGATCCGAGGAGGATTTTAAGCCCTGCCCAACAGAATCACCTGAAGTTTTGTGCTTGTATTGCAAGCAATGTAATGCAATAGAATTTCAAGTGTTAATCCATCAGCACATACATGAACAGAGAAATCACCGGTCAACACCAGATTTTCGTTTAATTTGAGCAAAGGCAAATCTGCCTGAAATGTCAGGTTAAAGGATACATAATTTTTAAATGAGACATATATAAACATCATGTCTTCAGTCTACTTTATATGTAGCTAAAGCCAATTTTTCTTTTTCTTTCTTTCTTTCCCCTGATTCTAAAGTGTTTATATTCTTTTGAAGACTGAATCATGCAAAATGTGTGTCAACAGACATTTCACCAACTTAAAGAACATCATTCAGTAACTTCTGAATCAAATAAAATGTCTGCATAAAATTTTGTCACAACACAAGAAATGCATTTTCCTATTGAAAAAAGTAAAACATGTTATTTTCAGCTAGACAGTTTTACTCATTAGAGAATTAACTTTCAACAATCTGATGGTTGTTTTCAGTTGGACAGTTTTACTTATCAGAAAATTAATTTTCGACAATCTGACTTAAAATGGGGATTTATAACATTACAGCTATAACGATAACTGGTGCTGGTGGTCGTACTCACGTTTCGAAACACACAGAAATCATTTTTGCTATCATTGCTTGCCATAACGCTTGATACTGTGATAAGACAAGAGGCCATGTCACCCTCATGACCCAGGATACAACAGGGGTGTAGAAAGTGCTAGCCCAGTGGCAGCATGCTATCAGGACATGGATCAGGCCACCGACATTTACCAGCAGCTAACCTGCATGGTGACAACTCTCTTCACTCCACCTGGGCACTACACAGCTGGCTCCCTTCCCACCCCCCACCCCCACTCAACCCAAGTGTTGTGTGCTCACTTCCAGGAATTCAGGCAGTGAAGCACGCGTGGCTTCCCTTCTCCCGCAGAAAAACCATGGAGAGATGTTAGTGTTAGCAACCAAAACCCGGCACCAACACGCACATTCCACATAACAGAGAAGTAAAAAGAATAGTGAATGCAATAAGAAAAGGGAAAACATCTGTTTTCCAGTGGGAGTTCTGGTAATACTAATTTTGTTAAGACATTTTTGGGCACTTCATCTTCTTCTTGAACTACTATTTGCATAACTTTCTTCATTGCCCTGCAATGATGGTGAAATTTCCACAGCTTCTGTTGCACAAACACTGGCGAGTCTAGAGATGACTACATCCTTTTTCTGCCAACTAGCCATAAATCACACACTAGTGTGGAACCGGCAACATACTTTTTCTGCCAACTAGCCATAAATCACACACTAGTGTGGAACCGGCAACATACTTTTTCAACCAGCTCACCTGGCTGGCTCCTTCCAAAGAGTCACTTTCATACCCCCCTACTACTATGACATCTATAACCCATGCAGCATCCGTCAGTGCCACCCACAGCATCCCTCTTCCAACCCACCTGATGTCTGTCAGCGCCACCTACAGCACCCCTCTTCCAACCCACCTGATGTCTGTCAGCGCCACCTACAGCATCCCTCTTCCAACCCACCTGATGTCTGTCAGCGCCACCTACACTAGTACAGCATCCCTCTTCCAACCCACCTGATGTCTGTCAGCGCCACCTACAGCATCCCTCTTCCAACCCACCTGATGTGTGTCAGCGCCACCTACAGCATCCCTCCTCCAACCCACCTGATGCCTGTCAGCGCCACCTACAGCATCCCTCCTCCAACCCACCTGATGTCTGTCAGCGCCACCTACAGAATCCCTCCTCCAACCCACCTGATGTCTGTCAGTGCCACCTGCAGAATCCCTCCTCCAACCCACCTGATGTCTGTCAGCGCCCCCTACAGAATCCCTCCTCCAACCCACCTGATGTCTGTCAGTGCCACCTACAGCATCCCTCCTCCAAGCCACCTGATGCCTGTCAGCGCCACCTACAGCATCCCTCCTCCAACCCACCTGATGTCTGTCAGCGCCACCTACAGCATCCCTCCTCCAAGCCACCTGATGCCCATCAGCGCCACCTACAGCATCCCTCCTCCAACCCACCTGACGTCTGTCAGTGCCACCTACAGAATCCCTCCTCCAACCCACCTGATGTCTGTCAGCGCTACCTGTGACATTCCTCCTCAAACCGACCTGATGTCTGTCAGCGACCCCTACAGCATCCCTCCTCCAACCCACCTGATGTCTGTCAGTGTCACCTATAGCATCCCTCCTCCAACGCACCTGATGTCTGTCAGCGCCACCTGCGGCATCCCTCCTCCAACCCACCTGATGTCTGTCAGCGCCACCTGCAGCATCCCTCCTCCAACCCACCTAATTTCTGTCAGCGCCACCTACAGCATCCCTCCTCCAACCCACCTGATGTCTGTCAGCGCCCCCTACAGCATCCCTCCTCCAACCCACCTGATGTCTGTCAGTGCCACCTGCGGCATCCCTCCTCCAACCCACCTGATGTCTGTCAGCGCCACCTGCGGCATCATGCCCCACTTTGCTGCTAGACCTGCTCCTCTCGCCATTACTCCCATTCAATCCGTTTTCTGGTTGCCCAGAGCTGAAGGTCACAGTCTCTGTGGCAGCTATGGGTTCTGTGACCTTGGACTCGTTGCTGGACGCAGTTATCTCCACTCCAGACGTGGAAGGCCTGGACGTGATAAAAGGACACATTGTTCCGTCTTCCAGCAGCGAATCGCTGCCGCTGATTGGCTCCAGGTTGTCACCAAGGTCCAAGGGAACGCTGCGTATGACGTCATCCAGGTTCTTCTGCATCTCCTGCACCACAGGGAACATGACCAATGGGGAGTTAACTCTTCCCCCAGCCAAAGCTGTTCCCTTGGTTAACTGAACTGTTCTTACCAGCTACAAACAACAACAAACCTTTCGAGCTTGGAGTGGTGGAAAGTATTCAACAGATCAGAAATAACTTCAGCCCCTCTCACACAGTGGACAACCAAACACAAACAATACTACAGTGCTAGCTCCCTTTTAGTCCCTCAACAAATGTTCCACTCGAATACCAGTTCTTTCCAAGCACTTCAAGACATCTCTGTTACAGGATTCAAAGAAATATCCATATTAGTAGAGTCCTGGCTTTTTCCTTCTGCTGTTGGATATCTCTGGAGGGAAGTCATGCAGATAGGAGGAGCAAGATGTACAGTGGACACAGACAATGATGGTTCAGAAAAATTACAGCAAAGAGCAAGAATGGAAATGTATTCACTCTAATTATATCACTGATACCTAACAACTTCAAACATAACACAATAAATACTGTAAGACAGAACTTTATCTAAAGGATTGCAAACTGGTAATAACAATAGCAATAATGATGATAATAATAATAATAATAATAATAATAAAAATAATAATAAACAGCAGTTGTGGGTGCAATATCCTGTTTTACATTGCCTTACATCAACATGTGCAAAATTATATGCACTCGCATAACATCCACAGGTATCTTGATATACTTACATGAACAAATGCACATGTAAACATTACACATCTAAATACATCTGCATATTTAATGAACACTGACCCACACTCTATTAATGTCACACATAAACAATTCTGTAAATATGTGTGAGATCAGTCATTGTTTGTGTGTCTGTCTGTGTCTGTACTGCCCAAACCAGTCCTCACCCAGTGTGTCATCAGTCATGGTCTGTGTCTCTGTCTGCACTGCCCAAACCAGTCCTCACCCAGTGTGTACATCAGTCATGGTCTGTGTCTCTGTCTGTATCTGTACTGCCCAAACCAGTCCTCACCCAGTGTGTCATCAGTCATGGTCTGTGTCTGTCTGCACTGCCCAAACCAGTCCTTAACCAGTATGTAGATCAGTCATGGTCTGTGTCTCTGTCTGTATCTGTACTGCCCAAACCAGTCCTTACCCAGTGTGTCATCAGCCATGGTCTGTGTCTCTGTCTGTGTCTGTAATGCCCAAACCAGTCCTCACCCAGTGTGTCATCAGTCATGGTCTGTGTGTGTGTCTGTCTGTGTACTGCCCAAACCAGTCCTCACCAGTGTGTCATCAGTCATGGTCTGTGTCTCTGTCTGTCTGTACTGCCCAAACCAGCCCTCACCCAGTGTGTCATCAGTCATGGTCTGTGTCTCTGTCTGTACTGCCCAAACCAGCCCTCACCCAGTGTGTCATCAGTCATGGTCTGTGTGTTTGATCTGTGTCTGTACTGCCCAAACCAGTCCTCACCCAGTGTGACATCAGTCATGGTCTGTGTCTCTGTCTGTGTCTGTACTGCCCAAACCAGCCCTCACCCAGTGTGTACATCAGTCATGGTCTGTGTGTTTGATCTGTGTCTGTACTGCCCAAACCAGTCATCACCAGTGTGACATCAGTCATGGTCTGTGTGTCTGTACTGCTCAAACTAGTCGTTACCCAGTGTGTCATCAGTCATGGTCTTGTGTGTCTGTACTGCCCAAACCAGTCCTTACCCAGTGTGTCATCAGTCATGGTCTGTGTCTGATCTGTGTCTGTACTGCCCAAACCAGTCGTTACCCAGTGTGTCATCAGTCATGGTCTGTGTGTCTGTCTGTGTCTGTACTGCCCAAACCAATCCTCACCCAGTGTGTCATCCTCACCCAGTGTGTCATCAGTCATGGTCTGCGTGTCTGTCTGTGTCTGTACTGCCCAAACCAGTCCTCACCCAGTGTGTCATCAGTCATGGTCTGTGTGTTTGTCTGTGTCTGTACTGCCCAAACCAGTCCTCACCCAGTGTGTCATCAGTCATGGTCTGTGTGTCTGTCTGTGTACTGCCCAAACCAGTCCTTACCCAGTGTGTCATCAGTCATGGTCTGTGTGTCTGTGTCTGTACTGCCCAAACCAGTCCTCACCCAGTGTGTCATCAGTCATGGTCTGTGTGTGTCTGTCTGTGTACTGCCCACACCAGTCCTCACAGTGTGTCATCAGTCATGGTCTGTGTCTCTGTCTGTGTCTGTACTGCTCAAACCAGTCCTTACCCAGTGTGTCATCAGTCATGGTCTGTGTGTCTGTCTGCGTCTGCACTGCCCAAACCAGTCCTCACCCAGTGTGCCATTAGTCATGGTCTGTGTCTGTACTGCCCAAACCAGTCCTCACCCAGTGTGCCATTAGTCATGGTCTGTGTCTGTGTCTGTACTGCCCAAACCAGTCCTCACCCAGTGTGTCATCAGTCATGGTCTGTGTCTCTGTCTGTGTCTGTACTGCCCAAACCAGTCCTTACCCAGTGTGTCATCAGTCATGGTCTGTGTCTGCACTGCCCAAACCAGTTGTTACCCAGTGTGTCATCAGTCATGGTCTGTGTCTCTGTGTCTGTACTGCCCAAACCAGTCCTCACCCAGTGTGTCATCAGTCATGGTCTGTGTCTCTGTCTGTGTCTGTACTGCCCAAACCAGTCCTTACCCAGTGTGTCATCAGTCATGGTCTGTGTCCCTGTCTGTGTCTGTACTGCCCAAACCAGTCCTCACCCAGTGTGTCATCAGTCATGGTCTGTCTATGTCTACACCACTCCCAACATGCAACACACAATGTGTACATCAGTCATGGTCTGTCTATGTCTACACCACTCCCAACATGCAACACACAATGTGTACATCAGTCGTGGTCTGTGTCTATGTCTACACCACTCACAACATGCAACACACAATGTGTACATTAGTCATGGTCTGTGTCTGTCTACGCCACTCTTAAGATGTAACAGGCCCAATGATATAACGAAAAGCCACACATGCATGCAGGCACACGCATGCACACGCACGCGCGCACAACACACACACCCTGTGAAAGAACCTACCCCTAATGTAGCAGCCACAACTGCCGGGGATCTCTTCTCTTTGAATTTGGCCAATGTGATGACACAGTCCTTGTCCTTCCGGTGCTGTGAATTCACTGTGGCACTGGTGGCCGCCCTGAAGACACCACATTACTGTCATCGACATACTCCCTGAAGACACCACATTACTGTCATCGACATACTCCCTGAAGACACCACATTACTGTCATCAACATACTCCCTGAAGACACCACATTACTGTCATCAACATACTCCCTGAAGACACCACATTACTGTCATCGACATACTCCCTGAAGACACCACATTACTGTCATCAACATACTCCATGAAGACACCACATTACTGTCATCAACATACTCCATGAAGACACCACATCACTGTCATCAACATACTCCCTGAAGACACCACATTACTGTCATCAACATACTCCATGAAGACACCACATTACTGTCATCAACATACTCCCTGAAGACACCACATCACTGTCATCAACATACTCCCTGAAGACACCACATTACTGTCACCAACATACTCCATGAAGACACCACATTACTGTCATCGACATACTCCCTGAAGACACCACATTACTGTCATCAACATACTCCCTGAAGACACCACATCACTGTCATCAACATATTACATGAAGACATCACATTACTGTCATCGACATACTCCTGAAGACACCACATCAGTGTCAATTCTAGGATTTCAGAAAAGGGAGACCAAGATCTCCCTCAGCCCCAAAAAAGGAGAGCAAGAATTTTCAAAGGGAGAGTGTCAAAGGGAGAGAACAAGCCTTCACAAAACAGAACAGTGAACACCATCAACATACATGACATGTGCATACCTTTAGTAAGCCACTGCACACATAGCTAACTGCAGGATGATGATGAATCCACACAATGCCCGTGACCAGTAGTTCAGACACATGAATAATCCAAATAAGCTGGAAACTTGACCAATAGTTCAGACACAAGTCAAATGAATAATCCAAATAAGCTGGAAACTTGACCAATAGTTCAGAAGAAATTGAACTGTATTTACAGTCTTGACAGTCTTGCTGTAGAAAGTCTCTGACTTATGACACTTATTTCTTGAACATTCTTCTGTCCTTCTTTTCTGTGTTTCACACAGAGCGAACATCGCATGCCATCCGGCGTATCTTCGACCCACGGCCACTTTTGTTTCCACTCCTCTTGGAAAGAGCACTTCTTTTTCTTCTTCGGCGGATCTTTCGTTGATGAAGGAGTCTGGGTTGATTCATCTTCACTGCCACTGGCAGACGAGATGTCGGCCGTTACACTGTCCTCGCCGATCAAATCCGTGTTTCCATCACTCCTCGGCCTACTGGATTCTTCAGCCGGTAACGGTTCTTCTTCATTTGCTTTTCCATCACGTTCTGGTTTTCTTTTACTAAATGCAAAATCAAACAGCGTCGCTCCTCGCTTCATTTTGCAAGAAGAATGGCACTACCATGGATTCTGGTTCGTAAACACCGGTTGGTTCAGACTGATCACGTGGTTTCATCAACCAATCACCGTCAACGACACACACTGCAGAATGTGTGCGCGTGTAACTAGGCCTAGTCTGTGTGTCGTTTCAACGGCCGGCAAACTACGCGGCTTAGAGAGGCTCGTCAGTGAAAAATAGAGCGTTGCTGGCAATTTTATGTCTCGCGCTGGCATGAAAATTACGCGAGGGCAGTACGGAAAACGCGAGTCATGTCTCGCGCTGGGTTTCGTTTTTTGCGAGCTGGACGAATAACGAGCGAGAATATCGCGCGATCGCGCCCTAGAATTGACACTGACCACATTACTGTCATCAACATACTCCATGAAGACACCACATTACTGTCATCAACATACTCCCTGAAGACTCCACATTACTGTCATCAACATACGCCATGAAGACACACCACACATTACTGTCATCAACATACTCCATGAAGACACACCACACATTACTGTCATCAACATACTCCATGAAGACACACTACACATTACTGTCATCAACATACTCCATGAAGACACACTACACCACACATTACGGTCATCAACATACTCCATGAAGACACCACATTACTGTCATCAACATACTCCCTGAAGACTCCACATTACTGTCATCAACATACTCCGTGAAGACACACTACACATTACTGTCATCAACATACTCCCTGAAGACTCCACATTACTGTCATCAACATACTCCATGAAGACACACCACACATTACGGTCATCAACATACTCCATGAAGACACACTACACATTACTGTCATCAACATACTCCATGAAGACACACTACACATAACTGTCATCAACATACTCCATGAAGACACACTACACATTACTGTCATCAACATACTCCATGAAGACACACTACACATTACTGTCATCAACATACTCCATGAAGACACACTACACATTACTGTCATCAACATACTCCATGAAGACACACTACACATTACGGTCATCAACATACTCCATGAAGACACACTACACATTACTGTCATCAACATACTCCATGAAGACACACTACACATTACTGTCATCAACATACTCCATGAAGACACACCACACATTACTGTCATCAACATACTCCATGAAGACACACTACACATTACTGTCATCAACATACTCCCTGAAGACACACTACACATTACTGTCATCAACATACTCCATGAAGACACACTACACATTACTGTCATCAACATACTCCATAAAGACACACCACACATTACGGTCATCAACATACTCCATGAAGACACACTACACATTACTGTCATCAACATACTCCCTGAAGACACACTACACATTACGGTCATCAACATACTCCATGAAGACACACTACACCACACATTACTGTCATCAACATACTCCATGAAGATACACAAACACATTACTGTCATCAACATACTCCATGAAGATACACCACACATTACTGTCATAAACATACTCCATGAAGATACACCACACATTACTGTCATCAACATACTCCATGAAGATACACCACACATTACTGTCATCAAAATACTCCATGAAGATACACCACACATTACTGTCATCAACATACTCCATGAAGATACACCACACATTACTGTCATCAACACACTCCATGAACACCACAGAATACTGTCTGTCTTCAACATGATCCCTGAAGACACACTGCACATTACTGTCGTCAACATACTCCCTGAAGACACACTACACATTTACTGTCATCAACATACTCCCTGAAGACACACTACACATTGCTGTCATCAACATACTCCCTGAAGACACATCACAAATTTCTGTCATCAACATGCTCCCTGAAGACACACCACACATTATTGTCTTCAACATACTCCATGAAGACATATTTATGATCGGACTCAGAAATAAATTTTCTGTGAACCAATGCAAACACATAAAGTATTACAACAAAATAAGGGCTACACCATTACTTGAAAGAAAAAAAATTAACTAGAGAAAAAGGCAGCGTCCTTTCAACAATCACTATTTTCTAGATTACGGAGTGATTTTTGATAAGGAACATATGCTGATGAAATACTTATTCAGGTTCACAGACTACATCACTGAAATAAAACAGCTATATTAATAAACAAATAAATTAAAAAAAAAAAAAAACAGAATGCAAAAAAAAAACCCACTGCAAAGAATATGACGTTGCTGACACAAGCGAATTTTTTCAACTGCAACACTGTCATTGCACTGAAATTGGTCCGTCAGTGACACCGCCATTTCACGACTTGCATTGCTGGCATTGTTTCAGTTAACAAACACCACAAATAATAAAGTACAGACTTATGAATCACAGAAAATTTGAATCTACAACAGAGTTTCAAAGTTCTCTTGCCTTGTTCTTTCGACTTGTTAGACAATTCAATAAAAAAAAATAACGGCTGGACAAATTGTGATTCAGCACTCTGATCTTGGACCGCAACTGAAACTTAGCCAAGTCGTCACTGTTTACTGCCCCAAATAACTGCAGGCAATTATCAAATTTCATTCGAAAATGTCCATTTAAACAGAATAATCTTGCCTTTTACAATGTTCTTACATAACTCTTTGTCAGATGACAATTACACATGCTAATCGATTCTGCTTTGCCACAAACTTTCAGTCAACGAATGACCAGTTTTCAAGTTCAACCCACCCGAACTGGTTTCGTCAATGTCATCTTGACAATGCTGGCAATAAAACAAATTCAATTCTCCACCAAAGTTATCATAAAACACTCCATAAGCTTCATCATTAGTTACTCTCCAAACAGGTCTGCTCATTCTGTTAAATTCCATTTTTAAAAAAACTCCCTGAACTTCATCACTTCTTACTTTGCAAACAAGTCTGCTCATTCTGCTAAATTCATGCCAGTACTGCTGCAGTCTGCTGATGACTGAACATTTTTCTTTAACCTAACGATTTTCCTCACAAACCATGCTGCAGGACAACACTCACCCGTCAGATGACAAAGGACGATCTGGGGTACTGCCACCTCCGGATGCAGGCCGGGCAGGGTCAGGCATGAGGTCAATGGCAGCACCAGCCCGACGGGCCCCGGATAATGGAGATGTGGCCGCCTGGCTTCCACTGTTTGGATGAGCATTGTCCACAGAGGCTGTACAGGTGGCAGGCCCTCTGGTAGTGTGTGAGGCAGCTGATAGGAATGGTAAAATCCACTTTGTCATGAGATGCGACATCAACATCCACAAACAAGTTCAACATGTCCACAGAACATCAAACAACCACAAAATCATGAGCAGCAACCATACCATCACCTTCTACTTGTCCATCCAGTCAACAGAACCTGATATGCATGCCTCACTTCAAACAATTTCTTCACTGTTTACCTTGTGCCAGATAGCTCTCACTGTAACTTGTGTAAGACATCCCTAAAAACATACCTACCTTTCAGACAGCAAAGTATTCTAACCAACATTATTCCCCCAAGATACCAAATGTCCTATGTCCATGTATGATCTTTACTTGTCTGGAGAGAATGTGTGTGTGTGTGTGTGTGTGTGTGTGTGTGTGTGTGTGTGTGTGTGTTGTAGTTGTGTGTGTGTGTGTGTGTGTGTGTGTGCCTATGTGTGTGTGTGAGTGTGTATGCATGCATGTATGCCCACAAATGTGCATTTGGTGGGTAAGACGTCAAGAGGAAAATGGTGGAGGAAGGGAAGAGAGAGAGACCCTGGCAGGGACAGTAGGAGGGGAAAGGAGGGGGACAGAAGGAGGGGAAGGAGAAGGATGAAGACTGCACGCACAGTGACTGTTTTTTCCTGGCTGTGAATGGATATGGGGAGGGAGGGGGGAGGGAGGGGTGAAGGGGGTATGAAGACTGCACAGACAGTGACCGTTTCTTCCTGGCTGTGAAAGGACATGGGAAGGGGGGGGGGGGGGGGTGAAGGGGGTATGAAGACTGCACAGACAGTGACCGTTTCTTCCTGGCTGTGAAAGGACATGGGGAGGGGGGGTGAAGGAGGGATGAAGACTGCACAGACAGTGACTATTCATTTTTTCTGGCTGTGAAAGGACATGGTGGGGGGGGGGGGGGGGGGGGGGGGGGCATGAAGACTGCACAGACAGTGACTGTTTTTTTTTCCTGCCTGGCTGTGAAAAGACATTTTGGAGGGGGGGGGGGGGGGGGGGGGGTTGAAGACTGCACAGACAGTGGACTGTTCTTTCCTGACTGTGAAAGGACATTGGGGGGGGGGGGGGGGGGGGGGGGGGGGGGGGCAGACGAAGACTGCACAGACAGTGACTGTTCTTTCCTGACTGTGAAAGGACTGGGAGGGGGGGGGGGGGGGGGGGGTGGATGAAGACTGCACAGACAGTGACTGTTCTTTCCTGACTGTGAAAGGACATGGGAGGGGGGGGGGGGGGGGCAGACGAAGACTGCACAGACAGTGACTGTTCTTTCTGACTGTGAAAGGACATGGGAGGGGGGGGGGGGGGTGGATGAAGACTGCACAGACAGTGACTGTTCTTTCCTGACTGTGAAAGAACATGGGGGGGGGGGGGGGGGGGGGGGGGGCAGACGAAGATGCACAGACGTGACTGCGCTTTCCTGACTGTGAAAGACATGGGGGGGGGGGGAGGGGGGTGAGAGCTGCACAGACAGTGACGTTTTTTTCTGCTGTGAAAGGACATGGGGGGGGGGGGGGGGGGATGAAGAAAAGACTGCACAGACAGTGACTGTCTTTCTGGCTGTGAAAGGACATGGGAGGGAGGGGAGGGGGGGGATGAAGACTGCACAGACAGTGACTGTTCTTTCCTGGACTGTGAAGAATGGGAAGGGGGGGGGGGGGGGGGGGGGGGGGCAGACGAAGACTGCCAGACAGTGACTGCTCTTTCCTGGCTGTGAAGGACATGAGGGGGGGGGGGGGGGGGGGGGGATGAAGACTGCACAGACAGTGACTGTTTTTCCTGCTGTGAAAGGACATGGGAGGGGGGGGGGGGGGGGGATGAAGATGCACAGACAGTGACTGTTCTTTCCTGGCTGTGAAAGGACATGGGGGGGGGGGGGGGGGGGGGGGGGGGAGATCGAAGACTGCACAGACAGTGACTGTCTTTCCTGGCTGTGAAAGGAATGGGGGGGGGGGGGGGGGGGGGGCAGACGAAGACTGCACAGACAGTGACTGTTCTTTCCTGGTGGAAAGGACATGGGGGGGGGGGGGGCAGAAAACTGCACAGACAGTGACGTGTTTTCCTGGCTGTGAAAGGACATGGGGGGGGGGGGGGGGGGGGGGGAGTGAAGGGGGATAAAGACTGCACGACAGTGACTGTTTCTTTCCTGGCTGTGAAAGGACATGGGGGGGGGGGGGGGGGGGGGGGGGAGAAGACTGCACGACAGTGACTGTTCTTTCCTGCGTGGAAAGGACATGGGGGGGGGGGGGGGGGGGGGGGGCAGACGAGACTGCACAGACAGTGACTGTTCTTTCTGGCTGTGAAAGGACATGGGGGGGGGGGGGGGGGGGGGGGGGGGATGAAGACTGCACAGACAGTGACGTTTTTCCTGGCTGTGAAAGGACATGGGGGGGGGGGGGGGGGGGGGGGGGGGAAGGGAAGGACTGCACGGACAGTGACTGTCTTTCGGCTGTGAAAGGACATGGGGGGGGGGGGGGGGGGGGAGGGATGAAGACTGCCAGACAGTGACGTTTTTTCTGGCTGTGAAAGGACATGGGGGGGGGGGGGGGGGAAGGGGGGGATAAAGACTGCACAGACAGTGACTGTTCTTTCCTGGCTGTGAAAGGAAATGGGGGGGGGGGGGGAAGGGGTGTGAAGGAGAGATGAAGACTGCACAAGACAGTGACTGTTCTTTCCTGCTGTGAAAGGACATGAGGGGGGTGGTGGTGAAGGGGGGATGAAGACTGCACAGACAGTGACCGTTTTTTCCTGGCTGTGAAAGGACATGGGAGGGGGGGGGGGGGGGGGGGGTGAGGTGAAGGGGGCATGAAGACTTCACAGACAGTGACTGTTTTTTCCTGGCTGTGAAAGGACATGGAGGGGGAGGGGGGTTGAAGACTGCACAGACAGTGACTGTATTTCCTGGCTGTGACAGGACATGGGGGTGGGTGGGTGAAGGAGGAATGAAGACTGCACAGACAGTGACTGTCCTTTCCTGGCTGTGTGAGGACATGGGAGTGGGGGGTGGGGGTGGGAGGGGAGATGAGAACTGCAGAGACAGTGACTGTTCTTTCCTGGCTGTGGTAGTAAGTACGTATAGGGAGGGGGGTGGGGGATATGAAGTCTGCGTGAACAGTACGGCGACGATTCAGTTCAGTTCAGAGGTTTGTTTAATGTCTTTTCATCGCCGATGATATTAGACACTTGTTTAAAATAAATTTAAAACAACACCTTTTACACCACTGACAATTTCACACAAACATGTGTCTGATGCATAAATTCACAACTGTGGCACTGGAGCTCAGGCCAGTGCATCACTTCATCATACCTGACACAGTGACTTCATTATACCTGACACAATGACTTCACCATACCTGACACAGTGACTTCATCATACCTGACACAGTGACTTCATCATACCTGACACAGTGATCATCATACTGACAGTGACACAGTGACTCCATCATACCTGACACAATGAATTCATGAAACCTGACCACAATGACTTCACCACACCTGACACGTGACTTCATCATACCTGACACAGTGACTTCATCATACCTGACACAATGACTTCACCATACCTGACACATGACTTCACCATACCTGACACGACTTCTTCATACTGACACATGACTCATCTACCTGACATAATGACTTCATCATACTGACACAATGGCTCTCATACCTAACACAGTGACTTCATCATCTGACACAATGACTTCATCATACTTGACACAAGACTTCCCCTATACACATTACAACTTCCAGCAGCCCGTCACGCAAAAGCACTTTCATCAATCTGCCACAATCTAAGTTGATCAAATTATATACTTCCTCAACATTTTAGAATGTTTTGAACAATGACCAACTTCCGTTTCAGAACTCTTCTTTCCTGAAACCAACAAGTCTTCAAAATAACCTATTCGATCAATGATTGGACCACAGGGTCATGCGAGTCAGAAAAAATGTGAAAAGCAAGGCACATCTTATAAAATTTGGCTTCTCATAATTTCAATCAACAGCTTAGCTGTGGCTTGCAGGTGATAATCTAGCAAATAGAAGAAAAGTGGAGCAATCTATGCAGCATGACCAGCTTGGACAATTAAAATGGCTGCATCACATGGCAAGACCAATGTGTTACACACAGTATAAGAGTGGCCAGCCTACACAGTTTTGCCAAAGGTTCCACACCTTTTCAGAGCTCCTCTGACATTTGTCATCAAGCTTCAGATGATCACTGCCTGATGACTGGACTATAATCAATTTCTGTCACGTCATCTTTCTCTGTATTCATGTGTCAGCCAGCCAAAGCTCACTTCTTGTGTGTGTGCGTGTGTGTGTGTGTGTGTGTGTGTGTGTGTGTGTGTGTGTGTGTGTGTGTGTGTGTGTGTGTGTGTGTGTGTGTGTATGTGTGTGTGTGGTGAGAGAGAGAAGAGAGAGAGAGGAGAGAGAGAGAGAGAGAGAGAGAGAGAGAGAGAGCATATGTGTGTGTGTGTGTGTGTGTGTGTGTGTGTGTGTGTGTGTGTGCCCATATTTTCAGTACAGCACATTTCTATGCAGTTATAAAGTGAGATCCCCTATATGTTTGTGTGACCAACTGTAAATTTGGAACCGAGTTTTGCGTACAGTCTGAACCTCTAACTTCTAGGAAATAATTATCACTGCAATGACTGTTCCTTCCTGGCTGTGGAAGGACAGGGAGGGGGATGATGCCGGCCATAGTGACTGACTCTTCCATTCTGGCTCAGTGGCTGGCTGAAGAGGGAATTAACCCGGAGCTTATGCATCACCAGAACAAGCCACCATCCTCAGCACCAACTGGGTCCCAAAACAAACTAATTTTGTAACACCACTTCAATCACATATAATCACAATGATATATGCAGTGACGTCCATACACTGACCAAGTAATGTCTCGTGCCTAACAACACTGATTCAGAAAACTAAAAGTCAACAAACTGACAGGTATCAATTTACAGATACAGTGACAGACACACACTGACAGGTAAAACCTAAAGTGATGTCCTCACACCAACAGGTAAAACCTGAAGTGATGTCCCCACACCGACAGGTAAAACCTGAAGTGATGTCCACACACTGACAGGTAAAACCTGGTGATGTCCCCACACTGACAGGTAAAACCCGAAGTGATGTCCACACACTGACAGGTAAAACCTGAAGTGATGTCCACACACTGACAGGTAAAACCTAACAACTCTGACACAGTGATGGACACACACTGAGTAACAGGTAAAACCTAACAACTCTGACACAGTGATGTCCACACACTGAGTGACAGGTAAAACCTAACAACTCTGACACAGTGATAGATACACACTGACAGATAAAACCTAACAATTCTGACACAGTGATAGATACACACTGACAGGTAAAACCTGACAACACTGACACAGTGATGTCCACATACTGACAGGTAAAACCTGACAACACTGACACAGTGATGTCCACACACTGACAGGTAAAACCTGACAATACTGACACAGTGATGTCCACACACTGACAGGTAAAACCTGACAATACTGACACAGTGATGTCCACACACTGACAGGTAAAACCTGACAACACTGACACAATGATGTCCACATACTGACAGGTAAAACCTGACAACACTGACACAGTGATGTCCACACACTGACAGGTAAAACCTGACAATACTGACACAGTGATGTCCACACACTGACAGGTAAAACCTGACAATACTGACACAGTGATGTCCACACACTGACGGGTAAAACCTGACAATACTGACACAGTGATGTCCACACACTGACAGGTAAAACCTGACAACACTGACACAGTGATGTCCACACACTGACAGGTAAAACCTGACAACACTGACAAAGTGATGTCCACACACTGACAGGTAAAACCTGACAATACTGACACAGTGATGTCCACACACTGACAGGTAAAACCTGACAATACTGATCCAGTTATAGACGCACACTGACAGGTGAAACTGAGCAATGATAGTACAGCAAAACACATAAGACCAGGTAAAACCTAACAATACTCACACAGTCATAAACACACAGTGACCAGGTAAAACAGAATAAATCTGACACACTGATGTCCACACACCAACCAGGTAAAACATAAACACACTGACCCTAGCGATGGACACATGCCGACCACACAAACAGGCCAGAGCCATGCCCCATGACCTGACCGACCCACCAATCAGGGGCTGACCTGTGGGTGCTGCTGGGACTGCCGACATGATGACACTGCCCCCACGGGCTGGGGTTGCAGCGCCATGGCCATCACAGGGAAGCTGGCTTTCTGGGGCACCATCTTCTGCTTCATTCCCGGCACAGCCAAGTGCATCAGCCTGCTGTTCTGGCTCATAGGGGGCACTACCCATGCCGCGGACTGAGTGCCCACGGGCAGGAGTCCTGTGACCAGCTGGAGCTGCCGGAGGGCACCACCAAGCTGACAGCGGGCCCTAGGCCGGCATGTCCTTGCACGTTCATGGCTGCCTTGGCCTTGCCGCTGCGGTCCTGAGATGCTGACAGATGGGGGCAACGCTGCACCAGCACTTGTCCCACTGTGTCCAGCACGTTTCTGAGAGCCGGCCACAGGTTTGGAGGGGTTTTTCTCTGGGGGGTATTTGGTGCCGTTGATGTAGATGGCGCCAAAGTTGGGCAGAAGCTGCAGCACCATGGGCACATCGTGACAGTACTGCAGTTTCAACTGCCCTTTAAGGGACTGGGGCTCCATCTGGGTGTGGTATACCTGTCAACACCACAAGACACCTGTCAACACGACAATACTATCAACACCACAACATTCCTTTCAATACCAGAGTATGCCTGTCAACATCACAATACACTGTCAACACCATAGTTTAACTGTCAACACCCCAGTACACTTGTCAAAACCACACTTTACCTGTTAACTCTTTCATCCCTACAACCCGGTTTTCTGGTTTGCAGAAATCAACTGCCCTTCCTTCCTGTAGCCCGCAAAAATCAGTTCTCGCGGTAAGCACTTTGAACTTCGCGCGAGTCGCGTTATAGGTATACGTCATGACCGGGTTGCATGCGGGGCAGTGTTTATGAATGGAATGGATGCCAGACGGCCCCTACAGTGTGGGAAAGTGGTCACCGCTCTATTCTGGCTGGTTTGCTTCTGCATACGTGGCAGTTCTGACTTTACACTTCTTCTTTTTTCTCTAAATCCAGGAATGAAGGGAATACTTGTATTATAAGAATCTAGGCACAAGAGGAAGTAATGGTTCATAGAAAAGTAGGAATGAAAGAGTTAACACCACCAGAACATTGTCAACACCACACTAAACCTGTCAACACCACACTAAACCTGTCAACACCACACTAAACCTGTCAACACCACAGTACCCCTATTAACACTACAGTGTACCTGTTAACACCATCAGAACACTGTCAACATCACATTATACTGTCAACACTACAGTACCCCTGTCAACACCACCACAATACCTGTCAACCTCACATTACACTTGTTAAAACCATGGTTCTTCAGTACCGCAAGATCCAAACTCACTATTGTAAAAGGATGCTCTTTCACACCTACAGCAACACCCATCCCCACACAGTTCTCTATTTTTCTTGACACCTATTCCCACTACCACCCAAGCCACAACGACTCATGTACATGTGCTCACAGTCATGCTATGGTTAAAGCCACGGCAGCACTATACGAGGGAGAATTCCGGGTCAATGGCAGATTTCTTCTGACCATGCACCGACACTTCAGCATGCTGGTGGTCCTTTCATTCAGACCAGACCAGTCTTCATAGTGCCGGTGGTTATTTAATTCAGACTCAATCAGTCTTCACCATGCTGAGGTGATTTCATTCACCCCGAGTCAAATCTTCACCATGCTGTGGCAATTTCATTCACACTGAATCAAACCTTCACCGTGCTGTGGTGATTTCATTCACACTGAATCAAATTTTCACTCTGCTGTGGTGATTTCATTCACACTGAATCAAACCTTCACCGTGCTGTGGTGATTTCATTCACACTGAATCAAACCTTTACCGTGCTGTGGTGATTTCATTCACACTGAATCAAATCTTCATTGTGCTGTGGTTATTTCATTCAGACTGAATTAGTCTTCATTGTGCTGGTGGTTATTTCATTCAGACTAAATCAGTCTTCACAGTGCTGTTGATTGCATTCAGACTGGATTTTAATACAACTTAGTTCCAATGCCAAGTGGTGTGTGATTTTATGACAGTCACTTATAGATGTATAAAACTAAACACAAAAATCTTTGAAACTCTGTAACCTGGTCAGGACAGAAACCCTCTCAGAGATCATTTGAATGCATCTCTGTGTGAACACACCTGTACGTGAACACATAACACAGGCAAGTTTACAGGAAACCTAACACATCATCTGAACACACCTCTCTGTGAACATGTAACACATGAGACAGGAGAGTTAACTGATGATTCGTACACTTTTCTTTGTGAACACATAACACATGCAAAGTACACAAGGGAACAAATGTAGATCATTTAACAGACCTCTCTGTGAACACATAATACATGCAAAGTACACAGGGAAGCAAGCATGGATCAAGTGAACAGATATGAACACAAAACAAAAGCAGGTATACACTATACAGGGGAGCTGACAGATCATGTGAGCAAATCTCTCTGTGAACACGTAACACATCCAGATACACAGGGGAGCTGACAGATCATGTACACAAATCTCTCTGTAAACATGTAACACATCCAGATATACAGGGGAGCTGATAGATCATGTGAACAGATCTCTCTGTGAACATGTCACACATGCAGGTATACAGGGGAGCTGACAGATCATGTGAACATTCTCTCTGTAACATGTCACGCATGCAGGTATACAGGGGAGCTGACAGATCATGTGAACATTCTCTCTGTAACATGTCACACATGCAGGTATACAGGGGAGCTGGCAGATCATGTGAACAAATCTTTCAGTGAAAACATAACTTCTGAGGAAGATAAAAACATGTCATACAGAAGTACATAGGTGCTAACTGGTCAGGTGAACAGACCTCTCAGTGAATTCAAAACACATGCAATATACATGGAAGCCAGCATGGGTTATGTGAACAGATCTCAATGTGTACACATAAATTCAGGTTTACAGGGAAACTGACAGATCAACTGAACAAATCTCAACATGCACACATAATCCATGCAGGTATACAGGGAAGCTGACAGATCAACTGAACAAATCTCAACATGCACACATAATCCATGCAGGTATACAGGGAAGCTGACAGATCATCTGAAGAAATCTCAACATGCACACAGAATCCATGCAGGTATACGGGGAAGCTGACAGATTATCTGAAGAAATGTGAACACATAACACATGCAGGTGTACAGAGAAGCTAACTGATCATCTGGAAAAATCTCTCTGTGAACACATGACACATGCAGGTGTACAGTGAAGCTAACTGATCATCTAAACAAATCTCTCTGTGAACACATAACACATGCAGGTGTACAGAGAAGCTAACTGATCATCTGAACAAATATCTCTGTGAACACATAACACATGCAGGTGTACAGGGAAGCTGACAGATCATCTAAACAATCTCTCTGTGAAACATGACACATGCAGGTGTACAGAGAAGCTAACTGATCACCTGAACAAACATCTCTCTGAACACATGACACATGCAGGTGTACAGGGAAGCTGACAGATCATCTGAACAAATCTCTCTGTGAACACATAACACAAGCAGGTATACAGGGGAGCAGACAGGCCCAAATCCACAAAGCTCTACATTATTTTTTCTGCAGAAGAAAATCACATGGTAGATCTTATAAAATCAACCATGTCATTTTTTTTCTGGCATTATGTTTCTTCCAACATCCATCCTGCATACATTTTGGTCGTATCTGGAAGGCCACAGGACCACACATTCAAGGACCTTCACACACAAGTATACAACATGTCTATCCACACCGACAAATCGTTCATACACCCGTCTCTTCCATGGACTTTGAACACATACTTAGTTCTCCTATGGACCCTCAACCATAAACCCTCAAAATCCTAGGCAGTGCAGTGACAGGGAGTGGAACCCACTGCCCATGTAACTCACATGACATGCAGTACAAATCACACATCATGAAACAAACAGACCAACTGAAAACAGTCACAGTTTCTTCATAGCAAAGACCTTTAAGTCTCACCTTCCGACATTTAGCTTCCACAAAGGCCTTGGAGTACAGGAGTGACGTCCCAAATCCCTGATCATCCAGAATGGTTTCCATGAAGTTGATGCAGTGATCAAACTTGCCGACCAAGTCCCCAACGTCCCCCACCTCCCGCGACAGTCTCTTGGAAGCAGCCTCAGTGAAGGAGTGCAGGGCGCTGAGGACAGACCAGACACTGGTGCGCACCGCCTTCACCAGAACGTCCGCCTGGTGCAGGATCTCCTGCTGAATGCTGACCTTGTCCTTGTTGACCTTATCCAACCGCTGCTCTATCTCCTTCAAACATTTCTGCAGAGCACAGCGGCGGTCCTTCATCAGCGAGACGCTCCCCTTGAGTTTAATTTTGTACGTGTCTGCAGCGTCCTCGAGAAAGTGGTACCTGCACAGAATGTACTCCTTACTTACCCCTTAGCATCAATCTATCCACTTCCTTATCCTAAGGAATCTGTCTACACATTCCTTACTCCCAGGGATTGGTCTACACATTCCTTACTCCAGGAATCGGTCTATGCATTCCTTACTCCAGGAACTGGTCGACCCATTTCTTAGTCCCTAGTTGGTGTGTGCATTCCCCACTTCCACGAGTTGGTCAACACATTCCTTAATCCCGAGTTAAGTATGCATTCGTCACTTCATGTTCAAGGAATTGGTGCATGCATTCTTCACTCTGGGAATCAAATGTATCCATTCATAACTCTTGGGAATCAGTCTATCCATTCCTTATTCCTGGGGATCAGTCTATCCATTTCTTACTCCTGGGGATCTGTCTACCATTCTTTACTCCTGGGGATCAGTCTATCCATTCCTTACTCCTGTGGATCAGTCTGTCCAGTCCTTATCCGGATCTGGTCGTTATGTCGCTGTGGCCACATCTTTGGGCATTATCGTGACGGGCTAGGGGTGTGCGCAGTCTAGATAGTTTGCTGTTGTGGTGCAATCAGTCTTTTGAAAGTTTCTATGGATGGTGCCCTAACAATGTTTTCTTCAAGGTGGTTCCGTCTCTTAGTGTACTAACAAAAAAATGACTGTTTGAACTGCTCTGTCTGGCATCTGCTGACCTGGAATGTTCTTGTGTTGTTTCTAATACAGTCGGAGATCGCACTGGTGGTACAGTAGTTGCCAGATGTTCATGGCCTTATGAGTCGTCCTGGTTTATGTGGAATTAGACATTCAGCAGATGGTATGGCCGGTACTAACCCCTCAACCACCTTGTAAAGGAAGATGAGGCGTAGATCACGTCTGCACTGTTCGAGCGTTGGCAGTTGCAGAGTGTGAATCATCTTGGCGATGGAGCCGGGTGTTCTGGAATTGTAATCGCCCATTATGAACCGGGCGGATAGGCGCTGCACTCTTTCCAGCTTGTCGATGTCTTGTTTGAGGTAAAAACTCCAAATGATGGAGCCATACTCAAGGGCTGGTCTGATGAGAGAGAGAGATAGGCATTCTTCTTGCATTGCAGGGGCAGAAGCGCCGTTTCTCCTGAGAAAGCCAAGGGTGCTGTGTGCTTTCTTGCAGGTGTGGGCAATGTGGGTGCTCCATTTCAGGTCATCAGAGAGTTGGATACCAAGGTAGAGGTGTGTGTGGAATACTGAAGGGGGGTGTTACATAGGGAGTAAATGTAGCTGGTAGACTGCCATATACTAAGGATGTAGCACTTGCTGGGGTTAAACTTCATACCCCAGTCAGTGGCCCAGGTTTCGAGTTGGTTGAGGTCTTCTTGAAGCTGAATATGGTCTTGTAGGGAGTTGATCCGATGGTAAAGGAGGCAATCGTCAGCAAACAGGCGAACTTGGGACTTGACTCTATCCGGGAGATCATTGATGTGGCACAGGAAGAGGAGCGGGCCCAACACTGTTCCTTGAGGTACCCCAGAATCCACCGAGGTCTCTTCAGATGTGACGCCCTCTATCACGACGGCCATCTTCCTGCGCTGGAGAAAGTTGGATAGCCAGGTATGAAGGGGACCTCTGATTCCATACTCATGCAACTTATGAAGGAGACGCTTGTGGGGGATAGTGTCGAATGCTTTAGAAAAATCTAAATAGCGACATCCACTTGATGTTTCTGGTCAAAAGAGTTCAGGAGGTCATGTGTGGTCAGAAGAAGTTGGGTCTCACAAGAGAAACCACTACAGAAACCATGGTTGAGGGTGGTCAGGGTGTGGTGTTTTTCAAAGTGGGCGAGGATATGGCGGCAAATGATGTGTTCAGGAAGCCTGCAGGTGACGGATGTGAGAGAGACATAGGCTTGTAGTTCTCTGCTGAGTGCTTATCCCCTTTCTTGCATACACAGGCGACATTTGGACTTAGCCAATCAGACGGGAGGTCTCATGTGTTGATGGAAAGTTGGAACATAGTTGAAATAGCTGGGCAAGGTTACTGCCACATTCTTTCAGGATGAGGTTTGGAATCTGGTCTGGTCCAGAAGCCTTATGGGGTTGTAGCTGTCCGAGTAGATTACAGATACCTTCTGTACTGATAGTGATGGGTGGAATGTCTTCGTTGCATCTTTTACTGATTGGTGGGATGGGGATGTGAGGGTTTTTTTGTGAAGACAGACTTGAACTGGGTTAGCAGGATGCGGGCCTTGCTCTTGTTGTCACTGAAGAGTTGGCCTTTCTCTTTCAGCGGGCGACACGATGTTGTCTGCCTCCTCGCCTTGACATACTACCAGAAAGGTTTATTGTTATGTTTCTGCACACCTTCTTCAAGGGTGGAGTTGACAAAATTTCTTTCAGCCTTTTGCATTTGGAGTCGGCACGGCACTCTTTCTGATGGGATTATTCCTGGGGATGTCTATCCATTTCTTACTCCTGGGGATCCGTCTGTCCATTCCTTACCCTGGGGATCAGTCTATCCATTCTTTTCCCCAAATGGTTATTCCAAGCTTTTCTGTAGGGGGATGTCTCCTTGTTTGTTCTGTGTGCTCATGTTGGTACTTCTGCTAAGCAATTTTTCTATATTGTTGGCAGCATTCATTTGCAGTTATGAATTTGTAGATATTTAATCATGGGAACATAAGTTATCCTACGTGTTCATTTTTTTTTACTATTAACTATTCTCGTCCTCATTTCAGATTTCCTTTGTTCTTCATGTCAGACCTAGCAACCACTTACTTTTGTTCATGTCACAGCTCGCAGTCACTTACTTTTGTTCTTCATCATGTCAGAGCTAACAACTTCTTGCTTTTATTCTTCATATTAGAGCTAACATTAGTAACAATAACTTACTTTTGTTTTTCAAGTCAGGGAAACAATCATGTAGCAGTGTTCTTGATGTAAGAGCTGGCAACCACAGGGAATAACCACTTTCTGCTGTTCTTGATATAAGAGCTGGCAATCACGTAGGGAAAAAACATTTTCTGCTGTTCTTGATGTAAGAGCTGGCAATCACGTAGGGAATAACCATTTTCTGCTGTTCTTGATGTAACAGCTGGCAATCACGTAGGGAATAACCATTTTCTGCTGTTCTTGATGTAAGAGCTGGCAATCACATAGGGAATAACCATTTTCTGCTGTTCTTGATGTAAGAGCTGGCAACCACATAGGGAATACCATTTTCTGCTGTTCTTGATGTAACAGCTGGCAATCGCATAGGGAATAACCATTTTCTGCTGTTCTTGATGTAACAGCTGGCAATCACATAGGGAATAACCATTTTCTGCTGTTCTTGATGTAAGAGCTGGCAACCACATAGGGAATATCCACTTTCTGCTAAGCTGAAAAACTGAAATTCACTTAACTGCCTAATCCTATCCATTTCCTTTATCTTGTATTATTACACACTAATTTAGAAAAGCTTTAAAAAAAAATCGGTAGCAGCTAGGACATAGGACTGTGTGCTTCTAGGTATGCCTCGCTAACTGAACAGACTCCCTGAAAGCTTCTCCTGATAACATAAGAGCTGGCAATCTTTTACTTATAATCTTGATGCTGACCTGTGTTCTTCAAAATTTAAGAGCTGAAAATTAACTTACCTTTGTTGTTGTTGTTGTCAGAGCTGGCAAATATTTTTTTTTTTAATGTTGCACGAGCCAGCAATCACTTACGCTTCTTGATATCATCAGTGGCCACAATCACTTAACTTGATGGTGAAGAAGTTGACAATCATGAAGTTGATTGTGAAGGAGTTGACAATCAATAAGTTGATGGTGAAGGAGTTGGCAATCACTAAGTTGACTGTGAAGGAGTTGACAATCATTAAGACGATGGTGAAGGAGTTGACAACCATTAAGTCGATGGTGAAGGAGTTGACAATCATTAAGTTGATGGTGAAGGAGTTGGCAATCTTAAGGAGTTTCAAAATGGAGTGACAGATGGGCGGGAAAATGAAGCAAAATTTAGAAAGAGAGGGGGTTTAGTTACTGCCAAGGACATAGACAACCAAAGTACAGGACAAGACACAATGCATTTCGAACTCTTGGGTCTTCTTCAGGCAAAAATAAATAACATTAAGGACAGTTAAAACGAAGAACGAGAAACCACATATCTTCTCATATTCGGTGCACGTACAAATGGCTGCCGGACGGAAACGAGGCCACCAGGAGGGGATCATGGAAGCCGAAATAGTGAAGAGGGGGGGGGGGGGGGGGGGGGGGGGGGGTGAAACAAAAAGGTTTGAAGTTTGTTTTTTTAGAATGGTATGATATACTATTAGTGACGGTAGTGATTATGGTGGATTGATAATAGTGCTTAGTGGGGCCCCCAAAAAAAATTAAGATTGAAAAATATTAAATAAACAAACATACAACAAAATTTTAAAAATAAAATGAAATAGATACATAAATAGTTTACAATAAATGAAAAACTTTAAAGGGTGGTGATTGTGATGATAGTAGTTATGTGTGGGGGTAGTTATATGTGTGGGTGTGGGGAATGCTAATAATGATTGGAAGGAAATGGAAATGTCAATGCGTGATAAGACATCGTTGGGGAAAAAGAAAACAAAAAAAAGGGGGGGGGGAGAGGGTAATGGGGGAGGGGGAAAGGGGGAGAGAGAGGGGGGAGAGCTCATATCTCTCCACCCACACATATGTATGTGTGTGTGGGGGGGGGGGGGGGGGGGGGGGGTATTTCATGCAAACAGTGTTGAAAAAGTAAACAATACTGTGGGATGGTGTTCATTGTACCCAGTTGGAATGGTTTTATTAGCATTAATATGAATGTGTTGGAGACAGAAATGATCAATGAGAAACGGGGTATCATGTGTCTTAGACACACACACAAAAAAAAATGGGGGGAGAAAAACATGTAACGGCATTGTGGGGTGAATTATGATCATGAAACACTGTGGGAAGTGAAATACTGTTGGTATTAGGATGATAGTATAATTATACTGGTTGGAAAGGAAATGAATCGAAATGATCAATGGGAAAAGTGTTGACATGCCAACAACATCACACACATCCTCCCCCCCCCCCCCCCCCCCCCTCCCCCACCTTCCCCCCTCTCTATTTCGGCTCTCATGATCCCTCCAGGGTGGTCTCGTTTCCGTCCAGCGGCCATTTTGATCAAGCGCCGAACATAAGAAAATAAGTGGTTTCTCGTTCTTCGTTTTCACTGTCCTAAATGTCATTTGTTTTTTGCCTGAAGAAGACCCAAGAGGTCGAAATGCATTGTGTCTTGTCCTGTACTAACCCCCTCTCTTTCTAAATTAAGTTAAGGAGTTAACCGCCATTAACTTGACTTCTTTATGTTGAAAGACTCAACAGTGGTTGGGTCTGTGGGGTGTGCTCGGCAGCTGGAGGGTGGTGTTTTTCGCCAGTGGGCTCTGCAGTCATGAAATACGGGCTGGTACACCATGGGGATGCTACTTTAAGGCTGTTATGAGCTGCATCCTGTAGTCTATTTTACCTCTGTTCAGGAGCAGTTATGTCCCTTGATATCTTAATGGAGACCTGCGCGTGCCTGTACCCATCGTCAACACAGCGCAGGCCTCCAAGGGTGGTACAGGACTGCTCTAAAGGCAGGTGAAGACGGTGCTTCTCTGGGTCCTCCCCAGCACCTTCGGGTGTTTCTTTTTCTTCTTCTGTGTTCTTTCTGTCCAAGTCAATTATTCTGTGTTCTTGGAACTAACAATGACTAACATGTGTTGCTGATGTTGTCAGTGTTGACAATCACTAATCTTCTGTTCCAGATGATGAAGGAGCAAACTATCACTTACTTGTGTCCCTCATGTTAATGACTCTGACAATCACTTTTGACATTTTGTGTTCCTGGTTTCTCAGAGCTAGCAGTCACTTACTACTGTTCTAGATTCAAAGGAGCTATCACTTGCTTGTGTCTCTGATGTCGGAGGAGTTTAAAATTACTTACTTGTGTTCTTGATGTCGAAGGAGTTGGCAATCACGACAGGTGAGGACTTCACACTTCTCACAGAACAGGGACAGTTTTTCCTTTGGGTGATGCTGACAAAACAGGTCCACTTCACATGAAGCCACTCCCTCCCCTAGGATAAATCCACAGATTTACATACTTTACACACCGCCAGACAACAAAACACAAGGACTTTACACACTATGAATTAGATTTCTCAACCAATTCATGCCATTCAATTTTATTTTGTATGCTGTTTCTAAAGAAACATGTTCATGATTTGCTTAGCCTGTGTGCACGCGTGCACATACACACACACACACACACATAAGAAAAATCAACATTCCATTCTTTGGCCCCTTCAGGGAAATGAAGATAAGCAATGCCATCGTATCCCAGCCGAAACTCCACAATTTTCAGAAAAACTGAGAGGCAGGGTTTCAGAGAGCACCCAGGCCACCAGCAGTACACAGAGATATCACCTCTGTCAGGACAAAAGCTGGAGAACAGGCATAGCACCTGTGTCAGGACAGAAGATCTCCCAGAACAATGTTGGAACTTGCTGCCAACATGGAGCAATCTGATCCTCCCCTCAACAGTGTTAGAACTTCCTGTCAACATGGAGCAATGTGATGCACGGTCAGCAATCTTGTGTAGGACCTGTATTGTTCACTTTTCAATCCAACCAGCACCATGTCTTGTACACCTCTGCTTATTCGCTAACACTTACGCAGTGTTGTGCTGATACATGACGTCAGAGCCTGACACTGTTTTGCCTTCAACTGTGTGACAAAATGATTACTGCCTCTCTCACAAAGGTGTACACTCCATATTTCTGATCGTCACTATGTGGCATACCAAACATGCAGCCACTGAACCTGCACTTCACAAGTGATACTGTTCCCTCTATCTTCTGCCCTGATTTTTTTTTTTCATTGAGGTGTGTTTTTCTCGCAGGATATTCAGTTTTACATTTCAGTAAAATCTGCAAATTACACAGAGATGTGGAAGCTCAGGGGCTAAGCAACATGAGACAAAGAGAAAAGTGGAGAGATTAACCAGTAAATAAAGAGATTAATGACTGATCAGACTGAACTCTCTAAACAATGAATAAAAGGGGATAGTATAAGCCACAAATCATGAGAAAGCAAAGCCAAATTGCAGATTTCAAGAAGGAATAACCAAGGCAATACAAAAACTGTGGTGTGAGCAAAGGGCGTTTGGTACAGAACGATGAGGAAGCAAAAAAACTCCATGATGTCAGCTAGAGACAGAAGACAGCGACAGTGGCATCTTACATTACATCAGCCCAAACATTCTGGCCAAACTAAAATGATTCACTGCACAAATTTCAGGCTTTTTTTTAGCTTAAATTTCTACTGGTGTACTTTTCAACAGAAATTCGTGAATTTTGTACAAAGAGTATGCGTAGATCTTCAAACTTCTTTTTTGTAAAAGGTGTTTGTGTGTGTGTGTGTGTGTGCGTGTGTGCATGTGTGTGTGTGTGTGTGCACGCTCGCCTGTACATGCATGCGTGCGTGCGTGCATGCGTGCGTGCGTGTGTGCGCGCATGCATGTGTGTGTGAGAGAGCGCATGTCTTTGTGCGTGTGCGTGCGTGCGTGTGTCTGTCTGTTTGAGTGAGTCTGTCATTACTTTTGTTTTTATCTTCCATCAGACTGTTGAAGGCAGAAGGATATTTATCTTGCTATAAGTAGTAAAAATAAAATTGGATATGAAATGAGGCAGGGAACAGTAAACAATAAACAAGTAGGGTAACTCTTGCTCTCATAAGAAAACCTAACTAAGAGTATAACTAGAAAATATGAAGGTAAGAAAAAGGTACCAGGGCTGAGCTTTAACGTTCGCCAACTCGCCAATGGCCCCTAAAATTGGAGTCGGGCGAACTCAATTTACAGTCCATTCGCCCCAGCTGGCGACCTAAAAAATCACCGCCAGTGATTCTGTACCTGTACACAAACGACATGCCCTGTAAAAACAAACACGCGCCTGCCGACTGCCATCTTTCATCACTGCCGTGCTGGGGCTTTCCCGGCCCAGGTTCAGAGTTGCGCGAGGACTTGCCATTTCCGCTCTTCCGCTTTACTTGTTCAGTCGGGGTCATGTGGCGCCTTTTAACCGGTGTCTCTGAGCCTCCAGCAAAAAAAAAAAAAACTAAGAAGAAGAAAAAAAGAAGCAGAATAAGGAATATGAAGAAGAGAAGAGAGATCGAAAGTGGGTGCCAGGATGGAAGAGGACAGAAACAGGGGAGGGAGAGAGCATGGCTTGTGTACGATGCCGACAGAAGGAGATGCACTGTGCACCCTGCCGAAAATGGATGACGACTTACAAATAGCAGCAGCAGAGTCTCAGTGCTGGGTTAGATGGTGATGACTTTGCTGGCCTGAGGAAGGCAGACCCAAGCTGCTTCACCTTTTTCAACATTGAGGATGATGATGATGATGAGATGATCTGGCCTTGGCAGACTGTAGACTGAAGGTGCTTCAGGTACAAAACAGGGACAAATCTTGTCATGACGCTTTTTACTTCTACTAGTCAAATGCTTTTGGATATAAAAGATCTCTTTTTCTTTTCAGTTATGATATACCTGGGTGGCAATATCAATGACAACTGAAAATAAATTTGTTTTCCAAAATTAATTAGCAGAAACAGTGTATTGTTGTTGTTGAAAATAAGCGTGTGTATAAGCTGCAAATTTAAAATAGGACTGCATTTTCAATGAAGGGTCTGGCAACCTGAAAAATTTTCTGGCACCTCAACCTCCCAGGTTAGGAGCCCGGCTGCTCCTTAGCCTGGCTTGCTAAATCTCAGCCCTGAGGTACCTTTTGGAGAAGTCTTCAACGTTTCGTGCTATAAGATAAGATAATGTTGCTTATAGCCCAGCCGACCGCAAAGGGCCACATCAGGGCTGTAAGCACTTGGTCAAGTGACCAAGTGCTTATAGCACGAAACGTTGAAGACTTCTCCAAAAGGTACCTTTTTTCTTTACCTTTATATTTTCTAGTTATACGGAAAAGGTACAGCAGTCAACATTTCTTCATAACTAAGAGTAACTTTTATTCAAGACTGGTACAGCCTTTTAAACTTGAATAAAGTCAGACAATTACAAAGACGAACAATCTAATAGTGGGGGTGCTGTTGCATTCTTTTTTGACCCCTTGGTGGTGAGAACACCGCAGTATTATGGACTGTGGTGTGTCTCTATTTGACACCAGGAGCACAGACACAACCAGCCGTGTTTCCCTGACGAGTCCGATCCAGTGGACGAAAGGCCTAGGAGTTGCAATACAAATAGATCTGCTTTGAGAGGGATTGCTATGGTTCCCTCATGCAGCTAGTGAAGAGTTGTCATATTTAATATATTTTCTTAATTTCATGTTCCCATTTCTTCATCTTCAACCCCCCCCCTTAAGTTCACATCTTTGCCAAGTCATTACTGTGATGACAGAGGGGTTGTTGACCTGCGCTTGTTTTCCCCCACTATTAGATTGTTCGTCTTTGTATTTGTCTGACTTTATTCAAGTTTAAAAGGCTGTGTCAGTCTTGAATAAAGTTACTCTGAGTTAGGTTTTCTTAAGGAGCAAGAGTTACCTATTTGTTTATTATTTACAGTAAAAATAGTTCTATACTGATAACAGCTGCCAACCTCCTGAAGTCGAAATTCCAGAACCAATTGAGGAATGAAGGAATGGAGAGAAGAGGGGGCAGTTCGGCTTGTGACTGACTGTAAGCATATATATACTACCTTTGTGTTCCAGTTGACAAAAGTGGGATTTAAAATTAAAATACATATTCCTACATGAAAAGTTAATGCATCATGTGGGCATTAATCTACAATACATTATCATCCCAATTTGAAAAATGGCTCCCAAGCCCTACATTTTAAAACAAAAGTTTGAAATTTGTGATTTTTTTTTTTTTAACTAATTCAGGATTCGGACAGTGAAAAATCTAAATCATGGAAAAAAATTTGTGGTTAGTTATGTAGGTTCTTCCACTTTCAAACTCTTCCCCCCCCCCCCCCCCCCCCCCCCCCCCCATATTTCAGGGCATGTCAAACAAGCTGACAGTGACACAGCCAAGTATGACCTTGCATGCAAATGTTAGTGACAGTTGTCACTCTTTGATCAAAGCCCCCAAAATACAACGGCCCTGTTATGGCCCTCTGCGGTCAGCTGGGTTATACTTATAAGCAACATTTCTCTTTCTCCACAATCCCACACCAAGACACCACTATGTTTATTAGTGCAACTATAGATAACAAAATATATATCTAGATTTTTTATTTTTCAACTTTTTTTCTTATTCCATGTATTCATATTTCGCAAAACTTGTACAAAATATTTGGAAATTGTATGGTTAAACAGGTCTGCAGTTTGCGAGAGTCTGACAGATAGTACAATGTATGTCATTATACGATACCAAGGAACAAATCGAAGACACAGATAACAACAAATATATTTTACCTTTAATACCTTTGGTGGATTTCCTAGCAGTCGCTTCTTCCAAGGATGAGAGCTGGTGATCTTTGGTCATGCGCACTCTTTTGTGGGCAGTGACACAATCTGTGCACAGCCAGTCATCACACTGTGCACAGTAGGAGGCAGCAGCATTCGACTCACAGCCTGTGCATACATGCTCCGACTCTGTGCCTGGCTTGGAAACCATGGCATTCTTGCGGATGAAGACATTGTCAATGATAGCATCATCACTGAAGGGTTCTTTACATTCAGGGCACTCTGAAAGGAAGTTCAAGCATAGTAGTCTGTACATAGTGAACTCATACAAGGCACTGCGTGTGTGTATGTGTGTGTGTGTGTGTGTGTGTGTGGTTGTGTGTGTGTGTGTGTGTGTGTGTGTGTGTGTGTGTGTGTGTGTGTGTGTGTGTGTGTGTGTGTGCGCGCGTGCTTGCATGCACACATAAGCTGATCATTGCATGACTACAATCAATACATACCCCAAAATAAAAACTTGACCAAAGAGAAGAATAAGGAAAAGACACCAGCCGCCGTGGCGAAGTGGTTAGCGTTGCGGACTCCCGGCTGGGAGGTCATGGGTTCGAATCCCATCAGAAGTCATGTGGTTTTTCTGCCCCGACCGGCTCCAACCCAGAGTTGAGTTTGCTGCGGACTCAGTTGGGAAGACTGGGACCACACAGTCGAGTTTCATCCACTTAATGGATGCGTTTCTGAGAGTGTTGCTCAAATTTCCTGACAAACACTGCAGGTGTCTGTATCTCTCGGGCCTGGTTGACGTCGGGATATCTTATGAAAGGAAGCGTAGAGTACAGCCCTGTCATGTAGTCTCAGACCGAAATGGAAATCCGAAGCATCATCTTAATCATCCTCATTCTCAGCATTAAAAAAAATGTCTCAAATTCTGTGGCCCCTTTATGCCCTGCTCTCATGGTGGGCCTCAGTTTTGATGTCCTCTCCACATCTGTGGCCTTGGTTTGGTTCCGTCAAGGTCACTGGTATCGGCGAGTCCATGGGGGCTGTCGTTGGACGGACGTGGTGGCGCCCTTCCGGAGGGAGAGCTCACTCACGCCGACTCCGCGACTAAGCAATTATTGTCGTCAGTTGGGGGCTAAGTAAGTGGTGTCCTGCGTATGTTAGATCAGAACAGGCGCCACTGAACACCACCGAAGTGACTCGGCGGCAGTGCAGTGTCTCCCCCGGTGGGTTGCCTCTTGACGACTTGACATTGACTGCTCCCTGTGGATTGCTGGTGCCGGGGCTGCGGGGCTGTGGCTGTGGACGGGGTGTAGGAATGAGCGGTGTGGGTGCACTGCCTCTGAGGTGGGCAGAGGTTGGGACAACACAAAAAAAGTCACAAACTTCCACAATGAAAACTAGAGTCCACTATAAAAAAAAAAACCAGGCAAACAGAACATCAACATGATTAATTTTTTTATTTTTTTTTTTTTCTGTCCCAACCTCTGCGCCACCTCAGAGGCAGTGCACCCACGCGCTCATTCCGACACCCTGTCCACAGCCATAGCCCGGCAGGTCCCGCCGCACCCCCGGCACCAGCAATCCACAGGGAGCAGTCAATGTCAGTCGTCAAGAGGGGAACCCACGGAGGAGACACTGCACTGCTGCCGAGTCACTTCGGTGGTGTTCAGTGGCGCCTGTTCTGATCTAACATACGCAGGACACACCTACTAAGCCCCTACTGACGACAATAATTGCTTAGTCGCGGAGCCGGCGTGAGTGAGCTTGCCCTCCGTAGGGCGCCACCACGTCGTCCAACGACAGCCCCATGGACTCGCCGATTTCGGTGACCGACGGAACCAAACCAAGGCCACAGATGCGGAGAGGACATCGAAATCGAGGTCACCATGACAGCAGGGCATGAAGGGCCACAGAATTTGAGACATAATTTTTTTTTTTAATGCTGATCAATGGGAATGAGGATGATTAAGATGATGCTACGGATTTCCATTTCGGTTTGAGACTACATGACAGGGCTGTACTCTACGCTTCCTTTCATAATATATCCTGGCGTCAACCAGGCCCGAGAGATACAGGCACCTGCAGTGTTGGTCAGGAAATTTGAGCAAAAACTCTCAGAAACGCATCCATTAAGTGGATGAAACTCGACTGTGTGGTCCAGTCTTCCCAACTGAGTCCGCAGCAAACTCAACTCTGGGTAGGAGCCGGTCGGGGCAGAAAAAAACCCACATGACTCTGATGGATTCGAACCCACGACCTCCCAGCCGGGAGTCCGCGACGCTAACCACTTCGCCACGGCGGCTGGTAACATGATTAATTTCATATCGAGAAAATCTAAATTGTATACAAAAAAAAAAAAAAAAAAGAATAAGGAAAAGACAGGTTCATGAAAGTGGAAAGCCTTAAAACCCCACCCGGTTCTTTAATGTGGGTTTTGTCTGTGATCTAGACTAAACCAGGGCTTACAAACTACTTCATCCCCCGTCTCCTCCTTCCTCCACTGAACACCTGATTGTAGCTGAACACTTGACTCTAGAGCTGACCCCTGTCCCAAAAATCAGTGTTCAGAAGCATTCTTACAAGTCCCTCAGAACAATGATATATGTCCTAAAGTCATTTTAAGAAGCATTATTACATGGCCCCCATATCAATGCTTTATATATATGTCTCAAAAGTCAGTTTCAATAAGCATTAAAAGACCCTCAGAACAATTCTTCACTTTATATCAAAGTTCTAAAATAATCGTTAAAAAATTGTATAATAAGGCCCCCCAAAAGAATTCAAACAAAAAAAATTGCAAGGCATACACGAGTACATAACTGTTCATACTTCAAACAAGGCCCACTTTCTCCAAAACTCTCCTGTCACTACAAAAAGACTACTTTTTTAGCTATCGTAAGCCTCTAGCCTCCCTCCCCAACCTAGTTAGTTAATTGGGTTAATGAAAGTAGGGCAGGTATGTTGGATTTCTTTTCCAATTCAAAGAATGGTTACTTTATGATTATCTGAAACAAGTGAAAGCAAAATTATGTGGTAAGCTATCAGCATTTTTTATCGCCATTGTACTCCCAACAATTGGTGTTTCACCTGAAGGAATGTGGAGAACTCGGGTGAATACATACATGTTTTGTTTTCTTTGCTTTTTAACCAGCAGTGGAAAAGAAAAGGAGTTGTCACAAAATTGAAAGTCTGTAGGGTAAGTCGCCTTACCTATTATAAGAAGGCCCCTATAATAATTTTGTAATAGTTCTAAAATCCAGCTTTAAAAGCTCCAAAATAATTCTAAAAATCTATTTTACAACAAAACACCCAAATAATTTTAGAAACTTAGCACCAAAAAAAATTACTTTCAAAACCCATTACAACAAGGTTCCCTGGGCTAGTGCTCACTTACTGCATGAAGAGGGTAAGTGTGAGCCAATGATCAGAAAGCCACAACAAAGTTGGCACCAGCTTATACACAATCTGAGTAAACCTGAATAGAAGAATGGGGCATTTGGTCCTAGAATGGTGCGAAGCTTTCAGGTAGAGACAAAAACTGATAGACGATTTGGGTTTTTTGTTTTTTGTTCTAGTTGCAAAGTGAGATGACTGCAGGCGGAAATCTAAACAAATCTTAAATAAATGTTAGCGAACCGCCCAGAGAAACGTGGACAAACGAGTCACAAGACAAAACACAACGCGTTTCGACCTCTTAGGTCTTCTTCAGGTAAGACACAAACGAATAAAATAACGAAAATTCACTTAGCTTTGATCGCTTCAGAGTTCAGCGCAAGGAAGAAGGCATTGAATGAGAATCAATGAAAGCCCCTATAATAATTTTGTAATAGTTCTAAAATCCAATGACAACCAATGAAGGCCCTATAATAATTTTGTAATAGTTCTAAAATCCAGCAGCTCCAAAATAATTCTAAAAATCATCCACATGCATAGTTTAGGCATGCACTTGAAGATCTCAAATCTCAAAGTCTAATCTCAGGAATGCAAAGAAAAAAGCTCTGCGTCGCGATTTTCATCAAGAACAGCCCACACCTGTTGATCAATGCACAAACATTCCCGCCCACCTACGTTAGTCTGAACGTGATCCTAATCTGGACTACAAACATCCGAACTAGATTTCAAGAAGAAAAAGAAATTCTGAGTTTATTTTAACAAAATTCTGATCAGTGAACAGAGTTGCGTTATGTCAGGACACATGTAACTTGGTGTTATGGTATCGAACTATAATCAAAGCGCATCGTAAAAATGAAAAGAAAAAAAATGTCCACACACGCGATAGCGAAGTGTCACTCTACTTTGGTAAAATATAGCTAAGCTTCTTTATTTTACCTTTGAGGCGAACGGGTCCTATTGGCGTCTCCTCCGTGCCCCGTTCTGTGGTGGGCTGTTGGTTTTCTTGCCTACGTTCCTCTGTCTCTTCTGAACTCTTTCCATTCTTGCTGCCGTCCTCTGGGTTTACTTTCGTTTCTTTGTCGTCTGCTCCTTCGTCGTCTGCTCCCGTTTGGCCTCCTACGTCAGCATGTTGGCTGGGTTGGTTCACTGTCGCGACAATGTCCCCTTTTTCCTCCTTCGCTGCCCGCTTTTCTGTCGCGTCAGTCTCGCCCGAAATGCAGTCTTCGCACAAAGTATGTAAGCATGGCAACAATTTTGACGGTTTTTCGGTGGCCGATAACCTACATTTGCATTTCACACATTTGTTTAAAACGTCCGCCATGGCGTTGGGTGCACACACGCTTTTCGCGTGGCAAAGGGGAATAAAACGGTGGTCCAACAAGCGCGTCACTTCAGTGGAGTCCAAGGTGAAGGTCAAAGGGATCCGACAACATGCTATGCTTTTTTACAGGGAACGTGGCGACCACTTGTTACTAGCATGAATGAATCGAGTTGTATGTCCGTGGTGACCTGAAGAGACATGGCCAACATGCGGGATGCTTTTTATCTGCTTTAATGATACTAAAGATAAATTGGGGTATTGCACACAGCCAGATAAGTCCCAGTCCATATATGGAAGTCCATCAACGGAAGTTTCAATCAACAAATGTTTGAACCACTTCAAAACTTTTGGGAAACATGCTGAATAAATTGCTTGGGACCTGCACGTTACCATTTATTATTGTTGCTGCTAACGCGATAAAAATAAAAGCATGCGATATACCACAGTGAACGTAGTTTGTCACACAGGGCTGCATGAGCATTATTGATTTTTATTAGGTTTTGTTACCGGCATTACCAGCATCATGCACGGCAGTCACCACGCCTATTCTCATCTGTCAACAAAAGTACATTAAATGTCACAGCGACCTTTACACATCTCAACTTCAGTGTTGCAATGAACAGACGAAACTCGTGTGTCATTTTATGCAATGGTGTACGCGTCCTTGACCCATACATAAACGAGTGGACACCTTTTATTGTTGGGGCCTGCTTACTAAACCTGCAGGGAAATAAAACAGCGAGTTTTAACCGATGGATGGACACATTGCTCGGTCTTGTCTCGTCAGCCAAGTATTGAAAATCCCACAGGAATGTCAACTGTGACTGACACAGTCCTGCGCTGCCAAGGCTGTGTCACGTCACCACAGCTCACGCGCCTCTATGCACGTAGACCCACCAACCGGCAACGCCAAGTTGGACAAGTGCCAACCAGCTACGACAAGAAAACTGCTCACTCAGAGCCTGGCGAGAACTTTGCTTTGTTACTGTGGAGGTCACAGCGACTGTCGTGGTGGAAGTTCGGGCTCGTCTCATGTTTGGCTTCGAATGTATGTCAGCAGCTTGCAGCTACGGGGTTCTCAGTAAGCAGTTCAGGGGCCGCGACCTGTCATAAGCTTAATTAAAGGTATTGAGAGTTTCATGCTCCGCTTTGCAATGTGCTTTCTATTTTGACCCTTCAACACTATGTTGTTTTAATGAGAACCGAATCACTATGTCGCAATATTATGCGTGTCGGTCAAATCAGATTCATTATTGCTTCATTAAACGAACACCAGACGTTTTCTGTCACCTCCTCGGACCAGTGGAAAAAAAATATGAAAAAAACAACAACAAAAAGTTGCGGTTAGTAATGCAAAGCAAAATGAATCATACTCGACTTTCTTGTAACTTGCTACTGTAACACGCCCTATGACGGAACCCATACTCGGACTCAAACTCAGACTTTGTCACTGACAACCCAGTGACAGAGAGAGAGAGAATTACACAGTGACAAGGAGAGACAACCCAGTGACAAGGAGAGAGAACCCAGTGGCAGGGCGGGGACCGGCAGGCGAGAGGGCAGGCGTGACAGGAACGGTCGAACCAGATCCACAGGCCCTGGTTGTGATCAGCCCATTTGCCTGCCTGGAGCTGAGCGCCTGGCACTGCTGGCCAGGTTGAAGCCAGGGTTGGGAGGACGCAGCTCATTGCTTTAGCATCAACACGGAATCCGCCACGCCTCTCAAGACTTGGCTGGGATCGAAGGCCAGAAGGAACGAGGTGACAAGATATCCATGTATCTCCAGGTGGTTCCAATCAATAATCTCTAGGTGACCCAAACAACACTCTCAGGTGACTCCAAAAAACACTCCCCAGGTGGCTCCAAACAAGACTCCCAGGTGACTCCAAACAATACTCCCAGGCGACTCCAAAATACACCTCCAAACAATACTCCAGGTGACTCCAAACAATGCACCTCGAAACAATACACCCAGGTGACTCCAAACAACACTCCTCAGTGGCTCCAAACAATACTCCCAGGTGACTCAACACAACTCTCCCAGGTGGCTCCAAACAATACTCCCAGGTGGCTCCAAACAATACCCTCAGGTGACTCCAAACATACTCCCAGGTGACTCTAAACAATACTCACCAGGTGACTCTAAACAATACTCCCAGGTGGCTCCAAACAATATACCAGGTGACTCCAAACACTACACCACACGTGGCTCCAAACAATATGTCCCAGGTGGCTCCAAACAACACACCCCAGGTGGCTCCAAAACAACACACCCCAAGTGGCTCCAAACAACACACCCCAGGTGGCTCCAAACAATACACCTCAGGTGGCTCAAACAATCACCCCAGGTGGCTCCAAACAATACACCCAGGTGGCTCCAAACAATACACTCCAGGTGGCTCCAAACAATACACCCCAAGTGGCTCCAAACAATACACCCCAGGTGGCTCCAAACAATACACCCAGGTGGCTGTGTGCAGGAAGCAGCAATGGAGACAGACAGAAGGAAAGACAGGTGAGAAACACAGAGGAGCAAACGTGACAGAGAAAGGGGTATGGGGGGCAGCAACGTAGGACAGAAATCCCGCGCGCGTGCGCGCGCGCGAGAGAGAGAGAGATAGAGAGAGAGAGAGAGAGAGAGAGGGGGGGGGAAAGAGCAAGCGAGAGAGAGACAGAAACAGGCAGATAGACAGATACAGGCGGTAGGGAGACAGAAACAAGCAGGCAGGTAGACACAGGCAGGGAGACAGACACAGGCAGGCAGGCAGGTAGACACAAGCAGGCAGGTAAACAGACCAGGCAGGTAAACAGACACAGGCAGGTAAACAGACACAGGCAAGCAGGCAGACAGGCAGGTAGGCAGGCAGGCACACACAGGCAGGCAGGCACACACAAGCAGGCAGGTAGAGAGACACAGGCGGAGGGCAGGTAGATAGACTCAGGCTGGCAGGCAGACAGACAGAAACAGGTAGGTAGACAGACACAGGCAAGCAGATAGACAGACACAGGCAGGCAGGTAGTTAGTCAGATGCAGGCAGGCAGAGAGGTTGACAGACACAGGCAGGCAGGCAGGCAGACAGACAGAGGCAGAGGGCATGTAGACAGACACAGGCAGGCAGACAGACAGACACAGGCAGAGGGCAGGTAGACAGACACAGGCAGGCAGACGGACAGACACTGGCAGAGGGCAGGTAGATAGACACAGGCAGGCAGACAGACAGACACAGGCAGGCAGACAGACAGACACAGGCAGGCAGGCAGACAGACACAGGCAGAGGACAGGTAGACAGACACAGGCAGGCAGGTAGACAGACACAGGCAGGCAGGTAGACAGACACAGGCAGGCAGACAGACAGACAGACACAGGCAGACAGACACAGGCAGACAGACACAGGCAGAGGGCAGGTAGACAGACACAGGCAGGCAGACAGGACAGACAGACACAGCCAGGCAGGTAGACAGACACAGCCGGGCAGGTAGACAGACACAGGCAGGTAGGTAGTCATACACAGGCAGGCAGGTAGACGGACAGGCAGACAGGCAGGCAAACAAAGGCCGTGTGGCCAAGTGTGAGGGCACGGCCAGATGGCTGGGTGCGTGTGTGTGATCTGCCCCACGAGATCAGCAGAGACCCCGTTAGTTGCACGGGGATCCTTCAACAGCTGCCGGTCCCACAGCTGCTGCTGTACCTCCCCCTTCTCGGTCTGTCTCCCCCCCCTCCCCCCCCCCCCCCCCACCCCCCTCTCTCTCTGTCTCTCTGTTCTCTCTCTCTCTCTCTCTCTCTCTCTCTCTCTCTCTCTCTCTGTCTCACTCTCTCTCGCGAGCGTGCGCTTGTGTGTGTGTGTGTGTGTGTGTGGTGTGTGTGTGTGTGTGTGTGTGTGGTGTGTGTGTGTGTGTGTGTGTTGTCAGTACAACCGTGAGTTAATCTGACAATAAATTGGTTTCAGTCAGTCAGTGTGTGTGTGTGTGTCTATCTCTGTCTCTGTCTCTCTTTCTCTGTCCGTCTCTCTCTCTCTCTTCTCTCTCTCTCTCTCTCTCTCTCTCTCTCTCTCTCTCTCTCTCTCTCTGTCTCTCTCTCTGCCTCTCTCTCTATCTTTCTCTGTCTGTCTGTCTCTCCCTTCAGTCTCTGAATCTCTCTTTCTCGGTCTCTCTCTCTCTCTCTCTCTCTCTTCTCTTCTCTCTCTCTCTCTCTCTCTCTCTCTGTCTCTCTCTCTCTCTCTCTCTCTCTCTCTCTCTCTCTCTCTCTCTCTCTCTCTCTCTCTCTCTGTCTGTCTGTCTCTCTCTCTCTGTCTCTCTCTGTGTCTCTCTCTCTCTCTCTCTCTCTCTCTCTCTCTTCTCTCTCTCTCTCTCTCTCGTCCACCTTGTCTTCTCACCCTTCACGTGGTGATGATGTGTGGCCTGTTCCGCCATCGGAGGTACGGCCCATGGAGGACAGCCCCATCCCCAGACTGCTTGACGACTAGCTGAAGCAAGAACACAGGGGGCATGCACTTCCGCCCTTTGGACTTTTGCCCCAAGACTTTTGCCTTGTTGACTTTTGTCCCCAAGACTTTTGCCTTGTTGACTTTTGTCCTCCAGGCTTTCGCCCTGTTGACTTTTGTCCTTTAGATTTTCGCCTTGTTGACTTTTGTCCCTAGACTTTTGCCTTGTTGGCTTTTGGCCGTGGACTTTAGCCCACGGTCACACTTTTTCACAGCGGTACAAATGCAAATTACCGTGTTCAATGTTTCCACTCCCAAAAACAGGCGTGCGCCCGCACGCACTCACGCACGCACGTACACACACACACACACAACACAGACACACAGACAGACACACACACACACACACACACACACACACAACACACACACACACACACACACACACACACACCATGTACTACGACGACCTGTTGTTCGCTCCCAATTCATGGATGAACAGATTTGCTGTGCTGAGTGATTGTTGATCCATTTTCTGGGGATTTCTTTCTGAGAGAGGGTGGAATAATTTTTTTGCAAAATACCAGCACCTTCTTGACTGTTAGTTTTGTTTTAAACAAGGTGCCATCTTGTAATCTCATCACTTTGTAATTAACCTCATTATCATAAGAATAATCCCATAAATTAATTCTTTATTATTGCGAATACCAGTATATTAGTTTGCTAATTGACACAGTTTATCTTTGTTATTTGCTATTTTAAATATTATAAAAAGTTGCTTTTTTTCTATTTAGGACAATACATTTTTCATTCTTCAGTGAGCATGACGAAACATTCGAATTTGAAAATATTGCAATGGAACTGCAGATCAATATCAACAAAATATTCACGAACTGATTCAACATCTCTCAGATCATACGTATCAAGTGTTAATATTACAGTCTTTAAATGCAACTGAACAAAAAATTCCAAAATTACAAAACTTCTATTACCCTCCAATATTCCAAACTAACAACGAAACAAGGAGGGTTACTACTGCACTATATATTCAAGAAAAGGTTGAATACTTTGAAATAGAACCACCCATTTCAAAGAATGTTAAAACCATTAATGCATGTGCAGCAAAACTGAAACTCAACGAATTACTTACATTAAACGTTGTTTCCATTTATTTGCCAAAAGGTCCTGACAATGAAAACACAGAATGGCTTCGCGCTATACCGGACCAGCATGAAAAATGGTTAATAGCAGGTGATTTTAACTCACATGCCCCGTTTTGGGATAATGAATGCGAAATAGTAACACACAATCGTTTTGTTGGAAATATAGTAGACTGTTCATTGAGTCTGTTAAATGATGGCAGTGTAACAAGAATACCTGACATTTCACACCATCGAGCAACAGCAATTGATTTAACACTTATATTTCCTGCCATAGCTCCAAGCTGTGAGTGGTCTACCTTCAAAGATCCTCTTGGTAGTGATCATTTGCCAATAATTATTACCATTAAGGGTAAACAATCCGTTCAAAACCGCGCCTAAAGATAAGATCCCAAATATAATTATAATAAAGCTGTTTGGGATAAATTTGAAAATATACTCTCTACTTACAATTGTGGAAGAGATAATGTCTGATAACATTGACATAAGCTACGCGAATTTTGTTGATATTGTTTTACATGCAGCTGATCTCTCATACCAAGGTGCCATTCTGACGCATCAAACAAATATGCAGGCAATGTATGGTGGAATGCTACTTGTGAAGAAGCAAGAGAAAAAAAGATGCAGGCCTATAAAATATATTAAAAGAAAAGAAAGATCCTGACAAAATTGCTGAAAAGAACAGAGCAAAAAAACCACAGTAACAGAGTAATCGAAAAAGTCAAGGAGCAATATTGGTCAAATTTCTGTGAAAGTGAAGTACATGACCACAAAGATCTTCAGAAAACATGGAAAAAATTGAAAGACATAAAAAATGGAATCAGTCTTCCTGAATATCCCATAACATTAGAAAATAATGAGTTTCCTTCAAAATTTGAAAAGGCTGAAGCATTTGCAAATATTTTTGCAAAAAGTAGCAACAGGGAGGGCCTGACAGAAAAACAAAAGATATACAGAGAGAAAATGGAGGATAAGGAAATGCATGAAAAAAGTCCCATTAACAGTCACTACACAAATGCTCCCCTTACATTTCAAGAAGTAAAGGATGGAATTTTCTCTATTGGTTTCGAAAAGAAAATCAGTGGGAACAGATGCGATTTCCAATGAAATGATAAAGCATTTGCCAGTTAATTTCACAATGTTTCTGAACTTATTTTTTCAGAAATGTTGGTCTGAAGGGCTTCAACCATCTTTGTGGAAAAAATCAATTGTAACCCTATCCCTAAAGAGGGCAAGTCAAAATCAGACAAAAACAACTACAGGCCAATTGCTCTCACTTCACATGTGGGAAAACTTATGGAAAGGATTATTCTAAAGAGACTTGAACATCATTGTGAAAAAAATGGTATAATACCAATACAACAGGCTGGCTTTAGAAAGGGTAGATCTACAGTTGACCATCTTGTAAAAATTACAACACAGGTTAAATATCAGTTCGCACGTAGGAAAAATGTACTTGCCACGTTTTTTGACATCAGAAAGGCATATGACCAAGTCTGGCATTCAAAACTTCTGAACAAATTGAAGTTAATAGGTCTCTCGGGTGTATGTACAATTACTTAAAAACCTTTTTAAGTGGTAGAACAATTACAGACGAAGGTAGGAAATGTATATTCTAATGAAAGACATATCCAGATGGGAATCCCACAAGGAGCTGTGATAGCTCCTATCCTGTTTAATATTTTGATCCATGATCTTCCTAAATCATTATCAAAAAATGTTGAACTAGTACAATATGCGGATGATATCTGTATATGGATGAAAGTTACTTTAAAACGTCACACACCAGTTAGATCAATCAACTATATTAAAAAGATATATCAAAATGAACTAGATAAAATTAGTAGGTACATGACTGAAAATGGATTGGCCCTTTCAGCTGAAAAATCGCATATGGTTCTGTTCAATATGGTTATGATCCTAATCCTCTGCCTTCATTCAAATTGATGGATTATGCTTGAATATAAAAAAGTCGTAAAATTTTTAGGAGTAAATTTAACTTCTAAAATTGAGCTGGAATTATCACATACAAACTATTCTAACAAAAGCTAAGAAAACTTTAAATTTTTTGAAAATGGTGAGTCAACAATCATGGGGTAAAGACAGTAAAGTATTAACACATTTAGCTACTGCGCTTGTACGATCAAAATTATCCTATGCCCAGGAGACATTTTTCTCATCCCCAAAATGTTTAATTAAAAAGTTGCAGAGTATCGATAGTAAAGCTTACAAGATAGCTCTTGGTGTCCGGTTCATACATCAACTTTAAGAACTTATATGGAGATCGGAATATTGCCTTTTGAAGAAAACATGAAACTTGCATGTGCAAAATATATTTTAAGAAGTCATACAGTACAAAATCTTAATACCACTGAAAACTGAATTAAATCAGAAATAAGTTTTCCTAAACGGGCACAAAATATCGATTCTCTAAAATCGATAGCCTCATACACATCCGACTTATTTACAAAAGCAGGCACTGCCCTCAAAACGTAGCTCCTCGGGTATCTTTTAGCACTATCCCGGAATGGGAACTTAGTAGAGCAAATTATGACATAGACTACACAAGTTTTAAAAAAGTGATGGACCCTTGCTGCCAACGTATGCTAAATCACATATAAATGAAACTTATATAAATCACCTTAAAATTTATACAGATGGTTCTGTACTAGACAATCATTTGTCTGGTTCAGCATTCATAATTCCATCCTTAAAAATAGAGAAAGGTTACCACCTTGGTAAAAATATTTCCATATTTACTGCGGAACTTGTTGCCATTATTATGGCATTACACTTTCTTCTTGATTTTCAATTTCCTGCATTTCAAATACTACTTTGTGTTGATTCAAAATCAGCCCTACAAGCTCTAAAATTTTCGAATACAAGTATGAGAGCAGAACTCATATCATTTTTGCATTTACGTGGTTCCTATGTCGATTTTTGTTGGGTTCCATCACACTGTGGATTATCTGCGAATGAAAGGGTAGACCAATTAGCCAAAAAGGCTGCTATCACTGAGACTGATTTAACAAAGATATGCATTCCTTTATCCTTACAGAGAGTTATAGTCTTTAAAAGACGTATCCTGGAACTCTATTTCAAATAAGCGAAAAGGCACCAGAAACAAAAAGGGGATATTATTTAACAAGATATCAGACAATAAAACAGGTATCAAGAATCTCTACCAAGAGTGGATTTTAAAAAGTTTGATTTTTAGATTGAGGCTTGATGCCTTTAAAACCAAATTCTGTAAACATGTGACTTGCATTTGTGGCCAGCAAATCACCCCGTTCCATCTACTTTTTTGTGCGATAGAATGAAGCCCTACTTACCTGCTTGGTTGTTGAACACTGAAACGTCGATGTCAGCCTTTGAAGATGTCATCTCCAACGAATCAAACATTTTTGAAGTTGTTCATGGACTGATTAAGAGCCCAGTTGGACATTTACTTTAACGTCTATGTGTATTTTCCCCATCCTGGTGTTAGTTGCTTATTTAGTGTTTCTTTCAAAGTTTTGGATTCAGTTATGGTTTTTTTTTTTGTTTTTTTTTTGGGCGGGGGGTTGTTTTTTTTTTTTTCTTTTTAAATTATTATTATTTTTTTTTAAATATTATTTATTTTATCTAGGCCTAAATGCATTATACATACCTATGTACGCCCAAAATCAACACCAACCGTTCGCATGCATACACCCAAAAACACCACATGCACACACACATAACACTTACATTCTGTCTAAGATCACTGTTGGTGGATAGACGTTAAATTAAAGAACGAACACACACCACACACACACACACACACACACACACACACACACACACACACACACACACACACACACACGTGCGCACTCCACGCAATAGTTTTCTAATATGATAACCGACGGAGAAAGACCAGCGCTATATCAATATTCTTGCTCTTCATAACATTTTGTTCTGCGGGGGTCACTCGCGGTCAACGCCCACAGGGACATGACAGAGAAAGCAAAACGAACCACACTCTGCGAGGATTCACAACATTCTCCAGTGGAGAGCGGAAAATGTTACTGCATTAGTCTTGACCCTCACTTTCAAGTCAAGAATAATGTTGTGTTTCCGGGGCCAAAGTCCACGGGGCCAAAGATCCATGGGACCAGAGTCTTTGGGGCTAAAGTCCACGGGGCCAAAGTCCATGGGACCAATGTCCACAGGGCCAAAGTCCATGGGACCAATGTCCACAGGGCCAATGTCCACAGGGCCAGAGTCCACGGGGCCAAAGTCCATGGGGCCAATGTCCACAGGGCCAAAGTCCACAGGGCCAATGTCCACAGGGCCAAAGTCCACAGGGCCAATGTCCACGGGGCCAGAGTCCACAGGGCCAATGTCCACAGGGCCAATGTCCATGGGGCCAAAGTCCACAGGGCCAATGTCCACAGGGCCAATGTCCACGGGGCCAATGTCCACGGGGCCAAAGTCCACGGGGCCAATGTCCACAGGGCCAATGTCCACGGGGCCAATGTCCACGGGGCCAATGTCAACGGGGCCAATGTCCACAGGGCCAATGTCCACAGGGCCAATATCCACGGGGCCAATGTCCACAGGGCCAAAGTCCACAGGGCAATGTCCACAGGGCCAATGTCCACGGGGCCAATGTCCACAGGGCCAATGTCCACAGGGCCAATGTCACGGGGCCAAAGTCCATGGGGCCAATGTCCACAGGGCCAAAGTCCACGGGGGCCAATGTCCACAGGGCCAATGTCCACGGGGCCAATGTCCACAGGGCCAATGTCCAAAAGTCCACGGGGCCAATGTCCACAGGGCCAAAAGTCCACGGGGCCAATGTCCACGGGGCCAAAGTCCATGGGCCAAAGTCCATGGGGCCAATGTCCACGGGGCAAATGTCACAGGGCCAATGTCCAAGGGGCCAATGTCCACAGGGCCAGAGTCCATAGGTCAAAAGTCCACGGGGATAGTGTCCACAGGGCCATGGGCCAAAGTCCACGGGGCCAAAGTCCACAGGGCCAAAGTCCACGGGGCCAAAGTCCATGGGGCCAATGTCCACGGGGCCAATGTCCACAGGGCCAATGTCCACAGGGCCAATGTCCACGGGGCCAATGTCCACAGGGCCAATGTCCACGGGGCCAATGTCCACGGGGCCAATGTCCACGGGGCCAATGTCCACGGGGCCAATGTCCACAGGGCCAATGTCCATGGGGCCAAAGTCCACGGGGCCAATGTCCACGGGGCCAAAGTCCATGGGGCCAATGTCCACTGGGCCAATGTCCACAGGGCCAAAGTCCCTGGGGCCAATGTCCATGGGGCCAATGTCCACTGGGCCAAAGTCCACAGGGCCAAAGTCCAGGGGCCAAAGTCCACAGGGCCAGAGTTCATGGGGCCATAGATGTCAGAGCCGGGGCAGCCTGACCAGTGCAGACCTTTGATGATGCACTGGACCACTGTAAAGGCCAAACTCCACAGCTGCAGCATGGACACGCAGCCATGAACACTCTGCATCCCACAGACCCCGCTGTTCCAGACACCTCCCTCATGCACTGCAGCATTGGACATTCCTCCTCATGCACTGCAGCACGGACACTCATCCATGAAGACCCTGCACCCCTCAGACCCTGCTGTGCCAGACACTTCCCTCATGCACTGCAGCACGGACACTCAGCCATGAACAACCTGCACCCCACAGACTTCGCTGTTCCAGCCATCTCCCTCATGCACTGTAGCATGGACACACAGTCATGAACACCCTGCATCCCACAGACTTCGCTGTTCCAGACACCTCCCTCATGCACTGCAGCACAGACACTCAGCCACGAACACCCTGCACCCCTCAGACTCTGCTGGGCCAGACTCCTCCCCCATGCTTGAATATAGGAATTCCTTCAAAGGTCATTCCCTACTCATCGATGATATCAGCTTCCACTGGGACAACCCTTTCAACTCCTACACCTCTCGATTAATGGATCTTTTTGTGAGTTTTGGTCTTAGTCAGTCTGTAACCCCTCCAAGACACAAATCTGTCCACATCCTTGACTGGATTGTCCACCTTGCTGATGACATTGTAGAGTCTGTCTCCACCAGTTTGACCCTCACTTCCGACCACTACTCCATCCTGGCCGAGGTGCATATCCCCCTTCCTCGTTCCCTTCCTCGGTATGTTGAGGCCCGCAACATTGCTGCCATCGACCTGCAAGCCTTCAGAGCTGACTTGGTGTCCAGTCTTCAGTCCATAACCTCTCCTGCAGCTTAGACGTTCAACAAATTCTCCTCGACGTCCTGGACGGCCACGCCCCATTGACCAGACGTTAGGTGTCTACTCATCCGCCCTCGCCTTGGTTTCCCGCAATGGGCCCCCGAGTAAGTGAAGCCAAACGTGAAAGGAGGAGAGCAGAGACAGTGGTTAAAGACTGGTTTGACCGCCAACAAACAAATATTACCACGTGCAAACAAAATCGTCAACACAATTGTACAGCAAGCAAAAACCACATCTTGCAATGCATACATCCTCACATATACTGCATCTAAGCAACTGTTCAAAGTCACGGACACCATAATAGGCAGAACCAAATCTTCTCCACTCCCTTCATCACTTCGCCAGTCTGCGCTACCCCAGAAATTGACTTTTTGTTGATAAAATAAGAACTATTCGTTCCAACCTTGACTCCCAAGCTGTGCCAGCCCTTGACTATCACCATGATTGATTCTGTGGCTCTCTGATGTCTGCTTTTGAACCTGTATCTGATACTGTTGTTAAAGAAGTGATCATGAAAACTCCTATCAAGACATGTATTTTAGATCCACTACCGTCTTCTCTGTTGTCTCTTGTCATTGATGATTTGGTACTATGTATTACCGCAATTGTGAATGAATCCCTATGCTCAGGCTGTTCTCCTTCTGTATTCAAAACCGCAGTTGTCAGACCTTTACTTAATAAACCCAACCTTGATGCTGATAATCTTAAAACCTACAGGCATGTTTCTAATTTACCTTTCCTTCTCATCTCACTGAAAAGATCGTCCTTCTTCAACATCGCAACCACGTACACTGCAACAACCTCCTCTACCCTTTATAGTCTGCTTACCGCTCTGGCCACAGTACAGAAACTGCTCTTCTAAAAATTGTGAACGATGTCTTATTGGCCCTTGATGATAATTAAGTATCTCTGCTCTCTCTTCTTGACTTATCTGCTGCTTTTGGCACCATTGATCACTCAATTCTTTTGTCTCGTCTGCACGACACTTACAGTATTTCTGATAAAGCACTGTCACGGTTTCAGTCTTGTCTATCTGATCGAACTCGGCTTGTCTCTGTTAATGGTTTCTCCTCTCAACCAGCTATCCTCCAGTGCGGGGTTCCCCAGGGATCCGTCTTGGACCCCCTCCTTTTCGTACTCTACACCCACCGAATCTCCAACATTGTTGCCCATCATACCTGTCTCACCACTGCCGGTCGAAAAACGAATAGACTTCAAACTGTCCTTACTCTGCTTTAAAATCTTTGAATGGCTTAGCTCCTTCCCCCCTTTCTGATCTCCTTGATCTTTATGTTCCTTCTAGGCAGTTGCATTCTTCTACCCGACAACACTCTGCTCAAAATCCCTCGATTTCGAACTAAAACCTGTGGCGATCGCTCTTTTTCTTTCAGGGTCCGGTTTCTTGGAATAAACTCCCAATATCTTTGCGTTGTTCAAACTCTCCGTCTTCCTTAAAAGCATCTCTCAAAACAACCCTCTTCACCTATCAATATCAATTCTTTCTTCCCCTTCTCCTTCCCCATCAATTCAACTCTGCGACTTGAGAGAGAGAGAGAGAGAGACTCAAGACTCAAAGACTCAAGACTCAAAAACTTTATTACTCAAGGATAGAGATTTTAGGCAGTGCCTATTCTTCCAATCTGTCCTTGCTATTCTACAGCATTCAACTAAACAGATTGCACATATTAATAATGACAGAAACAATGAAAAATATAGCAACATTATAATTATTAACAATAACAATAGTAATAAGGAATATTACTTATTTAAAAAAAAAAAAAACATCCATTACAAAATTACCACAAAAAACACAATCAAGACACATACGCAGCGCGCGTCACATGATGCCACGCCCACACATACACGCACGCCTGCGCATACCCACATCACACCCATACCAACACACACACACACCACCACACACCACACAACACACACACACAACACACACAAACATTATTCATTAGCTAATATAGAGGCCAGCATAAACGTAGCGGCATTGAGGACCATGATCAAAGGTTAGATTTATTGTTCAAGTAAAGTTTAAAGTAATGCTGATTTGAAGGGACGGCAGTGATGACTTGTTGTGCAGACGGAGGAGAGAGTTCAACCAGATGGGACCAAAATATGCAAAACTAGATTTGAAATATCAATGCCGGACAAGTGGTAGAATGTATCATTTGATCATATCGCGTTGTGTTGCCATTTGGATAAAACTCAGCAAGATATTGTTGGCGCCATGTTTGCATGGACTTTAAACATAGTACTGATTATTATAGGTCAGTTGGCTCTGCAGTGGTTAAATCATTAGTTTTGCAAATTTGCCCAGTGGTTTTGATAGAGACTGTCGGGAAGAATCAGCTTAATTCCCCGTTATGCATAGAGTTGATCTTTTTTATGTGATTTTCACCTGCCCAATCCAGGACAGTGGACGCATAGTTGATGTGATAAGGCAATGGGCCTTCAAAATATTATTTCCGATATTGTGGGTTCAAACATTAATAACTGAGTTAATGGAGTAAAAAACAAATTGCGAGCCAATTGTTTGAAACACTGATTTATATGTGATTGCCTTTTAAAGTTCTCATCAATGATCACGCCTAAGACTCGGTTGTTCGGTAACCCGCTCGATGCAAGGTTTCAATCATTTTTAGGCTAAACATAAGATGCTGTCGTTGATGGTTTCTGTCTCGATGCTAGGGACCATACATTTTGTTTTGTGCGGATTAAGGACCATTCGGTTTTTTGGTTGCACCATTCTAAGCATCAGTGTTACTTTGTTGTAACGATATTTGTACAGACATGATGTTTGTATCACTACAGTGTAAGAGAACTATTCGTCAGCGAACAGATCACAGCTGACATCATTGTGAGATTAATGGTGCATCGGGTAGGTCATTTATAAAATACAGAAGAGAAGAGGTCCAGGACAGAGCCTTGTGGAACGCCACAGCCTAACTATTCCGTTTTTTCAGAGGAATAGTACGTTTAAGTAAACCACGCGGGTCCTGCTTTCAAGATATGACTGAAATGAAGGTGATACTACTGCTGATTTTTGAACTAGCGTCATTTTTTTTTTAATCATTATGTTGTGGTTACAAGATCAACACGCTTTCTTAAAATTCGAGGAAACAGTTCCAGTGAGTTTTCTTTTGTTGATGGCTGTAGGCCATGTATCACGGAGGGTGTTAAGGCCGTGTGGATGAGTGATTTCGCGAAAGCCTGACTGAAATGGGTGGAACAGTTTGTGATGTTCCATATGTTTTGTTAGGTGTTTGTGAACATGCATCTCTAGAGGTTTCGATACAACGGATAAAAGAGATATTGGGTCTAAAATTGTTTTTTTAATCAGTGAGATCTCTTGATTTTGGGTTGGGAATACTTTTGCTGCCTTTAGACCACATGGGATGAGACATTCTGATCCAATACACAAATTATAAACATACGTAAGGGTATCAACAATGGATGAGTAGAGCAGCTTGTGTATCTGAAGCATTTAAGTGATCTGGTCCATTGCTTTTTTATTTTTAAGCTTTGAAATTAAAGGAACCAACTTCGTTAATAGCAGCAACGGGGATGATAATGAATCTCTAGTATTTATCGTTTTTGACAAAACGATTGATGAAAGATGGCACGCTTTATATCGATTAAAAAATTAAAAAAAAAATGTGGACACTGGCATAGCGTTTTGTACTGATTCATTACCTGAAGGAAATGATTGTTGGAAAGGTTTGCAGACCACATAGTCGCAGTATTATCTGATTTTCTTTCTCGACTGTCAGTTATTTAATTAACAGCACGCCACCATTAATGATGCGGTTATCCCTGTTTGCGTTTATCAGTTTCTAAAATGCTCAGATTTTGATTTTCTACTAGATTGATACTCTGTTCTCTGCTTTTTATATTCTATCTACTTTTTTGCGGTTTTAAGTGCATCCCTTAGTGCCATTTCTATTATATGTCTTTATGTCAGCCAGCTGGGAAGTACTCTGTGTTTTACCTTTTTCTCTAAGTGGGGCATGTTTATCAACGATTGAGAGAAAGATATTATACAGGTATTATACGCTTCCATTGGATCTGTGTACTTGAGTAACTGTAGAAAGGAGCTAAGTTAAGTCGAGGAAAATTCATCTTACTGAAATTTTTGAAGCGCGATATTGAATGTTGTGTGGCCCTTATTCTGTTGCTTGGAAGTTTACAAGACCAAGTGCATCAAAATGAGACAGTGGTCGCTATGCTTTGTTGCCCACTGTTATGTTAGATACCATGGCTTGGATTTTCGTGTAGATATGAACCAGCAATGTAGAAGTGTCTTTGCATTTAGTTGAGACTTATGAATTAAGCTGATGCAAGCCAAAGAGTGTTGGGGTCGCATCCCAGGCAGGCTGCCGTTCTTTAAACAGATCATGTTAAAATCACCGAGAAGATGAACATTTGTGATTGCTCTTATCTACATATCCATTCATGTGTACAAAGTTTTGTCATACAAAGGAAAGTGGCAGAGGGATTCCTGTACACATATCCAACTAGAAGAGGGCTGAGTTGGAGGGTTTGACTGCAGCCCAATGCATTAACATTAATCAGGCTCTAAGGTCACGCCGCCTTTTTGTACAGTGGAACGAGCTTTGCTTGAGATATTATTCCATAGTCCTGTTGCACCAGAGTGATTGTGCATCGGTCGGACAACGTTATAGTTTAGTTATGGATAAAGCTGTATCAGTGAAACGGGGAAGTCAAGGCGAGTTTCACTAAGTCAAGCAGATGAATAGGCAAGGGATTCGTTTAGAAGAAAAAAGACTTCGTGTGAATCATTATTTGGCAGATGATAAACATTTTTTAGGTGACCAATGCGTAATCCAGCATCAGTATTAATTACAATACAATGGGTTATGTATTAATTCTGAATATCGTCTGAGCAATAAAACAAAATTGATATACTGTTACAACAACAATTAAAATATAAATCAGCCAATACTATTACAACAACAATTTTAATATAAATCAGCAATCATAACTTATCAAGAGCACACAAAGTGTTCAAAAAAAAGCAGGGGCAATGAAGTTCAGTCAACGGACAATTCAAAGCATGTGTATATAACAATATTCAGGAAAGTTATGACCAACCAAGCAAATGTCGCTTTTCAAGCTGTCCCGGGTCCAATAGTACAGTATCCCACAGTAACTAATCTATACCGGGAGAGAAGGGGGGGGGGGGGGGGGGAGGGAACACGACTCACAGGTTGGGGGAGGGGGGAGGTAGGGAGGAGGAGGTCAGTGCCCGTGATGGGAAGGTGAAGGTGAGACAGAGGCAAAGCAGGAGGGAAAGAAGAACACGGTTTTGGGGGTGAGGGGGGAAGGGGGGGGGTGTGGAGTGAGAGGCCAGGGGATGGGTAATTAATTTGGGCGGGGGGGGGGGAGGGGGGGGGGGGGGGAAGGGGTAGGGAAGGGCTCGGCGGAGACAGCAAGCTGTTATCTGAATTCCGGATACGGAATTTCTGTTAAGCAGGGGGGAGAGGGAGATAAAGGGTTTGCATTGGGTCCAAGGATTGAAAAGGCAGGGGTGGGAAGGGGGGAAAGAGAAAGGATCATTGGGGGGACACATCGATTGATGTCATGGGGAGTCTGTATGTTAAAAATACGGCATGGGTGGCATTGGCATGGTGGGAAAAGGTTTCATTTGAAGAACAACTGGATTTTGGTGGACAATTTAGGGAGCATTGTCCAAGTGATTGTTTGAGCTACGTTGAAACTGTCTTCTGTGGGGGTAAATTTTGTTGGAAGGAACAGGCGATTTCCTACTGACTGGGGGTAAGGGCTGCACACTGACGGAAACTCAGTAGGACAGGCGCTTGACTTGGTTTTCTATTAATTTTGAAGACTGTGATCTGTTACGGTGTGTTGCAATGGGCTGGTTCTGGACATAGATCTGGGTTTGCCCCATTACCCGTTTATTCGTGGAGGCCGGTTCACACGGATGCAGAAGACTGAATGATTTGCGTAACAGAGCGACAAGCCATGGAAGACAGGTGAATACCATCCGATGTGAAAATAGCTGTAACGATCCTAAGATTCTGATCAACGTAATTTGTTTCAAACAAAGAGAATGCACCTGTTTCTGCAATAGGACATGCAGAGGTCCATTTCATCAATTTAATGAATTTCAAAGGAATAGGTTTTTTAGGAAGTAGAGCAGAGACAGCAAATTTTGGCTGCAGGGAAAAAACTCTTTTCACCTGTCCAGAAGTGACCAATGTCTGTGAGGGTTATGTCTACTGGTGTGTTTGTGAAGGTCGTTTCCCCCCAACATGCAATGCCACCGCTGCACATCCTCTCGTACTGCACAATCTTTGAGGGCAGCCGTGACGTCAGGCCCTTTGCCAGGCATTGTGGCGTACATGGGTGAGCCCTGTTCTGTTCCAGTCTCTGTCGGTCAATTATGAAGGTTAGAATCCCCACAATGAAGTGACTAGTTTGCTTTCGGGGGAAGACGGATCTGAATTTTGGGGTAGTTTGATTGAAGCCTGTCGGTCAGAGATGGTTACGTGGTATTACTATGTCAGGGGTGGAGTCGTCTGCTGTCTGCAAAGGCTGATTTGTTGCTGGTGACAGTGACGGAGTCGGTCACAGAGTGAGTGACAGTCTGTTCTTTGTCAGAGCCGTAACACCACTATGCTTTTACCCACACGTCGCTAGATTGTTCCTGCTGTTTTTGTTCTGGCTGCGTTGACTTTTTGATGACTTTACACGTGGAGTGGTATGGTGATGAGAGTAACGTGCCTGATGTCAGAGGTGCTTTTGACGGTCAGACACATGTCATATGTCAGCTCGTTTGTTCTTTGAGTGATTGCGATAGTGTGTTGCATCTCTTGCAGACTGTCAAATTTTCTCCTGATGTCTGTTTTAAAATCTCAGTTTGTTGTATCTGAGTTTTAATATCTGCATCAAGGTTTTTATGCAAGATATACAGGACAGATGCCGTGAAAGAAAGAGAAGAACTGGATGCAATTTTAGCGTCTGTGCTTGTATGGCTTGGATGGTGGGGATGGGGTCTGTGTTGTCAGTAGAATTGGTCATTCTGTGGTGGTTTGCGTCAATCTGACCAGTAGTTGTTCTTATCTCTGGAGGTTAGTGGGGGTCAGTGTCTTTGGTGGCTGTTTTTTTGGGGTAGTGGGGTCAGTGTCACTGGTAGTTGTTTTCTCTGGGGTAGTGGGGTCAGTGTCACTGGTAGTTGTTTTCTCTGGGGTAGTGGGGTCAGTGTCATTGTAGTTGTTTTCCTTCTGGGGTAGTTGGGGTTCAGTTGTCAGTGGGGTATGATTTCTCAGTGGTAGGGGGGTAAGTTGTCACTGGCAGCTGTTTTCTCCTGGGGAAGTGGTGTCAGTGTCACGGGTAGTTGTTATCTCTGGGGTAGGAGGTCAGTGTCCACTGGTAGTTGTTTTCTCTGGGCGGTAGTTGGGGCAGTGGTCATGGTAGTTATTTTCTCTGGGTAGTTGAGGTCAGTGTCACTGGTAGTTGTTTTCTCTGAGTAGAGGTGTTCAGTGTACTGGTAGTCTCTGTGACATCAGTGTTGACCTACAGGACTTGTGAATCACACAGTGATGGGGACTCGTGGTTTCAGGAAAGATGACGTGGTCTCTTTGCATGGTATCCGCAAGGAGCTCGGGTGATAACAACGGGGCCTTCACACTGAGTTCCTGCATTGTCTGTGACCGGTCACTGCTGGCCATCGTCCTCGGTGGATGTAGCCCAGCGCCCTGTGCTCATCCCACACATGGCTGGCACCAGGCTGACAGAGTCTTGAAGTTTGCCCACAAATGGACACAATATTTGAAATTCAGTCTTTGCCCATGCTCACACTTAAAACCCTGGACTAAGCATGAGCCAGCACCTTTTTTCTTGTTAAAAATTAATTTAAAATAATTTTTTTTTTTTAGGAAATAAAGGTTATTGTAAGGTTTTTTCAGTGTCATGCTTGTACATCTGAAACAAATGTCTTAGCTATTAGTATTGGAAACCTCTCACAGCACAGCGGTACTTTGTAACTTTTAATGCCTATACCTGTCTTCCATATGATGTTGAACGGAGAGGAGTCAGGGACACGGGTCATGTAGGTTAGCGAAGTGAGCTAAGCATCACGCCAACGCGTGAGAGTTTCTGAGTTGGAACACTAAAAGTTTTCTGATTCGCTGTCAAGCGTGGCTTTTAGTTTAGGGTTGTCTGATGTCACTAAAACAGCAGACTTGCATCGTCAATTATGTGGCTACGACTTGACCATTGTTGGAGGGGGGGGGGGGGGGGGGGGAGCTTTTACATGTAGACTGTGACGGCCATCCTGGCCGTGGAAGACGTGATGTACTGCAGATGATAATTGTGAAGAAGTAGTGTTACTGCAAAACACAGGACAGGATGAGTTGGGGAAAGCGGAACAGGAACACGGGTTGACGAGGTCCATTGATCTCCACACAAACTGATTAGCGGTTTTACTGTACACTTTGTACACACATGGCCATAGCAGAACGAACGTCGTCCTCTTGTATAAACTCAGACGGGGGCGCTTGTTTCCTCGGCAAGGATTCGCTTACAGGGCGGTGACGAAGATAAGGCCATTAGGGCGCCTGGAGGCTCACTGCCCCTTCCAAATAACCAGCTGCAAGCAATCAAGGCGTCTCACCGCGCGTCGGCCGCACAAACCACCACTTAAACCGGTTGAAGAAATCTTGAGGGGAAAGAGCAATTTCACACTGATATTTTTCCTTAAAAAACACGTATTCAAAATAAGAAAAATCCGCTTTCTGTTCACAGAACAATGCACGAAGCACCAGGCACTGTATTTTGGTCAATTTACACGGGAGAAAAATGAATAGATATTAACCGAATCAGCAAATAAAACAGATCGCAGCAGCTAGGGAAAAAAACACGTCCGCACCGGACGGTGGCTGCGGGAGAGAGAGAGAGAGAGAAGAGAGAGAGAGGAGAGTGTGTGTCGTGTGTGTGTGTGTGTGTGTGTGTGTGTGTTGAGTGTGCGTCGTGTGTGTGTATATATTTATGTGTGTGTGTGTGTGTGTGTGTGTGTGTGTGTGTGTGTGTGTGCGCGCGCGCCAGCGCGCTGGTGCGCGATCTGCTGTTTAGGTGCGTTGTTGTGAGACAGTGCGAGTGGGATCGCGCGCGTAGCGCGGGCACGCGCGGCGCGCGATGTGTGTGTGCTGTGTATGTGTGTGTGTGTGTGTGTTATGTGTTTGTGCGTGTGTGTGTAGTGTGTGAATATGCGGCTCTAGTTTGTAGGTGCATGGTATTATTGCATTATGTTTCTTCTTATTGGTTTCGTTTTTTTTTCTTTAATATTTTCTGTATTTGTAAGCGCTTAGGGTTTTATGTTAGCATGAAGCGTATAAACAAAGAGGCATTATTATGCACAGCAGCATGGCAGGGACCACTCAGTCTGAACACCTGCACCCCACCCCCCACACAACCCCGCTGTTCCAGAAATCTCTTTTCATGCACCGCTGGTGGACACTCACACATGAACACCCTGCACCCATGACCCCGCTGGGCAGAAAGCGGTTGACTTCAAATACGAATGAGTTCATGGGTCACAAAGTAGACGGAACTTTTTTACAATTAAAAAAAAAAATCTTGACATGCAGCCAAGATCGGAGTGGAGCTGTGAAAGGAGGGAACCACCAGATGGCGCCCTGTCAACGCAAGAAAGAGAAATCCATATGTTACTGCTGGTAATGACTTCTTATGGGTGATCACACGATGTTTCGAAAGAAGTAAATTTACTGCTTTTAATGATCTTCGCTTGGTGTGGCTAACGAATTTCGAAGGAAGTCAATTTAATGCTTGTGATGACCTTTCACTTGGCGTGACTTAACGATTTCTTTGCGAAACGTACATTGATAAAATATTAGTGACAACATGCTTGCTGGATCTGAGGGAAAGCCGAATGATCTGTGGCGACTGCAGTGAGCCTGCGCCACTGAGACGAATAAGGATGACAATGGCAAAAATGGAGAATGGCTATGGGCAAAGAACGCCTTTGTAGATTAGGAATTCTAAATCGGATGGCTCTGCCATCCTCGAAAATACAGAACGTTGTCTAGGGCCTCTCTCTCTGTTGTCTGGTCTTTCTTTCTTCTGTCTCTGCTCTCTCTTCTCTCTCTCTCTCTTCTATCTCTCTTATAACGAACCAGAGAGAGAGAGGAGAGAGAGAGTGATGAGAGGAAGAGAGACGAGAGAGGTGAGAGAGGAGAGAGAAGAGGAGGATGAGAGAGAGAGAGAGAGAGAGATTTTTTGTATTATTACAGTTTTCAATTAAATGCATAAACAAAGAACGATCGACGAGGTGCGAAGAAAATCTTGTGGAACCATTATTGGAAAATTTTTATAATGAATATAATAATATATATATATATATATATATATATATATATATATATATATATATTATATATATATATATATATAGATCAGTATAATATAAAATGCTAAAACAATTTTTTAAGTGCTCAACCCTTGGGGAGCAACATTAGTAAAACAAGTTAAATGAGGAGTCCATTAAAACTATTCTACAAATTGTTTCAAGCGTGTTGCGTGTCATCAGGATCCTGCTGACAGCGCAACACGCTTTTGAATACAAATTGTAGATGTTTTAAGACTCTTTTTAACTTGTTCTTAAACTATTTATATATATATATATATTTATATCTATATATATATATATTTTTATATATATATGTATATATTATCTATATATATATAATATACATATATATTTTAAAGTGCAGTTATAAACTTATATTTTGGTGTGACAGAATTGTCAGTCTCAATTTAGGTTTGGTGAAAAGCTGGGTAAAAGTTAGCATGGTGCCGTTTGTGGCCATTTCGCTGAAGGATTTCCATTCAAATTATACTTTGAGCCCAGTTCTTCTTTAGTTGAGGATGAGATATATTCAGCCCAAATGTTAAAATGGTGATGTCAGTTTAGGTTTTAGTTAATGAAACTGTAGCATTGTTCACTTAAAGAAAGCTTTAAACTCCGCGCACTACTTAACTCAAAATGGGTTACGCTCGTATTGTTCATTGGCCAAACACCGGTGAATTGTTTGTTTGGCCTTTGTTATGTTTATGACAAAACGCTTTATGTCCAGCGTCTTAATCAAATGATATGATATGGGTGTGTGCTTGTGAATTTACATGATTTACCCCCCCCTCCCCACAACCACACCACCCCCCTTCCCGTTTTCAGGATGGGGGCCTAGTCCTAAATCTGATTTTAAAATAAAAGGATTCGTGTGTTCACCAACTTATTTCATAATTCGCATTCTCTCTCTCGTTCAGATCGACACAGCTGTGCACTAGGTGTCAGACAAGGTACGCTACTAAATACATATTAAAGCTGATTCTTCAACAGCGTGATTTTGCTTTTATGTAAATGGACTGGAAAATTACCAATTTCATTTTTGGTAAGCAATTCCCCCCTGCTCCCTCTTACCCCCTTCCTGCAGATCATATCATTAATGAACGAACGCGCTCGGTAGTGAACATTTAAACATTTGTGGTCGCTGATGTTACGCGTGTCCTTTCGTAGCGGCAACCTGTCTGTATGAAATGTTATATCTGTACCAACCTCAAAGGCCACTCACTAACTAGCCCCAACCGGTCTGTTATGACCATCTCTTGCCTGCTACCAAGGAACTCACTACCAGCCCATCCTGTCTGTAATGTCACGATCTCTTGTACCAAAGCCCTACCAAGGCATCACTACCCAGCCCCAAACCGTTGTCTGATGCACGGATCTCTCTGTTCCAGCCTACCAAGGCCACTCACTAACTCGCCCCCCCCACCTGTCTGTATGACACGATCTCTCATGTACAGCTTCCTAGGCACTCACTAATCGCCCCAACCTGTCTGTATGACTCGATCTCTCTGTACCGCATACAAAGGCACTCACTAACTCGCCCCAACCTGTTGTTTGAACGATCTCTTCTGTACCAGCCTACCAAGGCACTCCGAATCGCCCCAATACCTGTCTGTATGAAAAGACTCTCTGTCCAGCTACCAAGGATTCACATAACTCGCCCAACCTTGTCTGTATGACACGATCTCTCTGTTACCAGCCTACCAAGGCACTCACTAACTCGCCCCAACTGTCTGTTAGACGATCTTCTGTACGAATACAAGGCATCACTAACTCGCCCAACCTATTCGGTATTGACACGATCCTCTGTACCAGCCTACAAGCATTCACTAAGTAGTCCCAACTATTTTGTATGACACGAACTCTCTGTACCAGCCACAAATACAAAGATGGGCCAAAAAGCGGAAATTTTCTACAAAAAAAAAAAATCTGACTGCGAATACACGATGAGTGTGAAAGATGAACCCAATGCTGCGAAGATCAAGGGCCCCGGGATTTCGAAAGGAAAGGATGTCTTCCTTTGTGCCATTCGTTTTAGTTGATGACCTTCACCTTGGCGTGACTTAACGATTTCTTTGGAGAAACGTACATTGCATAAAATATTAGTGACAACATGCCTTGCTGGATCTGAGAAAGCCGAATGAGCCTGTGGCGACTGCAGTGAGCCTGCGCCTGAGACCGAATAAGGATGACAATGGCAAACATGGAGAATGGCTATGGGCAAAGAAAGCCTTAGTAGATTAGAATTCTACATCGGATGGCTCTGCCACCCTCGAAAATACAGAAGTTTGTCTTGGGCCTCTCTCTCTGTCTGTCTGTCTTTCTTTCTCTCTGTCTCTGCCTCTCTCTCTCTCTCTCTCTCTCTCTCTCTCTCTCTTTAGTAAACGAACCAGAGAGGAGAGAGGAGGAGAGAGAGAGGAGAGAGAGGGTGGAGAGGAGAGAGAGGAGAGGAGAGAGAGAGAGAGAGAGATTTTTTGTATTTACAGTTTTCATTAAATGCTTCAAACAAAGAACGATCGACTGCAGGTGGCAAGAAAATCTTGTGGAACCATCTATTGAAATTGTTATGAATATATATATATATATTATATATATATATATATATATATATATATATATATTATATATATATAGAACAGTATATATAAAATGCCTAAAAACAATTTTTTAAGTGCTCAACCCCTTGGGGAGCAACATTTAGTTAAAACAAGTTAAAAGAGGAGTCTTAAAACTATCTACAAATTTGTTTCAAGCGTGTTGCGCTGTCATCAGGATCCTGATGACAGCGCAACACGCTTGAAACAAATTTGTAGATAGTTTTAAGACTCCTCTTTTAACTTGTTTTAACTATATATATATTATATATATATATATAATAAAATATATAATATATATATATATTATATATATATATATATATATTATATTATATAATATATATTTATTAAGTGCAGTTATAAAATTTAATATTTGGTGTGACAGACATTGTCAGTCTCCAATTTAGTTTGGTGACAAAGCTGGTTAAAGTTAGGCCATGTGCCGTTTGTGGCATTTCGCTGAAGATTTCCATTCAAATTATACTTTGCTGCCCAGTTCTGCATTAGTTGAGGATGAGATATATTCAGCCCCAAAAGTTAAATGGTGCATGTCATTTTAGGTTTTAGTTAATGAAACTGTAGCATTGTTCACTTAAGAAAGCTTTAAAACATCCGCGGGACTACTTAAACTCAAAAATGTGTTACGCTCGTATTGTTCATTGGCCAAACACCGGTGAAATTTTTGTTTTGTTTTGCTTTGTTTTGTTTATGACAAACGCTTTATGTCCAGCGTCTTTTAATCAAATGATTATGTATGGGTGTGTGCTTGTGAATTTACATGATTACCCACCCCCCCTCCCACAACCACACCACCCCCTTCCCATTCAGAGGGGGCCTAGTCCTAAATCTGATTTAAAAAAAAAGTATTCGTGTTCACCAACATATTCATAATCGCATTCTCTCTCTCGTTCAGATAGACACAGCTGTGACTAGGTGTCATGACAAGGTTACGCTAATAAATACATATAAAGCTGATTCTTTCAAACAGCGAGAATTTGCATTTTATGTAAATGGACTGAAAATTACCAAATTTCATTTTGGTAAGCATCCCCCCCTGCCTCCCTCCTTACCACCTTCCTGCAGATCATTCATTAATGACCGAACGGCTGGTAGTGAACATGACATTGAGACGCTGTGTTACTGGCGTGTCCTTTGTAGCGGCAACCTGTCTGTATGACATGATCTATCTGTACCAACCTACCAAGGCACTCACTAACTAGCCCCACCTGTCTGTATGACACCATCTCTTTGCACCAGCCTACCAAGGAACTCACTAACCAGCCCCAACCTGTCTGTATGACACGATCTCTCTGTACCAGCCTACCAAGGCACTCACTAACCAGCCCCAACTGTCTGTATGACACGATCTCTCTGTACCAGCCTACCAAGGCATCACTAACTCGCCCCAACCTGTCTGTATGACACGATCTCTCTGTACCAGCCTACCAAGGCACTCACTAACTCGCCCCAACCTGTCTGTATGACACGATCTCTCTGTACCAGCCTACCAAGGCACTCACTAACTCGCCCCATCCTGTCTGTTTGACACGATCTCTCTGTACCAGCCTCCCAAAGGCACTCACTAACTCGCCCCAACCTGTCTGTATGACACGATCTCTCTGTACCAGCCTACCAAGGCACTCACTAACTCGCCCCAACCTGTCTGTATGACACGATCTCTCTGTACCAGCCTACCAAGGCACTCACTAACTCGCCCCAACCTGTCTGTATGACACGATCTCTCTGTACCAGCTACCAAGGCACTCACTAACTCGCCCAACCTATCTGTATGACACGATCTCTCTGTACCAGCCTACCAAGGCATTCACTAAGTAGTCCCAACCTATCTGTATGACACGATCTCTCTGTACCAGCCTACCAAGGCATTCACTAACTAGCCCCAACCTGTCTGTATGACATGATCTATCTGTACCAGCCTACCAAGGCATTCACTAACTAGCCCCAACCTATCTGTATGACACGATCTCTCTTTACCAACCTACCAAGGCATTCACTAACTAGCCCCAACCTATCTGTATGACACGATCTCTCTGTATCAGCCTACCAAGGCATTCACTAACTAGCCCAACCTATCTGTATGACACGATCTCTCTGTACCAACCGCTAGGCAGTCACTAACTTGCCCGAACCCGTCTCTATATGATCTATCTGTACCAACCTACCAAGACAGTCACTAACTTGCCCGAACCGTCTCTATGATATGATCTATCTATACCAACCTACCAAGGCATTCACTAACTTGCCAAGTCCGTCTGTATGATATGGTCAATCTGTACCAACTACCAAGTCATTCAAAACTTGCCAAGTCCGTCTCTATGATATGATCTATCTGTACCAATCTACCAAGGCATTCACCAACTTGCCCCAACCTGACTGATTGACATGATATATTTGTACCAAACCTACCAAGGCATTCACTAACTTGCCCCAACCTGTTTGTCTCAGGTGGTCTATCTGTACCAACCTACCAAGGCACTCACTAACTTGCTGCAACCTGTCTGTCTTTAGGTGATCTGCCTGTACCATTCCAGCAGACCTCTCTCCTCATGGATGGCGCCTAGCACTGCAGTACGGCTGTGCCGCACGTGCGGAAGGCTCTCTGCGTCCATGGCCGCTTCAGCCGTCCTGAATTTCCTGTCCAGGTATGTGCGCAATAAATCCGCCTTCTCCTTCTTCAACGCCCAGTTGAACACTGTTCACAAAATCAGTGATTATTAAATGGATCTGTTCTTAGGCGTGCGTTGAGGAAACAGGACGGGATGTGTAGGTGTAGATGTTTTTGAGGGTGGGTGGCCTTTGTACATGGGTCCTGGCAATGCAGTATTGAGGTGGCCGTTGTACATGGGTTCTGGCAATGCAGTATTGAGGTGGCGTTGTACATGGGTCCTGACAATGCAGTATTGAGGTGGCGTTGTACATGGGCCCTGGCAATGCAGTATTGAGGTGGCCGTTGTACATGGGTCCTGCCGATGCAGTGTTGAGGTGGCCGTGTACATGGGTTCTGGCAATGCAGTATTGAGGTGGCCGTTGTACATGGGTCCTGCCGATGCAGTGTTGAGGTGGCCGTTGTACATGGGTCCTGCCAATGCAGTATTGAGGTGGCCGTTGTACATGGGTCCTGGCAATGCAGTATTGAGGTGGCCGTTGTACATGGGTCCTGCCAATGCAGTATTGAGGTGGCCGTTGTACATGGGTCGTGCCAATGCAAAACTGAGGTGGCCGTTGTACATGGGTCCTGGCAATGCAGTATTGAGGTGGCCATTGTACATGGTCCTGGCAATGCAGTATTGAGGTGGCATTGTACATGGTCCTGGCAATGCAGTATTGAGGTGGCCGTTGTACATGGTCTGGCAATGCACTATTGAGGTGGCCGTTTGTACATGGTCCTGGCAATGCACTATTGAGGTGGCCGTTGTACATGGTCCTGACAATGCACTATTGAGGTGGCCATTGTACATGGTCCTGACAATGCACTATTGAGGTGGCCATTGTACATGGTCCTGGCAATGCAGTATTGAGGTGGCCGTTGTACATGGTCCTGGCAATGCAGTATTGGGGTTTTGCCGTTGTACATGGTCCTGGCAATCCGCTATTGAGGTGGCCGTTGTACATGGTCCTGGCAATGCAGTGTTGAGGTGGCCGTTGTACAGGGTCCTGGCAATGCAGTGTTTAGGTGGCCGTTTACATGGTCCTGGCAATGCAGTATTGAGGGGCCTTTTGTACATGGGTCCTGCCGATGCAGTGTTGAGGTGGCCGTTGTACATGGGTCCTGGCATGCAGTATTGAGGTGGCCGTTGTACATGGGTCCTGGCAATGCAGTGTTGAAGTGGCCGTTGTACATGGGTCCTGCCGATGCAGTGTTGAAGTGGCCGTTGTACCATGGGTCCTGGCAATGTAGTGTTGAGGTGGCCATTGTACATGGTCCTGGCAATGCAGCGTTGAGGTGGCCATTTTTACATAGTCCTGGCAATGCAGTATTGAGGTGGCCATTGTACATGGTCCTGGCAATGCACTATTGAGGTGGCCGTTGTACATGGTCCTGGCAATGCAGCGTTGAGGTGGCCATTGTACATGGTCCTGGCAATGCAGTGTTGAGGTGGCCATTGTACATGGTCCTGGCAATGCAGTGTTGAGGTGGCCGTTGTACATGGTCCTGGCAATGCAGCGTTGAGGTGGCCATTGTACATGGTCCTGGCAATGCAGCGTTGAGGTGGCCATTGTACATGGTCCTGCCAATGCAGTGTTGAGGTGGCCGTTGTACATGCGTTGTGACAGCTGTTGGGTTGGCCATGCAGCCTGTAAGAGAGCGCCGAATCCCCGCCCAGTCTCATCGATTCTCATGGCACACCAGTCCCCTCCCCCGTCCTCGCATCCCAGCCCCACTACAATGATCCCGTCCAATAATAACCCTTGCTAATCTCATTATACAGAGAGGTGAAAGGATGGAGGCCAGTTCTGAGGGTGGGTAGGGAGGGTTTGAAATGGGGAGAGCCAAGGGGGAGGGCAAAGAGAAAAGTGGTCGACACACAGGGCGCGGTGTGGTGAGGCTCTGCATTCCTCGTGTGTGTGTGTGTGTGTGTGTGTGTGTTGTGTTAGGTTAGGTCTTCAATTTAACGTCTATACACATTATGTGATATTAGACGAACATAATCTATAAGAATAACATTAACAGCAACAGCTAAAAATGGATAACTAACTATAAAACATCGAAGAATAACCGATCATAACAAGGACGTTACTAAAAACACCAGTTCCATTTTACAAAACAGAAAAAATAGGACTTTGATGCAATGAAACAGCAATTTTACACATTAGTGATAAATCGGTTACAACTGTATCCAGAGAACAAATTAGGTAGAGGTGGTAGATGAGGTTTTAACTGTTTGCAGTGGAAAAGTATGTGGGAATTGTTTATAATTTCACCACAAAGGCATGTTATATTTTTTGCAAACTTTGTCTTAAAAGCGTTTAGTTTGATCTTATATATTAGCGAAATTATGATCCGAGAAAACGGCAAAAATACATTGATAAAAGAATGAAGTGTGTCAAAGTTTAATAGCTGGTTTATGCGAGTATCAAGAGAACATCCCGAATTTTGTTGTTTTTTCCTAAAATGTTTCCAGCATGCATTTTCTAGAAGACTGTATCCCTCATGGATAGACAATGGGATACTGATAACCTCCGACCCGCTAGTTTTTTCGCTCCCCGTTTTGCGCTCTGTCTACTCTCATTAAACTGAATCCCACAATATGAATCCTCTCAATATTGTGTTGTTGTTTACAGTTTCCTACAAAACTCTCAAGGTCGTGTATGTGTGTGTGCGTGCGCGTGTATATGTTATATTTTCACATTTTTCTGGCTCCATTTATCCTTTTATTGCAATGTGGAGATGGGTGGGGATGCGGGTGTGGGTGGGGTGAGGGAATGGCATGTACTATTGCGGGGGAAGATACGGCCGATACAGACGTGTCATTTGTCAGCTGAGATCGTACATACTCAGGAGTCCCCAGCTTGCTGTGCACAGGCGTTCAACGCTGGCGTGCCTGGGAAAGGGACGGGTGGGGCGGTGGTCTTCAACCCAAAGCACTGCAGCATGTGCATGTGTGGGGGGAAAGGGGCTGGGGGGGGGGGGGGGAGGAGGGAAGGGAGGGAGAAGGACGAAGTGACCAGGGTGGTAGGGACAATCCATTGTCTGCCTGATAGTGTTGCGCCACGTTCTGTGGTGGAGTGGAGGAGGGGGTGGAGGGTGGAAGGCTGTGGTCCGTCTGTTCTCCTTACAGTGCCTACACAGAATGTTTGTATCAATACTTACAGGCACTTGTACAGGTGGGGGGGGTTGTGTGTGCACTTGTGTTTAATATAAATGGTTGCGTTTTATTATCCACTGTTATTGGTTACTAATCATTAAACACCTTCTGACAGGCATTCCACACATGTTGCATGATAATAGAACTAAACAGACACATGGCATGCGCAAGCAGACAGGTAGGTATGCACACACACAACCATGCCATGCACGAAGACACAATCTGCTGGCACGCACAGGCATTCACAAAACACATGCCTACAATATACATGGGCATGTGCGTGCACGCACTATAACACACACACACACACACACACACACACACACACACACACACACACCACACACAACACACCACACACACACATACACACACACACACGCGCACGCGCGCGCGCGCACACACACACACACACACACACACACACAACACACACACACACACACACACACACACACACACAGAGAAGTGATGCTGACCACATCAGCTTTGTCTCTAAGAGCTGACCAGCACGTTCAGTTCATGCGCAAGAGAGGCATTGGCCAAGTCTTTTCCAGGCTCTCTTCTCAAACCCCTGCTCGCTGTAGTCTCTAGACTTGGCAGATGTGATGCAGCGACCGCACACATTGACACTTTTGTGACAGAACTGAAACCGAATCTCTGTCTGTCTGTCTGTCTGTCTGTCTCTCCTCTCTCTCTCTCTCTCTCTCTCTCACTCTCTCATCTCTCTCTCTCTCTCTCTCTCGTGACAACCACTCAGTGTCATAGTCACAAGTGGGTGATGACCTTCGGTCACTTATCACTCTATCCAAGCTCTCAAGAAGATCTAGAGCCGTTCAAGGTAAACCCATTTGAGATGCTGTGTCTGTCTCACCCTACTCTGTCCCTCTTCCGCTGTGCGTTTGTGTGTCTGTGCGCACGTGTGTGTAACAGTGTAACAACAACAATAACAATATGTCTTGTACAGTCTATTCAAGGCCCTCTGAAGCATTTTAAACATTCTGTCATATGTAAAGAGTCCTTTGAACACCAACTTTCCTTTATAGTCTTAAAATTAAAAATGGTACTTGCTGCTGAGACGGGGAGAAACGATAATAGTTGTGAGGAAATGATTATGTTCTTAAAGATAGAAATTGTCTCTGGGGTATGTGAACCTGAAATGTATTACGTCTCCGATGCAGTTCTCATAACTTGTTTACATGTAATATCATTCCGGTAATTTGCCAATACGATGCGTTTGCCATTAGAGGGAGTCGAGGTTTCTTTTCCAGTAGACACAATTGCCTCTTTAAGCTAGTTACATCATCGAGGCTCTGTTTGACCAAGAGTCAGGCCAGATCGTTTTAAGTGTAAATCGCAGTATTTGTGCCCTGGCCAGGCGGATCCTGAATCTGCCAAACAACCCCAAACTGTAATGCACTAAAATAGTTCTAATATTTTGTCCCCAGTTCTTTCTTCAGACCTATCTTTGCATATACACTGTTTGATAACACTGTTTGGGGCTATCTGCCATTTGCCAAATTCAGAATTTCTGTCACCAGTATTTCAACAAGATGATCTTTGTATGTACAAAAATAGGAAGATGTGCCTCTTCTGCAAATGCCTATTTTATTTCTGATTGGTCCTTCCAAACCATAATATCATTTACAAACCTGAATCTGTACTTGCTCAATAGTAAATATCATATGTTCTTAGCCCTGTATTCTGACCATACAACAATATATTAGATAGTTCGTCTCTTAGTATTTGTTGAATTGATTTCAAAGTTTAAACAGCAGTGCCAGTCTTGAATTTAAGTTACTATGAGTTAGGTTTTTTATGGGAGCAAAGAGGTACCCCATTCTTGTTCTATTGTTCTGAATGTATTAAATCTGTATTCAACTGTTCTTATGATCATATTGCAGGTGTTATTTATATCGCGCCTGAACAGTCTATGATATAAGGCAAGATAATACAAACTGGGATTAATTGTTAGAAAACATCTGAGATGCAATACTGATCTGTGTATTTCCTAACTACCTTTGATCATATATTTCAATGCTCGCACTGGTGGTTGTAATATGAATGGGGATTCTACAATAAACATGTACCTCAGCTTTTCAAGAGTTCGATGAATTTTTTTTGAAGAGTAACACTGATCGAACAAAGAAGATCCAAAGAACCACTTATTCTACTAAAACAAATTTTGGAGACACCAACTTGTAGATATGTTAAAAAGAGCATGATATGTTCATTGTAACTGGACGAAAAGAAGGCGTAAAGAGGGGGAACAAACCTGAGTGTGTGTCGTGTGTGTGTGTGTTTGTGTGTGTTGCTGTGTTGTGTGTGTGTGTGGTTGGTGTTGTGTTGGGTGTGTGTGTGTGTGTGTGTCCGGAGTGTGTGTTGTGTGTGTAGAGTGTGTGAGTTTGTGTGTGTGTGTGTGTGTGGTCCGATTAAGAGAGAGAGAGAGAGAGAGACGAGAAGGAAGAGAACGAAGGAGGGCGGTCGAGAAGAGGCGACGACGAGAGTGGGAGGACCAACGGGGAGGAGCGAGCGAACCCAGAGAGAGAGGGAGGCACGAGAGGTGCGGGAGGAGCGAGAGGAGCGGGGAGCGAAGATGAGAGAATCCCGAGCTGAACCGGAGAGAGAGAGAGAGAGAGGTGACGCAACTCTTACTGCTCGACGCCAGTGTTTGTGCACTCAAAATACACAGGCAAAAATATACAAGAAAAGCGTGCGCTTGTACCAGCTGTTTTTTGTGTGTTTTTTTTTTTTTGCCGCTGCGCACTTCTCTTTCTTCTTTCAGTCGCTCAGCCGCACACTGCTTCCGGTTTTGAATACTGTCCTGTTGGTTCATGTTCGCTATGAGCCGAAGGAAACCAAACGTATGCAAATGAAAAGTGTCTGCGTTTTCTGTTCCTCATAATGATGGACCGGAGAATTCAACAGCCAGTGTCCTTTTGTACTGTTTGCCGCCCCGATGGAACATTCCGGTTAGTGTTGGTGTTACGTTTCTGTCTGTTGCTTTCTGACTCCTGTTAGTGTTTGTGTTTGTGTGTGATTTGCTTGTTTTGTGTTTGTCGTTTTTGTGTGATTCTGCTCTGTTTGTGTTCTGTGTGTGGATTCATGCTCTGTTTGTGTTTGCTCGTTTGTGTTTGTGTGTGATTCGCTCTGTTTGTGTTTGTGTGTCATTCTGCTCTGTGTGTTGTTTTGAGCACTGGCGTTCATCCTGTTGTAGTGTGTTCAAAACGCTGTGACGGAAAATGCCGAGGGTGGTGCCTGGTTATTATGTGAAAAAATCAGTATACAAGCTCTTTCGACGCGAAAAAAAACCGCATTCACACTACAGCAAAGATGTGTTCAGCCAAATGTGCTTGGAGTCTGTCCTGCATGTTGTCTGTCTGTCTGTCTGTCTGTTGTCTGTCTGTCTCTTCTGTGAGATAGATCATTAGATCATCGACCAATCTGTCCTACCATCTATCATCTATTCAACTCTCTCTCTCTCTTCTCTCTCTCTCTCTCTCTCTCTCCTCTCTCTCTTCTCTCTCTGATCTGTCGTGGGACTGTCCAGAGAGAGAGAGCAGAGAGAGAGAGAGAGGACCACCACCCGAGACCCCCCTATATCCGTGAAGAGGAGGGAGAAGTGGGAGGGGAGAGACCGTGGGAGAGGGAGAGAGGAGAGAGAGAGGGAGAGAGAGAGAGAGAGGACGAGAGCGAGAGAGTGTGACGTGTGATAATGGTGTTACAGAGAGAAGGAGGGGACATGGTCGGAATGGATTTACAACGTTTTGTCGAGTGGGTAGAGGGGGCGCGTTACCTTGATATTCATTTGACGGAACAACCCCTTAAGACACGACAAGAACAAGCAAAGCTCTGTACTACGAGCACATGTGTGTAGCATTCTCGTATTCAAGGATGCAGTATAATGCAAATTATTCGAGATTCATCGGATTCATTTAGAGGAGGGAAAAGGGAAGGTGAGAAAGTGATGAAGAAGAGCGAGAGAGGGAAGAGAGGAGAGGGGGAGGAGAGAAAGAGATGGAGAGAGAGAGAGAGAGAGAGAAGAGACCGAGAGCGAGAGAAAGAATGGAGAGAGAGAGGAGAGAGAGAGGGGAGGAAGAGAGAAAGAAATGGAGAGAGAGGGGAGCAGAGAGGAGGGGGAAGAGGAGAGAAAGAGATGGAGAGAGAGAGAGAGAGAGAGAGAGGGGGGGGGAGAGCTGAAGAGATGGAGAGACCGAGAGGGAGAGAGTGAGGGGGAGAGAGAAAGAGATGGAGAGGAAGAGAGAGAGAGGGGAGGAGCGGGAGAGAGCGAGAGAGAGAGAGTGGAGAGCAGAGAGAGCGGGGGGCGAGAGAACGAGATGGGAGAGTGAGAGAGACGAGAGTGAGAGAAAGCGATGGAGCGAGAGACGGAGACGCGAGAGAGGGGGCGAGAGAAAGAGGATGGAGTGAGAGAGAGAGAGGAGCGAGAGCCGGGGGGGAGAGAGCCAACAAAGGATGGGAGAGGGGAGAGTGAGAGGAGAGAGAGAGGGGGGGGAGAGAGAAAGAGATGGAGAAAGAGAGGGATAGGAGAGAGGGGGAGAGAGAAAAAGATGAGAGAGAGTAGAGAGAGAGAGAGACGAGAGAGAGAGAGGGGACGAGAGAGAGGCAGAGGAGAGAGAGAGAGAGAGGGAGCGGAGAGAGAGAGAGAGAAGAGGATGGAGGAGAAGAAGAAGAGAGAGAGAGAGATGAGAGGAGAGAGAGAGCGAGAGACGGAGAGAGAATATGTCGGTGAGAGACACGAGAGAGGAGAGAGAAAGAGACGGGGAGAGCAAGAGAGGGAGGTGTGAGTGAGGAAAGAGCTGGAGAGCGAGAGAGAGGAGAGAGGAGAGTGCTGAGAGGAGAGAGAGAGAGAGGAAGGAGAGCAGTGAGGAGGAGAGAGAGAGAGACTGGAGAAGAAGCAGAGAGGGGTGAGAGGAGAGGAGAGAAGAGCGAGAGGAGCGAGAGAGATGGAGAGAGAGAGAGAGAAAGAGACGGAGAGGAGAGAGCGAGAGAAGAGGAGTGAGAGAGGGAGAGAGAGGAGAGTGTACCGAGGAGAGGAGAGAGGACGGACTGGAGGGAGAGAGAGAGCGAAGGAGGAGAGAGTGAGAAGAGAAAAGAGATGGAGAGAGAGATGGAGAGAGAGAGAGAGAGAGACGAGAGCGAGCGAGAGAGGAGGAGAGAGAGAGAGCGAGAGAGAGACTTGCGGTTTTCACAAAAACCGGAAGGACTGCTTTCTGAGCAAAGCTTTTTAAAACAAACACACAAACAAAAAAGACCAGCACAATCTATTGACATCATGTTAATTGACGAAAAACAAAGAGAGAGGTATGGCCAGGGGGAGAAAGAGAATTTTAGTGTGTGTGTGTGTGTGTGCTGTGTGTGTGTGTGTGTGTTGTTGTGTGTTGTGTGTGGTGTGTGGGTGTGTGTTGTGTGTGAGTGTGTGTGTGTGTTTGTGTGTGTGTTTTCCTCTCCGAAGTGTGGAACGCTTGTCAGCGCCTAAGTAAATGTTTGTATGTTAAAGTAGGATCCCACTTACCCCAAGCCCTCCAAACCCCCCCACAAACTCCCCCTCACACCGCAACATAACCAAATTAAAAAAAGAAGCCCACAGTCTTCTGCACGAAAGTAACATACACTTTCTAACCGAACATAATGAAAAAGTACCAAAGGACGATGAAAGAAAATAACACGTTTGAAAACAATGAAAATACAAAATCACTACGACTGAACAGTCCCATGTTAGATTAGAACGGACAGCGCTGCTGAACAATGCCAACATGGACTCAGCCGCAGGCGGGATACTCGCTGACTGGCCTGCGGGCGACGTTCAATGAAACTCATTGCTGTTTGAAAGAACGGAAGCCGACGTGAATTGAGTGCTGTTCCGTCTTTCCTCCTTCGTGCTGTCCTGTCGTTCTCATGTTCGTTTACTTCTTTTCCTCTCTGTCTGTCCTGCTTCTTGTCGTTCTTCTGCCATCCCTTCATAACCTCGTCTGTCTTCTGGTCTGGACCTACTGGAAAGAGAGAGCGATAGGGGGAGGGAGAGAGAGAGAGAGGGAGGACGAGGGGAAGGGAGAGAGGAGAGGATGGGGGAGAGGAGGAAGAGAGAGAGAGAGGAGGTGTGTGTGAGTGTGTGAGAGAGAGAGAGAGGAGAGAGAGAGAGAGAGAAGGAGTGTGTGTTTGTGTGTGTGAGTGTGTGTGTGTGGATGAGAGAGAGAGAGAGAGAGAGAGAGAGAGAGGAAGAGAGGAGAGAGAGAGTGTGTGTGTGTGTGATGTGTGTGTGTGAGTGATGTTGAGTAGAGAGAGGAGAGACGGAGGGGAGCGAGAGAGAAGAGAGTGTGTGGGTGTGTGTGGTGTGTTGTGTGTGTGTGTGTGTAGGTGTGTGTCGTGTGTGTGTGTGTTGTGTGAGAGAGTGAGAGAGGAAGAGGAGAGAAGAGATGGAGAGAGAGAGAGCGAGGACGAGGAGGAGAGAGAGAGAGAGGAGGAAGAGAGAGAGAGAGAGAGAGAGAGAGGGGAGAGAAAGATTTGTGTGGGAGGGTATTTTAAGGGGTGAGAGAATAACAGAGACAGAGACCGAAAACAAATTAACGAGATCTCTAACATGTGTCACGAAGTGGGGTCGTGTGAGTGTGCTGTGTGTGGTGTGTGTGTGTGGTGCGAGCGTGGCGTGCGTGCGTGCGTTGCGTTGCGTAGCCGTGCGTGAGCGCGTGCGTGTCGAGTGCGTGCGCTATGTGTGTAAAATGTTGAGTATTATTTGCGTATTTATGTGCTTGCAACAAGCAATCGACCGAGCAAGCAACATACGGAACAATCGCACGAGAAGCTAAAGAAGATTGTAATTCTAACCCAAGCGCAGACTAGCATGGCGACAGCGGGGCAGCTGGAACGCCAAGGCAGAGTACAAGTAAAGCAATAACCCATACAACCACGCTAACCCCATTGTCAGCCAGACAACCAACCAAACCCATTGTTACCCCAGACAACCAGCCAAACCCCATTGTTCACCAGAACCAGCCAACCCCATTGTCAGCCAGAAAACACACCAACCTCCATTGTCAGCCAGGACAACCAACAACCCCATTGTAAACCAGACAACCAACCCAACCCTTAACCAGACAACCAACCAACCCCATGATAACCAGGACAACCAGCCAACCCCCATTGTTAACAGCAACCGCCAACCTCTAATGACAGCAGACAACCAACCAACCACTTTGATCAGCCTGAAACAACCACCCCATTGTCAGCCAGAAACCAAACCCAACCCCAGTGTTAACTAGACCAACAACCAACCCCCTTGTTCACCAACAACCAACTAACCCCATTGTTAACCAGAAACCACCCACATTGTCAACCAGACAACCAACCCCATCTCAACCAGACAGGCAGCCAATCCTTGTCAACCAGACAACCAACCAACCCCATTGTCAACCAGACAACCGACCAGCGACATTGTCAACCAGACAACCAACCACATTGTTAAACAGGACCCCCAAACCAACGACCCCATTGTCAACCAGAATAGCCAACCCCACTGTCAACTAGACACCAGGGCACATTGTAACCAGAAACCAACCGCATCCATTGTCAAACAGACAAACCAACATCATTGTCAAACCGATACCCAACCGACCCCTAGTCACACAACTAGGCCAACCCATTGTTCAATATAGACACCAACCACATTGTCAACCAGACAAACCAACCGACGCTATGGTGACCAAAACAACCAACAACCCCATGCCATCCAAAACCACCAGCACATTGTCAACCACGGCAACCACCCAACCTCATTTGGTCACAGAGAAAACCAACCAACCAAACCAGTGTCAACCAGACAACCAACCTCAGTGTCAACCAGACAGCCCAACCCCTATGTCAACCCGACCAGCCAATCCCATTTACAGCCAGACAAACCAACCTTTGCCAACAGCCAACACCCCCATTGTCCAGCAGATAACAAACCAAACCCATTGTACTCAGACAATCACCCCCATTATCAACCTGCCAACCAAACCAACCCATTGTCAAACAGAGAATCAAACCCAACCTAATTGTCGATCAGATAGCCAACCCTATTGTCAACCAGGACAACCATCCCACATGTCAACCAGACTACCCTCAACATGTCAACCCGCCAACCAACCGGACCCTTTGTCGGACCCAAACAACCAACAGCACATTGCCAACCAGACAACCAACCCCCGTTGTCAACAAGAAACCAGGCCAAACCCCATGTAAACCCAGACAACCAACCACCCCCATTGTCAACCAGACACCAACCAAACCCCATTGTAATCAGACAACCAGCCACATTTGTCAAGCCAGACCACCAATCCCATTGCAACCAGACCACCAATCCCATCTGTCCAACCAGAAACGAGACCCAACCCCATTGCACCAGGCAACCAACCAACTCCCATTCTAATCCAGGACAATCAACCAACCCATTGTCAACCAGGCAACCAAACCCCATTGGCAACCAGGCAACCAAACAACCCCCATTGTCAACCAGACAACAACCAACCCCATTGTCAACCAGGCAACCAACCAACATCACTGTCAACCAGGCAACCAACCAACCCCCATTGGTCATCCAGACAACCAACCAACCCCATTGTCAACCAGACAACCAACCCCATTGTCAACCAGACAACCAACCCCATTGTCAACCAGAAAACCAACCAACATCATTGTCAACACGGCAACCAACCAACCCCCATTGTCATCCAGACAACCAACCAACCCCATTGTCAACCAGACAACCACCCCATTGTCAACCGGACAACCAACCTCATTGTCACCAGACAACCAACCAACATCATTGTCAACCAGGCAACCAACCAACCCCCATTGTCATCCAGACAACCAACCAACCCCCATTGTCAACCAGACAACCAACCAACATCATTGTCAACCAGACAACCAACCCATTGTCACCCAGACAACCAACCCCATTGTCACCCAGACAACCAATCCCATTGTCAACCAGACAACCAACCCATTGTCAACCAGACAACCAACCCATCCTATTGTCATCCAGACAACCAACCCCATTGTCAACCAGACAACCAACCCCATTGTCAACCAAACAACCAACCCCATTGTCAACCAGACAACCAACCGATCCCCATTGTCGCCCAGACAACCAACCAACCCCATTGTCACCCAGACAACTATCCACTTTTGTCAACCAGACAGCCAATCCCATTGTCTACCAACCAGCCCGAATGTCAACCAGGCAACCAACCAACCCCCATTGTCACCCAGACCACAAAGCCTCTAGTTGTTTTTTTTTTCTAAGCCTAAAAGTAAGCCCCATTGTCACGCAGACAACTCACAGGAAGCCTCTGGTTCCCTGTGTCATGGCCGGTCCAGACATGCTGTGCGTCCACATGGCCAAAGTCCTTAGGCAGAATGCCGGGTCGAAACCCGCTCCACCCCTGAGGATCCACCCTCAGTGGTATCATGGGTAAGATGCCGTCTAGGCCATCTGGTAGACTCGAACTCGGCGAGAAGGAAAGGCCAGAAGTCAGACCCAGTTTGGCGGAGTCGGAATTCTGTTTGAAAAACATGATTATGTCAGTTCTGTTTTTTTGTTTTGTTTTGTTTTGTTTTGTTTTTGTTTAGTTGGCTGCACCATCTCTCTCTCTCTCTCTCTCTCTCTTCTCTCTCTCTCTCTCTCTCTCTCTCTCTCTCTCTCTCTCTCTGTTAGGGTGTGTATATGCATGTTTACAAATGTGTATGCGTGTATGTGTGTGTGACCGGGTGTTGGGCTACATGCCCTCGTGACCACGTGTCCTTTGTACTTGTCCTTGTGACCAAATGTAGTGTTCTTGTCCTTTTGATTTGGTCACAATGACACCTGGTCACAGCGACACGTGGTTACAACGACACGTGGTTACAACATGTGAGTGGTCACAACCACACTTGGTCACAACGAAAAACCAGATAGAATTAAACTACCCTACCTCTGAAGACCAATTAAAAAAAAAAAGAATTAAATTACCGTACCTCTGAAGATTAAAAAAGAGAAGATAGAAATCAAATTACAGTACCTCGATCTGAAGATCAAGAAAAAGAAACAGATAGAAGTAAATTACCCTGCCCCTGAAGAGAAAAAAAATTAGATTACCGCACCTTTGAAGATAAAAAAAACAGACAGAATTAAATTACCCTACCTCTGAAGACCAAGAAAAAAAAAGAACAGATAAAATCAAATTACCATACCTCTGAAGATCAAGAAGAAAAAAAAACAGATAGAAGTAAATTACCCTGCTCCTGAAGGGAAAGAAATAGAAAGAAGTAAATTATCCTGCCCCTGAAGATAAAAAAAACAACAGACAGAATTCTAGAATTAAATTACCCTTCCTCTGAAGATCCCCCCCCAAAAAAACAGTAAACAAGTGGGGTATGTTTTGCTCCCATAAGGAAACCTAACACAGAGTAACTTTTATTCAAGACTGGCACAGCCTTTTAAACTTGAATAAAGTCAGACAAATACACAGACGAACAATCTAATAGTGGGGGAAAAACAAGCGCAGGCCAACAACTGAACTGTCTGGCAAAGATTTGGACTTGAGGGGAGGGGAGAGGGAGTTTGAAGATGGAGAAACTGGGAAAATGAAACTTTAAAAAAAAAAAAAAAAAAAATTAAATTAAAAAAAAAATGTTACAGTTATGAAAACTCTTCTCTAGCTGCGTAAGGGAACCATCGCAATCCCTTTTGAGGGCAGATATATTTGTATTGCCTGCTCCGAGGCCTTTCGCCCGCTGGATCGGGACTCATCAGGGAGACACGGCTGGTTGTGTCTGCGCTCCCCGGCGTCAAATAGAGACACACCACAGTCCATAATACTGTGGTGTTCTCACCACCATGGGTGCAAAAAAGAATCCAATAGCACCCCCAGAGCAGCCAGCGAAGAGTAGTAAATGCAACCAGGGGAGCGCAGACACAACCAGCCGTGTCTCCCTGATGAGTCCCCGATCCAGCGGGCGAAAGGCCTCGGAGCAGGCAATACAAATATATCTGCCCTCAAAAGGGATTGCGATGGTTCCCTTACGCAGCTAGAGAAGAGTTTTCATAACTGTAACATTTTTTTTTTTTTTAATTTATTTATTTTTTTTTATTTTTATTTTTTTTTTAAGTTTCATTTTCCCAGTTTCTCCATCTTCAAACTCCCCTCTCCCCTCCCCTTAAGTCCAAATCTTTGCCAGACAGTTCAGTTGTTGGCCTGCGCTTGTTTTTCCCCCACTATTAGATTGTTCGTCTGTGTATTTGTCTGACTTTATTCAAGTTTAAATGGCTGTGCCAGTCTTGAATAAAAGTTACTCTGTGTTAGGTTTCCTTATGGAGCAAAACATACCCCACTTGTTTACTGTTTATCGTTTACTGTTCCCTACCTCATTTCATTTCCGATTTTGCTTTGATTAAATTGAGGTTATTTGTATTTGTTTCTGTCTGTGTGTTTGTCTTTTGATCTTCCTTGCATCTTTGGGTGGATCCTCAGGCGTAGGCTCAAAGACTGTCCCCTACATTTTATATTATTTGCATAATGTCTTTAGTTTTACAGCAACTTTTTTCCTCCCCACACTTTCGTTTGGTTGCATTTACTACTCTTCGCTGGCTGCTCTGGGGGTGCTATTGGATTCTTTTTTGCACCCATGGTGGTGAGAACACCACAGTATTATGGACTGTGGTGTGTCTCTATTTGACGCCGGGGAGCGCAGACACAACCAGCCGTGTCTCCGTGATGAGTCCCGATCCAGCGGGCGAAAGGCCTCGGAGCAGGCAATACAAATATATCTGCCCTCAAAAGGGATTGCGATGGTTCCCTTACGCAGCTAGAGAAGAGTTTTCATAACTGTAACATATTTTTTTTTTAATTTAATTTTTTCTTTTTTTTTTCTTTTAAGTTTCATTTTCCCAGTTTCTCCATCTTCAAACTCCCCTCTCCCTTCCCCTTAAGTCCAAATCTTTGCCAACAGTTCAGTTGTTGGCCTGCGCTTGTTTTTCCCCCACTATAGATTGTTCGTCTGTGTATTTGTCTGACTTTATTCAAGTTTAAAAGGCTGTGCCAGTCTTGAATAAAAGTTACTCTGTGTTAGGTTTCCTTATGGGAGCAAAACATACCC
>CM031614.1:66105415-66147915 GCA_018398815.1 Conus ventricosus
TCCCAAAGGGGGATGTACATGGAAAAAAACAAAGTCGCATTTGAAACTGTAAAAGATTACAATCCCAAAAATGCTCTCCTTTGAAAGCTTGAATAAAAATACCAACTGTTTACAGGTTTTCATTTGCAGATAAATTACAAATAACTTGAAAAGCAAGGTCTTGTATAAAATTTTTGGGGAATAAACTTTTCCTTTATACTTGTAACTCTGACAATCAATCAAAATGTACTTCGTCTTCTTGACTTCGACATAAGGACAAAACAACAAGGCTTTTACCTGTCTAAACGGAAATGATAACAAGAATATCAGAAACACCCACCAAATTTTTGTCATCAAAACTCAAGGCCCTTTCCATAGTCTTGACATATACTTTGGGGAGTGAAGCATAAATTTGAATTTCTAAAAAACAAAACCTTCACTGTTTGAACATGAAATTCCAGTCTTGCCACCTCAGTCAATTATCTTTCTTTGAAAGTACGAACAAACTGTTCATATCCCGACACCTTTTACCATAGGGCCCAAAACCATATTCAAAAATGTTCTTAACACTGACACCCAGTTAATCTTGCCTCAATATTTTTTTCTACTAGCATTTTATAATTTTTGGGGGGGTAATCTGTTCAGCCATTGAGTTAATTTGACCCAAAACTTGATAATTTAACAAAAAATCAAAATAGGATACTTTGTCTCTCCATACACAAACATTTGGGTTTTGACAAACCCCCAAAAACTTTTCAAAGCAAACAAATAAAACCTTTTCGCATTGTCCACGCAGAATCAAGACCCACAGTTCAGCCCCAATTGTACATAGGCGGGTTTGACATCAAAAAATTTTCAAAAACAAAGCAAAGATCTTTTTCCTTCACAACTTTTTCAAAAAGCAAGAAGCATTTTTGCTCTCAAGCAAATCTTTACATGCGAAGTAAATTTTAATCGCGTAAGAAATATACCCTAAAATTTAAACTTTTTAAAACAGAAAAATGCCCCACAATGTCCATTTTTCACGAGGGGAAATAACCCCCTTTTTAAAAACGATTATTTTACTTTTATTTAAATTTGATTTTCAGCTGAGTGAATAAGCTGCCCTTTTGCAAACTTTTTTTAATTTTTTTTTGGGAGCCTTTTCTGTCTCAGACATTAAACAACGTCGTCGGCAAAAGTAAATAAATTTTTCCAGCATCATTACAAAAGGGCACCATGTTTTTCCAATTTATCCCCCAAAAGTCACTCTTTAATAATAAAGAAAACAAAACGGGCTCATACACACCCGCTTAACACCTGATGTAAATTAAAAAAACATTAAAACAGCACCACATCGTACCTTTCCCTTTTACCAGTCTACTACTCATAATGCTCAACATCTTCCATGAAAAACCGTTTTTTTAACAAAAAGGCCAAATAGGTTCTATTAAAAATAAAACGTTTTCTCAAAATCATAAAGCAACTAAAACTTACGATTCAACAAAAGTTTTTAAAATGAAAGAACAACTGAACAATTCTTTTTGGGGAAACATTTTGTTTTAAACCCCCAGCTTAAAACCCCGAAAGTTATTGTCCTCAACCCACACTTAAGTTTTTTTATTAATAATTGCACTAAACTTTTCTGCAAACATGCACAACGAATTCCTAAGTTTTTTGGTTTAAAACTTTCCCTTTTTATAAGTTAAAAAACAAGACTCCACCAACTTTAGGATACCCCTCTACAAAAAAAATTTAAAAATTTTTACAAAAAATTTCCCCTTTCCCAAAATTTGTTTTGCTGGCTTTTTTAATAAATTCCCCTATTTTTACCGACCGGCACCCTTCGACTTTTCGGGTTTTTTTAGCGCTAAAAAAAATTTCTCTAAATGGGTTTTTTAAAATTTTTTTTTTCACGCACCATCTTTCCATCACATCACATCATCACATCATCATCACACATCTTTAATCACACAACACATCATCATTGTCATATACTCTCTTATTACAGCACAAAGCACTGTACTATACTTTTCTCCCTGAACCAAACTTATCAAACTTTTTTTTTCTTTCTAACAATTCTTAAAGTGTGCGTCCCAATCGTTTAGCAAGTCATTCGAAATCTCCCTTTCTTTTTTGTAGATTTTTTTACCACAATTCCCAGAATTTTTTTTGATTTTTTACTACGTAATAAATCATTAAAAAGGGTTTCTTTAAATGTTTCCTTTTTTCCTTTTTTAAAAAAAAATTTTTATATTCACTCGGCTTACAAAAAAATGCGATAGGGGAACAAAGTCCCTTTAAATTTTCTCAACAGTTTGCGTACATTTTTTTTTCAGCACGACATTCTTTATCTCCCTCGTCATCTTTCACCACTTACCAATTGATTTTTTTTTCTTTTTTAAAAATCTGCTGCATTTTTTAACAAGTTTAAAAACCTCATCTTCGTTAATCATATCTATTAAACTGTCCCATTTCAAACGACTTGCATTCGTTTGAACAAATGTTTCTCAAAACACTTTGCTTTGGGTTTCGCCCCCATAAAAACTTTTCGAAAATATGAACACCTGCTTTACAAAAATTTCATTACCCTTTTAAAAAATGAACTAAAATTTCCAAAAGGGCAAAGGTCAATCAATTCTGCAACAAAATTTTTCTGAGAAAACAAAACTATTGAAACAAATCAAAAACAAAAAAAAATAATCGCTACATTTCACCTTTATCACATTACGTTAAGATTTGAAGGTCATCCGACACATAAAAACAAAATACACAGTCAAAAACTGACACATTTAAGTAACTTTTTTCCCGTAATTTTTGAGCACGCGTCTCAAATTTTGTTCGATTTCAAAGGCCACCAAATTTTTAAACAAAAACACACTTTGGATTCTAAACCAAAAATTTTTGGGGTTCTAAAATTTCAAATCTCCTTTAAATACTAAATACATAAATGTTTTTTATTATAAACAGACACACATAAAAATCTTCCAATAAAAAACCCTTTTTTCACAATCAAAAGCTATAATATGTGATTTTTTCGGTTATAGCACAAACATATATGAGTGTTTTTCAATCCCGAAAAGGCATTTATCCAAAACACAAAAGCGTAAAAAAGATGAGACTCTACAAAATGTTTGACAAAAGAAAAGCCATTTTTTATCAAAAATAATTCCGCCAACTCTTCCTGTCCACAGTTTAACACAGGTTTAAAAAACAACGGACCCTGAAAAATAGAAACTGAAAATTTTCAACAAATGCTCAACTAAACAACAAAACAAAGAACAAATTATAAACAAAATCACGATCAGTACTTTTGTAGTATCCTTTTAATGTTCCATGAAAAAAGAAAAGTTTTCATTTTATTACTTACAAACACATCAAATTAAACATCACAAACGGGGCGATCTACAAACTTTTCCATTCGACACTCCCCAAACGAACGTTCAGGGTACCCGACACAAAACCCTCACAAAACACGGGCGCACAGTTCTCACGGGCGCTAACTACGACACTCGCGGGGGCAAGGAAAACCGGCTCGACTCAGTGTTCTTTCCCCCCCTCCACACAGGGGACAAAAAACAGATAAAAAACGGGGCCGCCTAACCCCTTTTTCATTTCCCACTAAACATCACCCAGCCCAAACGGTAACATTCCGCCAAAAGGAGATGACTAGACATTGGGGGCACTTTTCCCCGTCACTTCTGCCTTTTTTAAGATGAGGGTTTTTTTTCTTCTTATTCTCTCACTCTTGCGGAAAAATCCTCCCCTACAAAATTTTGGTTTTCCCCAAAATTTTCCCTTAGCTCGAGTATTCCCATCTTTTTTTAAAAAAACACATCGTCAATTTTCGGGGGTCCGGTTTGGGGTTTTGACACGATGGACTCTATCAAATTCCACGTCGCGAGGGAGTTCCAGCGATCATGAAACTCCCAAAATTCCTCACACTGCCCCTCGTCTATTCCCCCTTTCCCGCGAGACCAAAGAAGAGGGACGTTGTTCCGCCTGACCCCCTCCAGTCGACCCCCTCCTTTCCAGTTGCCATTCTCGACCGGTGGTTTTTTTCTTTCTCTCGGGCGTGGGGTTTTCCTGTCGAAGGGGCGGGCCCCCCCCTCCCCTCAGCCCTCCAGCTCCTCCGCATCCGCAACCCCCCACGTAGAACACTAGTCCTGCTTAACATACCCAAACCAAAACCCACTCAAGGGGCTATTTCCAGAAAAAAGGAAAAGAGGAGAGAAGAAAGAGAGAGAGAGAAGAAAAGAGAGGGAAGAAGAAACGAGCGGATCCCACGAAAAATAAATTTTTTTTTCGAAGGAAAAACAGGGTTCCTAACCCCCCCCCTTCTCTCAAATTGCTTGAAAAAAAAAAAGAAGAGAGAAAGAAGAGAAAAAAAGAAGAGAGAAAGAGGAGAGGAGCATTTAAGAAAGAATATAATTTTTTCAAGAAAACGCAAAGCTTCCCAACATCTTGCTCCCAAATGCTTGAGAGAGAGAGAGAAAGAGAGAAAGGAAGAAGAAGAGAAGAGAGAGAGAAGAGAAGAGAGAGCGGATCCAAACGAATATATTTTCATCGAAGGGAAAAACAACTTCCCAAACATCTTCTCTCAAAGGGGTTTCTTTAAAAGAGAGAGAGAAGAGAGAAAGAAGAGAGAAGAGAAGAGAAGAGGAAAGAGAGAAGGAAGAAGAAGAAGGGGCGTGAAGGGATGGGGAAGGGGCTAAGTACGCATATTTGAAAACAAGCAAACGAAAAAAAAGACCCAAAAGAAAGAAAAAAACCCGGGAGGGAAAAAAAGGAAAAACAAGAAAGTGAAACGTCCATTTCCCCCTTTTCCCCTTTAAATTTTTCAAATTTTATTTATTTTAAGCGGGACCCCCCCTTTTTCTCCCTCCTCCTCTCCCCTCTCCCCTCTCCTTCTCGCCCTCTCCCCCTCTCTCCTTCTCTCCCCTCTCTGTCTTCATGTCTGTCTCTCACACCCCCTCTTTTCCCCTCCCCCCCTTCCCTTTTCCCCCCCCTTTCCCTTCTTTCCCCCGCCCTTTTTTTCTCTTTTCCCTCCTCTCCCCTCTCTCTCCCCCTCCTCTCTCAAAACCATACTTCCCACCCCCCAACAAAAAACACCACGACACCGCAACGCACCCACCACCACCACCACCACGGCACCACGCAAACAAAAACAAACACACCACAAAGAAAACAGCACACACACACAAACCACGCCGCACCACCCCCCCCCCTAAAGCGCCGGCTCGCTTTTTGCCGTTTCCGCCTTCCCTACCCCCTTTAAAACATGTTTTTTTTTTACACACACAACCACCCACACACACCCAAACCCGCCCGGGCCCCAATCACACAACAACAACACACACCCCAAAACACCACACACCAAACCCCCAAAACACACCAACCCACGCACGCAACCCCGCACGCACGCCCCAACTACCACCCACCCACCCACCAAAAACCCCCCCCCCCAAACCCCCCAAAAAGCCCCACCACTTTCCCCTGTGGGTCTCCCTGCGTCTGTCGTCGTCGTCTGTCTCCCTCCGTTTCTCTTTTTCCTCCTCCCCCTTTCCCCTCCCCTCCCCCCCTCCCCCCCCCTTCATCCTCCCCCCTTTTTTTTTTCCTCCCCTCACACATCACATCATATCATCACTTCTTTTCTCCCCCCCTTTTTCCCTGTCTCTCTTTCTCACGGACACCCCACCCTCCCCCCCCACCAACACACACAACACACACACACACACACACACACAACCCCAAAAACACACACACACACACACACACACACACACAAACACACAAAACACACAAAAACACACACACCCACACACACACACATACCACCGCGCACTCTCCTGTTTCTCGTTCTGTCTGTCGCTGCTTCCCCTCTCACCATTTTCTATTATTTCCTCCTCCTCCCCTCCCTCCTCCTCCTCCTCCTCAAAACCTCCTCTTCTTCTTCTTCTCTCCCCCCCCTCCGCTTCTCTCTTTCCCAACGGACAACCCAAAAACCCACCCCCACCAACACACCCCACACAAAACACAAACCCCCACCACACACACACCACCCCCCCCCACCACCACCACGCACGAAAACCACCAAAAACCCAAAACCCCCCCCCCTCTCTCTTTTTCTCTTTCTTCCACTTTTCCCTTTTCTTACCCTCTTTTCTCCCCTTCCCCACTCTCCTCCTCTCCCCCCTCAACTCGCTCTTTCTTTTTTCTTCTTCTTCCCTTTTTTCTTCTACTCTCCCTCCTCTCCTCTCCTTTTCCCCCCTCCTCCAACCCTTCTTTTTTTTCCTTTCCATCCTCTTTTTTCCCCCCTTCCCCTCCTCTCTTTCCCCAAAGGGCACACACACACACACACACAACAACACCACACCAAACAAAACCCCACACACACACACACACACACCAACCCCGGGCCGCCCGCCCCGACGCCCCCCACCCACGCACGCACCACCTTCTCCTCCCTTCCGTCTCTCCCCTCCGTTTCATTATTTCTCTCCTCTCCCTCTCTCTCCTCATCTCTCTCTCACTCTCTTTTTCCTTTTTCTCTCTCCCCCCCTCTCCCCCTCCTCTTTCTCAATGGGCCCCCACCCCCCCAACCCCCCCAAAACCCCACCCCCCCACCCACCCCCCCCACCCCCAACCCCCCCCCTCCTCTCTCCTCCTTTCTGTTTTTTGTTTTCATCCCTTTTTTTTAAATTTTTTTATCATCCTCTCTCTCTCCCCCTCTCTTCTTTTTCCCCTTCTCTCTTCTTTTTTCCTTCTTTTTCACCCCCCCCCCCCCCCCCTGGGGGCCCCCAAAACACACACACACACAACAACAACACACACACACACACAACCACCCCCCGCAACGACGCACGCACCCCACCACCACGGCCGCACGCCCCCACACCCCCGCCCAACCCCCCCCCACTCTTCGGTTTTCTTCTTTTCTCTGTTTGTCTTCTCTCCAACCATTCATGTATTTTTCATTTCCAACATCATCAACATCAATCATCAACAACAACCATCATCATCACCCTCTTCTCTCCTCTCTCTTTTTTCTCTTCTTCTTCCCTCTCTTCTCTCCCCCTCTTCCCCCTCTCCCCTCCTCTTTTCCCATGCCCCCGGGCCCCCCCCCCCCCCCTTCCCCCCCCCCCCATACCCCCCCAAACCCCCACCCCCACCCCCAACCAAACCTCAAAGGGGTGGCCCCCTTCCCCCTCCCCCATCCCCTCCTTGCCTGGGGGGGCAATTTTTATTTTTTTTTTCCTCATTCCGCACATCTCATACCCCCCTCCCCCCCCTCCCCCCCCTCCCACCCCCCCCCCCCCCCCCCACCCCCCCCCCCCCCCCCCCCCCCCCCCACCACCCCCCCCCCCCAAATTTTTCCGCCGCATTCCCCCACCAACGCACTCCCCACCCCCACCGCCAACACGCCAATTTCCCCTTCGCCCCCCCCCCCCCCCCACTCCTACCCCCCCCTTCCCCCCCTTTTTTTCCCCCTTTCCTGAAGTTTTTAAAACCACTCAACAGGAAAAAAACACTCATATTTAGCACCCCAATTTTCCCCTCTTTGGGCCCCCCCTCTTCTCCTCGTTTTTAAATTTGGGGGCCTCTTCTTCTCCTCTCTCTCCCCCTCTCCCCCTCTTCTCCTTCCTCCGTTTCCCCCCCCCCCTCCCCCCCCCCCCCTCCCCCCCCTTGTCCCCCCCCCTTTCCCCTCTTCCCCCCCCCTCCCCCCCTTACTCCCCTCTCCCTCCCCTTTCTTTTTCCCCCACCCCCTCTCCCACCCCTTCCTCCGTTTCCTTCCCCTCTCCCCCACCCTCCTCCCCCCTCCTATTTTTTGGGTTTTTCCATTTGCCTCCACCCCCCCCCCCCCCTCCCCACCCCCCCCCCCCCCCCCCCCCCCCCGGGGGAAAAAAAAAAAAAAAAAAACCCTTTCCCCCCTTTTTTCTCCTTTATTCTTTCCCCCCCCCCCCCCCTCTTCTCCCCCTTTTTTTTTTTTTTAAGGGGGAAAAAAAAAAAAAAAAAAAACCCCAACGCCCCAACACCAACCCCGAAAAAAAAAAAAAAAAACCCAAAAAAAAAAACCCCCCCCCCCCCCTTGTTTTTTCGTCCCCGGGCCTTTTACCCCTTTTTTGGGGGGGGGGGGGGGGGGGGGGGAAAAAGGGGATTTTTTTAAAAAAAAAACCCCCCCCAAAAGGGGGCCCCCCTCCCCCCCCAACCCCCACCAACCCCCACCCACCAAAAAAGCAAACAAGAAACAAAAAAAAGGGGAGAGAAAGGGGGGGGAAAAAAGAAAGAGAAAGGGAAAAGGGGAGGGAAGGAAGGGGGGGGGGGGTGGGGTGGGGGGGGGGGGGGGGGGGGGGGGGGGTTGGGGGGGGGGGGGGGAAAAAAAGGGGGGGGGGGGGGTTTTGGGGGGGGGGGGGGGGGGGGGGGGGGGGAGGGGGAGGGGGGGGTGGGGGGGGGGGGGGGGGGGGGGGGGGGGGGGGGGGGGGGGGGGTTGGGGGGGGGGTTTTAAGCAAGTGAATAAGACGTGGGGGGTTTACGTTTTTGGGGGTTCCCCTTTTAAAAAACCCTCCCCCCAACCCCCTTTTTCCAACCCCCAAAAAAGCAACATAGGAAATTTCGGAGGGGGGAAAAAAATTCCCCAAAAGGAGGGAGGGAAAAAAAATTTTTTAAAAAGGTAAATAAAAGGGAAAAAAAATCCCGTCCAAATGAAGAAAAGGGGGGTATAGGGTTTAAATTAATGAAAAGGGCCCAGTTTTATTTAGGTGCCCCAAAAAACCATTGAGGCCCCGGAACCAAACGCCAATTTAAGTTTGAAAATTAACACAATTATTTCACCTGTTTCCCCCAAAAAAAAAAGGAGGGGGAGGGGGGAGTTGGGGAAATTAAACCATCAACCCGGGCCCTTTTAAAAGGGTCAGTCCCCCCCGGGGGGGGTTTAAAATTTCCCCAAAACCTTCCAAAACAACAGTTTAATCAAGTTTTAATCACCCAAAACACAAGGGTTTTTGGAGCAAAAAAATCACCAAAAAAACCAGGGAATTTTTTTAACCCACACGTCGTTTTTTCAGGGTTTTTAAAACCCCCCCCCCCCCTTTATCAAAGGGGGGGGTAATTTTATTTTCAGGGCTTGATTTACTCAGTACACAGTTTATTGTCAAAGGCTGTATTTTCACATCAGCCAGTTTATTGCATGGAGTATTTTTCCCTCATACGGGCCATTTTTTGCCATGGGGTTTAACATCATCCTACAGCTTTTATTGCAGGGTTATTCACATCATACAACCATTTAAATTCATTTGGTGGGGATTCACATCAGTACAGCAATTTATTGTCAGGGTGATCCATCAAAAAGCCATTTTTTTGCATGGGCTTGATCATCATCAGAAAAGCTATTTTTTTGCCATTTTTAACCATCATCATAACAAATTTAAGCCCTGGCTGTGACTCAACACAAAAACTATTATTGCCAGTTTGTAAAACCCTCATCAGTAAGCATTTATTTCAGGGGTTTTAAATTATCATCATACAGCTATTTTATTTTCATGGTCTTTACCACACATACCTTTTTAAATTGTCATGTCGGCCCCCCTTGGGATTTTTTCCAAGGGGAACCCCACAACCCCCCAGTTTTATTTTCCCGGGGTTTTAAACATCGAAGGAAAAACCGGGAAAAACATATATAAAAAGAATAAGCATGGGGAAACAAACATTCGGTATTTTTTTTCAGGAGGGTTTCCCCCAACCCAAACCCCGTTATTGCCCGGGGGACCTCACACAGACACAAATTTTGAGTTTTTAAACCCTATGAAAATTTTTTTCAAGCGGGCCCAACACAAACAGTAGTTTTTTTTAATTGAAATTTCGGGCCACACAAAACAGAAAGTTGGCGTTAATAAGAAAACCAAATTTTTAGGCGGACACTAACCACAATTTGAGGACCCAAATTTGAGACACCCCAAAAAACGGAACCAAAACAGTAAGATGACAAAGAAAAACAAAAAACGACGACAAAAACATATAGTACATAATGAAAACATCAAAACGCGACAAACATTTGCGTAATGAAGAAAATCAAAATACGCCAAAAACAACAATTATGACAAAATGAAGAATCAAAAACGACGCAAAAACAAATTTTGAGTGACAGTAATGAAACAAACAAAACGCGAAAAACAACAACTATTGGGCCCGTAAGAAGAACAAAAAGACGACAACAGTAGATGACAGAATAAGACAGAAGACCCTTAGGGCAAAAAAACACAAAAACCCACCAACTAAAAACAGAAAAAACAACAACAAGAAGAGAAAATTTTTGGGGAAAAATGGACACCAGAGGACGCAACGTATGATGAATAATAAGGAAAAAACAACAGCACAAAAAGTATATAATAATAAAAATAAAAGGGGAAACCACAGAAAAAAACATAAAAACATCAAAAAAAACAACAAACAACAACAGAGAGGACAGAAGAGGCCAAAAACACAGCAAAAAGTAAATTATAGTAAAAAGTAGATTTGAAACCCCCAACCACACCACACCCCCCCCCACCACCACAAAAAAGCAACAATATATTTATATAAAGGGGTTTTTGTTTTTAACAGAGCAACCAGTCAGCACACACGGGATAAGAGAAAAAAAAGGGGGAAAAACCTAGAGAGTTTTTAAAAAATGGAGAAAGCCCCTTGTTTCCCCTAAAACGGGGCCGAGAGACCGGGCCCCGAAAAGAGAAATTGGGGGCCAGTGAAAACCCGGGACAGAAGAACGGCCTAAAAGGCCCTGGGGCTACAAGAGGACGGGGGGGGAAAAAGAGGGCCTGGGGGGCCAAAAGGGCCTGGGCCAAAAAGGACCTGGGGGCCCGAAGAGGACTGGTGTGTCTGAAGAGGACCTGGGGGCCAGAAGAGGACCTGGGGACCCGAAGAGGACCTGGGGGCCAGAAGAGGACCTGGGGACAGAAGGATTGGGGCCAGAAAAGGACCTGGGGGACCAGAAGAGGACCTGGGGGGCCAGAAGAGGACCTGGGGGGGCCAGAAGAGGACTTGGGGACCAGAAAAGGACCTGGGGGACCAGAAGAGGACCTGGGGGATCTGAAGAGGACCTGGGGGGATCAGAAGAGGACCTGGGGAACATGAAGAGGACCTGGAGGACCAGAAGAGGACCTGGGGAACCTGAAGAGGACTGGGGGACCAGAAGAGGACCTGGGGGACCTGAAGAGGACCTGGGGATCTGAAGAGGACCTGGGGATCTGAAGAGGACCTGGAGGACCTGAAGAGGACCTGGGGATCTGAAGAGGACCTGGGGGACCTGAAGAGAACCTGGGGGACCAGAAGAGGACCTAGGGACCAGAAGAGGACCTGGTGGACCTAAAGAGGACTGCAGCCTTCACCTGGGTCACTGGAGTTGTCATGTGACGACGCTAATGACGAGGAGAAGGGAGAGGAAGATAACTTCAGTCATGATAATGATACTGATGATAATACCAGCAACAGCAACAGCAACGACTAGGTCATTAACAACATCAGCAATGACGACCGTAAACTCCCACAACAATAACATTTATAATAGCAGCAGCAACAACACCACCACCACCACCGATAACAGTGCTGTCACCACGCCAGAATAACATCAATGACAGCAGCAGCAGCAGCAGCAGCAGCAGCAGCAGCAGCAGTAGCAGCAGCAGCAGCAGCAGCAGCGACAGCAACAGCAACAACAACAACAACAACACTAATAGCCGTGCTGCCACCACGCCAGAATAACATCAATGATAACAGCAGCAGCAACAAGACCACTACGACCATCATCACCACCACCATCACCACCACCACCACCACCACCACCACCACCACCACCACTGCACAGTTGTACGAGTAACAACAGCAACGACAACAAAAATGCAGCGGTAAGAATGTATCTCGTAGTAAGAGAACAATGAAGGCAGTCAACATTATAGTTGCAGCAGCAGCAACAGCAATACCACCACCACCACCACCACGGCAACATCAACGGCAACAATAATAAGAACGAAGGCACTGAGGCTGCCGTTGTCGGTGGTCTTTGACAAGCCTCACTGTTCATTTCGAGTTCCTCATTCTGGTTTCTCTCATCGAACAGAATTGTAATGCGTTATAGTCCGCCATGCGCACACCCAAACATGTTTTCCTCCCCTCGCCATCGCCCACGCACGCACGCACGCAAGCATGCACGCACGTACGCACGCACGCGCGCACGCACGCACGCACGCACGCACGCACGCACGCACACACACACACACACACACACACACACACACACACACACACACACACACAAGCTTACAGATCCTGGTGTGCCTCTATTCATACAGAGTATAAATGCGACCAAATAAACAACTAAGCTGGTGAGATTCTTGTTTGAGAAATTATTTCAAGCATAAATCCATTTCAGAGAGAGAGAGAGAGAGAGAGAGAGGAGAGAGAGAGAGAGAGAGAGAGAGAGAGAGAGAGAGAGAGAGCGACACATGCACTTTCTAAATCTCGATCTCTGTCTTCTTCCCCATCCCTCTCTTTCTGTATGTGTGTCTCTCCACCTTCCCCTTTTCATTTGTCTGTCTCCCTTTCACTTCTCCCCTTTCTCCTTTGTTTTTTTTTTCTCCTCCCACTCTCTCCCGCCCCCCCCCCCCCTTCTCTCTCCTTCTGTCTGTCTGTCTGTCTGTCTGTTTGTCTGTACTATCTCTCTCTCTCTGTTTTTTTTTCATTAATTTTTTTGTCTTTTCTCTACCATCCCTCTCTTGTCTAGTTTCTCTCTTTTTTGTTTTCAAAATGGAGTGACTGAGGGCGGAGAACGAAGCAAAATTTAGAAAGAGAGGGGTAGTTATCGCCAAGGACATTGACAAACAAAGCACAGGACAAGACACAATGCATTTTGACCTCTTGGGTCTTCTTCAGGCAAAAAAAAAAGATCACATTGACCATTTAGGACAGTACAAACAAAGAACGAAGAGTGACTTATCTGTCCATGTGTTCAGAAACGTTTCCGTCTGGCGGGCATTTTTTTTCTGAACACATGGACAGATAAGTCACTCTTCGTTCTTTGTAATGTCCTAAATGTTGAATGTGATCTGTATTTTTGCCTGAAGAAGACCCAAGAGGTCGAAATGCATCGTGTCTTTCTAAATTTAGTTTCTCTCTTGTTTTCTCTTCCTCACCCCCTCCTCTGTTTCTCTACTTACCCCTTCCTTCCTTCCTTCCCCTCTCCCTTCTTTCCTCACTCCCTCCTCTCTCTCTCTTCCTACCCTTCCCTCCCTTCCTCTCCACCTCCTCCCCTCCCCGCCATCGTTCTCCTGCTCGCCCCCCCATCTCTCTCTCTCTCTCTAGCACATACTAAATACTTACAATATCTTCCAACGCTTTGGTGGTGTCGCCATCGTCCGTCCAAACCAGCGCGCTTTGTGGAGGTTCGAACACAGACTCTCTCTCCATCGCTTGAGACTTGACCACTGCAGCTATCACCATCACGACCAGTCCAGCCACCCTCACTGTTTTGCCCCAGGCCATTTTCTATCTGACCACAGAAGAGGATAATGATGTGAACCTCTGTCTCGATACTACGGGACCACAACACAGAAAAGCCGCCGTCGACTTCTGTCGGGAGCAGGATGGTGATGAGGGTGTGCTGGGGGGAGACACAGAGTTGATTAATTAACAGCTGTTGTTATCGATCGGTGACCGTCATCAATGACTCGTGTGCTCATCAACAGATCGACAAACGACGCTTATTGCGTGCAGCCCAAAAATAGAAGTACGGACAAAATAATAGACTATGCTGAATTGTTTTGGTGGATAGAATTGTTTTGTTGTCTGACAACGCCTATTATACCCAACCGAGTCCTAGTGTAAATGCACATCATCTTCTTTTTCTCTTTTTCTTTTTCTTCTTCTTCTTCTGTTATCTGCATGTATGTCTGTCTGTCTGTCCGTCTGCATCTCTGTTGCTCTCTCTCTCTCTCTCTCTCTCTCTCTCTCTCTCTCTCTCTCTCTCTCTCTCTCTCTCTCTCTCTCCGTAGATGTGCGCGCGCATGCTTGCGTATTTGAGTGAGTGAGTGTGTGCATGTGTGTGCTTGTGTGTGTGTGTGTGTGTGTGTGTGTGTGTGTGTGTGTGTGTGTGTGTGTGTGTGTGTGTGTGTGGTGAGAGAGAGAGAGAGAGAGAGAGAGAGAGAGAGAGAGGAGAGAGAGAGAGAGATATTGATACGGATACGGACAATTCATCAATTGCAGGCCATAGCCCACAATGAAGGGGTATGAGAACAGCGAACATTAGTTACAATATGAAAAGATGACTTAACGCAGTAACATGAATCACATATATTCTTAATTCTCTAAACTCATATGCCCTGTAGCAATACACAGAAAACTGCGGGACCCGATAGGATTGGCGTAAGACGACAAGAAGCAAAGTTCACACCCACAGGATTGTCTGGAATATCTGGGCGCTGGTGTTAAGTGTTGTCATAGCGGTCAACGTTGCACAGCCAAGAACAAAGTGTCATTCATTTTCACAAGACATTTGGCGTACAGGACATATTAAGTCGTTACTTTGTATCTGTAATGGCGAACAGACGAATCTTACATACACCGTCTAAATCTAAAAATGATGTACTAAATACATTTGATAATATTTAGCAACAAACAGGCTTCAAGTCCTATTTACCGTGTATATGTTGTGTAAAAAGGAAACCCAACACTGGGCGAAGTGTGATAATTCTTCTCCTGCTACTTATTGTCAACAAGGTGTTGACGGAGAAAACTACTAAGAAAGCTTTTAACGGATCCGAAACCCTGATTAACCCATGCATATCCAAACCAATGTTCATACAAGTAGAGAGAGAGAGAGAGAGAGAGAGAGGAGAGAGAGAGAGATGAGGAGGAAGGGGTGGGGCATGTCAAGGCATTGGGGCAGGTGATTTCACAATGACTTGTGTCACGTTGTCGCTTGGGGCCTGACTCAGGGGTCACAGAGGTCGAACAACATGTGGCGCCGGTACACTGCCATTGTGTCCTTCATTCTGACCGAATTTACTGCTGTGAAGATAGGGATCATCTGTGGCCTGCTTGTCATTCTCTTCTTCATTCTGACCGAATTTACTGCTGTGAAGATAGGGATCATCTGTGGCCTGCTTGTCATTCTGTTCTTCATTCTGACCGAATTTACTGCTGTGAAGATAGGGATCATCTGTGGCCCGCTGTTCTGAGGAGCAGGAGCATCAGAAGTAGAAGTTGTAACAGTAGTAGTAGTGGTGGTTGTGGTGGTTGTTGTCAAGTAGTAGTAGTAGTAGTAGTAGTAGTAGTAGTAGTAGTAGTAGTAGTGGTGGTGGTGGTGATGGTGGTAGCAAAAGTTCTAGTACAAATGGAAATTGCCTTTGTCATCATTATCCTTCTCATCTTCTCTTCATGATGATGACTACGACGACGACGACGACGATGATGATGATGACGTTGGCGAATAAAATGATCGAGAGTTGAAGATTTCTGCGACCTTTGGTTCACCTTCACCTTTAGCCGTGAAGAGAGGGAGAGAGGGGAGGCGCGCGTGGGGACGGAGGAAGGTGGGCGAAGGAATTTATGATCCCTGTATTCCTGCTCCGCCCCTCATTCATCACGGCAATGGGACAAGGGCCGTCAACTCTGATGCCACTAACCTCACGTACCTCTGACGTCACACCTGTCGTCAGCGCCGTGCTTGTCTTATCCATCGGCGAGACATGGGTTCCCCGCTGGCTTAGTGGTTTAGGTCTGCCGAGTGGTTGTGTCGTGTGATGTGTTGCGGCGTTGGCTACTCTCGGGAAGTCTTAGTATGTTTCAGAATGTGCACCAGTCAGACGACGGTGCTCTGTGTAGGCTGCATGGAGACATACAGTCGCCATTGTAACGGGTCTCCGACCCCCCCCCCCTCCCCCCTCCCTCGTTATTAAAATATAAGTATCATATGCAGGGATGCAGAGGGGTATGGACATAAGCATGCATAGGCCTATCTTCACAACCAAATTGCGCTCTTGTGTAGGCATACGCACTCTGTCACTCACATCGGGCCCGCACAAAGGTGATGGGAAACCAATAACATTTTCATAGAACAAAATGGAACTTTATTTAACTTGACTCTGAAGCCCCGCCCGTCACTACACAACACATTTATCTGTATCATACGAAAATGTAAACGTCATACAGATAATGTCAAAATCGCGTCCCCTTTCCTTCAGTTACTCTTAATTTACCAGGGAAGACAACATTCCAATATTCTGGTTACACGCCTGTAAACACAAGGAAGAAATAAACGTTCAGAATTTGCCAGCGTTCCTCGGTTGACCAGTCAGTTCTTTCATCGCCCAGAGTCACTACGATTTCTGAAGCCGCCACACTGCAGTGTCCTCCCGATTGGCCGAATCCCGGTTGGGGGACAATGGCAGCGTAGCTCGTGTTGCACCCTCAGACCGAGTCTCCCGGACTCCACTGCACTGCACCCTTTCCACAGAAAGGGCTCCTGTCGGCCTCTTCCACAGGTCTTCTGTTGCTGCAGACACCCCGCCCATGGCTGGCAGCTGCCTGTCTAGGTCTCAACAGGCTGACACGTCTTGCTGATTTCCGTCTCCACCAAGGAGTCAATTCTCTACCGTCGGTCGGCTCCGAGGCTACAGCAAACCTCCTCTGTCTTTCATCCCCACCCAGGAGACAATTCTCTCCCGTTGTCGGCTTCGAGACGACAGCAAACTCCCGCTTCACGCAAAGACTTTTGGCCTTGACTTTACCTCGCTGTGTTTTCTGGAGTTCTCAGCAAGACGGGATGAGTTCACTTTCCCTTAGTGAGTCATGCTTTGTCTGGTTTCATAGCGTCTTATAACCATTCTCAAACAACGAGAACCCGAGTTATATTGGCTCAACCAATGGAATCACATGCACACACACAATCACATGATTTATACCCATAAATCTCGCGAGTTATTTTGATTCGATTAATGGAATCACTAGTTACACACACACACACACACACACACACACACACACACACACACACACACACACACACACACACACACACACACACACACACACACACACACACAACAACAACAACAACAACAACAACAACAACAAGCGCCAACTGTGAGATTCAAACGATGAATCTCCGAGTTAATCTGGGTTGGGAGGGTGACTACACACTGAAAATGTGTGGTTGAGTGCTGAGTATCTCGCTGCCATCCCGCTCTACACGTCAGCCACATGATGTGGGTCAGTTGATGGTATGTCAAATTCTCGTCTTCATCGAAGCGCAAACGAGCATTTCTCTGAAAGTCCCCGTAATGATGGAGGACAAAATGTCCTAAATGATTGATTTCAATACATGGTGGAAGACAGAATGTCCTAAACGTATGCATTGATTGCGTTCAATACATGGTGGAAGACAAAATGTCCTAAATATATGCACTGATTGAGTTCAATACATCGTGGAAGACAAAATGTCCTAAATGTATGCACTGATTGCGTTCAATACATGGTTGAAGACAAAATGTCCTAAATGTATGCACTGATTGAGTTCAATACATGGTTGAAGACAAAATGTCTTAAATGTATGCACTGATTGAGTTCAGTACATGGTGGAAGACAAAATGTCCTAAATGTATGCACTGATTGATTTCAATACATGGTTGAAGACAAAATGTCCTAAATGTATGCACTGATTGATTTCAGTACATGGTGGAAGACAAAATGTCCTAAATGTATGCACTGATTGAGTTCAATACATGGTTGAAGACAAAATGTCCTAAATGCATGCACTGATTGAGTTCAATGCATGGTTGAAGACAAAATGTCCCAAATGTATGCACTGATTGCGTTCAATACATGGTTGAAGACAAAATGTCCTAAATGTATGCACTGATTGAGTTCAATACATGGTTGAAGACAAAATGTCCTAAATGTATGCACTGATTGAGTTCAATACATGGTTGAAGACAAAATGTCCTAAATGTATGCACTGATTGAGTTCAATACATGGTGGAAGACAAAATGTCCTAAATGTATGCACTGATTGATTTCAATACATGGTGGAAGACAAAATGTCCTAAATGTATGCACTGATTGAGTTCAATACATGGTGGAAGACAAAATGTCCTAAATGTATGCACTGATTGAGTTTAATACATGGTGGAAGACAAAATGTCCTAAATGGATGCGCTGATTGAGTTTAGTACATGTTGCTGTGATTATGAATTGATTCAGTTTGATACGTTACTACCGCTAAGAGAGTAAGATAGTGTGTGCGTGTGTGTGAGTGTGTGTATGTATGTGTGTGTGTGTGTATGTGTATGTGTGTGTTTGTATGTGTGCGTGCGTGCGTGCGTGTATATGTGTGTGTGTGTACGCGTGTGCGTGCATGCGTGCGTGCGCGCGTGTGTGTGTGCGCACGTGCGTGCGTGCGTGTGTGTGTGCGCGTGCGTGCGTGCGTGTGTATGTGTGTGTGTGTGTGTGTGTGTGTGTGTGTGTGTGTGTGTGTGTGTGTGTGTGTGTGTGTGGTGAGAGAGAGAGAGAGAGAGAGAGAGAGAGAGAGAGAGAGAGAGAGAGAGAGAGAGAGAGCGTGCGTGCGTTCATGCATGCACGAAAACATATATGCGCGCGCGTGTGTCTTGCTGTTGTTGTTATAAATGGTTTTAATTATTGACAAATACTACAAATAAAGAAATACAATGCGAATACTATGAACATCTGTATTAATGATTTCAGAGAGAGAGAGAGAGAGAGGAGAGAGAGAGAGAGAGAGAGAGAGAGAGAGAGAGAGAGAGAGAGAAAATGGGGTGGGGGTGGGGTGGCGAAATGACACGATATGAAAGTCTTTTTTGTTCATGATGATGACGCATGAAAGGGTGAACTGAGAAAGGGCAAAAACGGCACAGGGCAAAACGGGGCGGGGCAAAACGAGATGTCTCCGTGCGATGTTACAGGTGTTGTGGTGTTGTGTTCGACTGCTGCGATGTTACAGGTGTTGTGGTGTTGTGTACGACTACTGTCATTTAGAAAGAACAGGTTAGCATAGGCGAAAATACGTGGTCAGGGTGGAGATGAGTGTGTATGAGAGGGTGTAGAAAGATGAAAGTTGGTGTTGCTTTCAGGGACAGGAAGAGAAGGGGGGGGGGGGGGGGGTAGGGCAGAAGAGGATGAGAGAGACAGGGTGTAAGGATAGGGGAAGGGAGGAGGTAGGGGAGAGGGAGGCCGAGATATTTGCATTTGTGTCTGCATCCAGTATTCTGCTATGGCAAAGTAAAGGACCACTCCACACAATGGCTTATTGTCTAGAGTACGGCTGTCGCTCGCATGGCTTGGAATGATGTTCGCTTTCTTTTATTGCTGAACTCATGTTTTATGCATATATCTTCTTTCTTTCGGAGGGGCGTGGGGGGGGGGGGGGGGGGGCTGCTTCACTCAATTTTAATTTATTTCTGTATCTCTTATTCTGCAAATTCTCTGTGCTTAAAATGTTACATTATTTTCTATAGCCCTGAGTTTTTTTTGTTTTTTTAAAAACTCTTCCTCCACAGTTCTCAACAGAGCGTTTTTCTGCGCCAGTGGCCTGTTTACTATGTCATGTAGTGAGCGTTTGTCAGTGTCAGTGGCCTGTTTACTGTGTCATGTAGTGAGCGTTTGTCAGTGTCAGTGGCCTGTTTACTATGTCATGTAGTGAGCGTTTGTCAGTGTCAGTGGCCTGTTTACTATGTCATGCAGTGAGCGTTTGTCAGTGTCAGTGGCCTGTTTACTATGTCATGTAGTGAGCGTTTGTCAGTGTCAGTGGCCTGTTTACTGTGTCATGTAGTGAGCGTTTGTCAGCGCTAGTGGCCTGTTTACTGTGTCATGTAATGAGCGTTTGTCAGTGGCCTGTTTACTGTGTCATGTAGTGAGCGTTTGTCAGCGTCAGTGGCCTGTTTACTGTGTCATGTAGTGAGCGTTTGTCAGCGCTAGTGGCCTGTTTACTGTGTCATGTAATGAGCGTTTGTCAGTGCTAGTGGCCTGTTTACTGTGTCATGTAATGAGCGTTTGTCTGTGTCAGTGGCCTGTTTACTGTGTCATGTAGTGAGCGTTTGTCAGTGTCAGTGGCCTGTTTACCGTGTCATGTAGTGAGCGTTTGTCAGCGCCAGTGGCCTGTTTACTGTGTCATGTAGTGAGCGTTTGTCAGCGCCAGTGGCCTGTTTACTGTGTCATGTAATGAGCGTTTGTCTGTGTCAGTGGCCTGTTTACTGTGTCATGTAGTGAGCGTTTGTCAGTGTCAGTGGCCTGTTTACTGTGTCATGTAGTGAGCGTTTGTCAGTGTCAGTGGCCTGTTTACTGTGTCATGTAGTGAGCGTTTGTCTGTGTCAGTGGCCTGTTTACTGTGTCATGTAGTGAGCGTTTGTTAGTGGCCTGTTTACTGTGTCATGTAGTGAGCGTTTGTCAGCGTCAGTGGCCTGTTTACTGTGTCATGTAGTGAGCGTTTGTCAGCGTCAGTGGCCTGTTTACTGTGTCATGTAGTGAGCGTTTGTCAGCGCTAGTGGCCTGTTTACTGTGTCATGTAGTGAGCGTTTGTCAGCCCCAGTGCCATGTTTACTCTGCCCTCTAATGAGGTTTTGTACGTGTCGTTTGCCTGTTTACAGACTTTATCCTCAACTGAGTTTTTGTTTGTGCCCTTCACTTTACTGACAGTCCTCTACTGAGTGTCTCTCTGCATGATTCGCCAGTTTACTGACTACTCTGTTGTGCCTGCCTTTTACTGAGTGTTTCATTATTTGCCAGTTTATTGACTACCCTCCACTGAGTGTTTTATTATTCGCCAGTTTACTGACTACCCTCTACTGAGTGTTTCCTTATTCGCCAGTTTACTGACTACCCTCTAATGAGTGTTTCATTATTCGCCAGTTTACTGACTACACTCTTCTGACTGCCTTCTACTTAGTGTTTCATTGTTCGCCAGTTTACTGACTACCCTCTACTGGGTGTTTCATTATTCCCCAGTTTACTGACTACCCTCTTCTGACTGCCTTCTACTTAGTGTTTCATTGTTCGCCAATTTACTGACTACCCTCTACTGAGTGTTTCTGCCATTATTCGCCAGGTTACTGACTACCCTCTACTGAGTGTTTCGTTATTCGCCAGTTTACTGACTACCGTCTTCTACCCTCTTTTGACTGCCGTCTACTGAGTGTTTCATTATTCGCCAGTTTACTGGCTACCCTCTATTGAGTGTTCCTCTCATTATTCGCCAGTTTACTGAGTACCCTCTACTGAGTGTTTCGTTATTCGCCAGTTTACTGACTACCCTGTCTGGTGTTTCGTTATTCGCCAGTTTACTGACTACCCTCTACTGAGTGTTTCCTCTCATTATTCGCCAGCTTACTGTCTGCCTTCTACTGAGTGTTTTCATTATTCGCCATTAACTGGCTACCCTCTACTGAGTGTTTCCTCTCATTATTCGCCATCTTACTGTCTCCCTTTTACTGAGTGTTTCATATTCGCCAGTTTACTGGCTACCCTCTACTGAGTGTTCCTCTCATTATCCCCATTTTTACTGATGCATTCTACTGAGTGTTTCTTCATTATTCGCCAGCTTACTGATGCCTTCTGCTGAGTGTTTCATTATTTGCCTGTTTACTGGCAAACCCTCTACTGAGTGTTTCTCTCATTATTCGCCAGCTTACGGACTGCCTTCTACTGAGTGTTTCATTATTCGCCAGTTAACGGGCTACCTCTACTCAGTGTTTTCTCTCTTTATTCGCCAGCTTACTGACGGGCCTGCTACTGCGTGTTTTTTCTCATTATTCGCCAGTTTACTGGCCACCTTCTACTGGGTGTTTCTCTCATTATTCGCCAGCTTACTGACTACTCTCTACTAAAATGTTTCTCATTATTCGCCATCGCCAGTTAATGACTAACGTTTACTGGGTGTTTCTCTCTTTATTCGCCAGTTTACTGGCTTGCCCTCTACTGGGTGTTCTCTCATTAATTCGCTAGTTTACTGACTACCGTCTAATGAGTGTTTCATTATTCGCCAGTTTCTGCTGCCCTCTACTGGTGTTTCTCTGATTATTCGCTAGTTTACTGACTACCCTCTATAAGTGTTTCGTTATTCGCCAGTTTACTGACTACCCTCTACTGAGTGTTTCGTTATTCGCCAGTTTTATCACTACCCCCTTCTGTTTGCCTTCTACTGAGTGTTTCATTATTCGCCGTTTACTGACTCCCCTCTACGGGGTTTGTTTCTCTCATTATCCCCAGTTTACTGGCTGCCCTCTACTGAGTGTTTCATTATTGCCATTTTTACTGACTGCCCTCTACTGGGTGTTTCTCTTATTATTCGCCCAGTTTACTGGCTGCCTTACTGGGGGGTTTCTCTCATTATTCGCCAGTTTTACTGGCTGCCTCTACTGAGTGTTTCATTATTCGCCAGTTTACGGACTGCCCTCTACTGGGTGTTTCTCTTATTATTCGCCATTTACTGGTTTTGCCCTCTACTGAGTGTTTCATTTTTTCGCCAGTTTACTGGCTGCCCTCTACTGAGTGTTTCTCTCATTATTCGCCAGTTTACTGACTGCCCTCTACTGGGTGTTTCTCTCATCATTCGCCAGTTTACTGGCTGCCCTCTACTGAGTGTTTCTCTCATTATTCGCCGTTTACTGGTTGCCCTACTGAGTGTTTCTCTCATTATTCGCCAGTTTGTTTGACTGCCCTCTACTGGGTGTTTCTCTCATTATTCGCCAGTTTATGGCTGCCTCTACTGAGTTTTTTTCCCTTCATTATTCGCCATTTTTAACTGGCTGCCCTCTACTGGTGTTTCTCTCATTATTCGCCAGTTACTGACTGCCCTCTACTGGTGTTTCTCTCATTATTCGCCAGTTTACTGACTGCCCTCTACTGGGTGTTTCTCTCATTATTCGCCAGTTTACTGACTGCCCTCTACTGAGTGTTTCTCTCATTATTCGCCATTTTTACTGGCTGCCATCTACTGAATGTTTCTCTCATTATTCGCCAGTTTACGGCTGCCCTTAAAAGTCTTTTTTGCGTCCTTGGCCTGGTGCCCCCGTGGTTCACAGTCTTTCACCTTTTGCATCATCACAGTTTGCCCACACAACATTTTTTTCCGGGTGAAGCGATTTTAAAAAACTGGCAGGGTGTGTTCTGCGCTACAGAAAAGGGGGGAAAGAGAGATGCGGTTAACCTCTAGCGAATGACGTCACTGCCAGCCGTTGAATTCCGTTCCCGGAAACAAACTGGACCAGCGGCATATCGTGATCACTATGCCGCTACTGTCCAACATCATCGTCAATGCCTGTCAACACCCAGTGGCCATGTCCGGTCAACAATTCCTGACAGTTTCGAGGTCAATGTGCCAACCTGTGGTGTGTGTTACTTTTTACTTTGGCCGCGCAAGTGATTGGAACTCTTACTCCCACTGTGCAGTGTGTCAGCATTCCTCACCTACAGCGTGTATTACCAGCATTCCTCACCTACAGTATACATTGTGTCAGCATTTTCCTCACCTGCAGGGGTGCAGTATCAAACATTCCTCACCTACAGTGTGCATATCAGCATTCCTCACCTACAGTGTGCATATCAGCATTCCTCACCTACAGTGTGCAGTATCAGCATTCCCCCCCTACATTATACATTGTGTCAGCATTCCTTTCCTACAGTGTGAGGTGTGTCAGCATTCCTTACCTACAGTGTGCAGTGTATCATTTGCAGTGCGTCAGAATTTCCCCACCTACAGTGTGCCAGTGTGTCATCATTTCTCACCTACAGTGTTTCTGTGTGTCAGGATTCCCACTACAGTGTGCTGTGTGTCAGCATTCCTCACCTACAGTGTGCAGTGTGTCAGCATTTCTCACCTACAGTGTGCAGTGTGTCAGGATTCCTCACCTACAGTGTGCAGTATTAGCATTCCTCACCTACAGTGTGCAGTGTGTCAGCATTCCTCACCTACAGTGTGCAGTGTGTCAGCATTCCTCACCTACAGCGTGCAGTGTGTCAGCATTCCCACCTACAGGGTGCAGTGTGTCAGGATTCCCCACCTACAGTGGGGCAGTATTAGCATTCCTCACCTGCAGTGTGCAGTGTGTCAGCATTCCTCACCTACAGTGGCGTGTGTCATCATTCTTTACCTACAGTGTGCGTGTGTCAGCATTCCTCACCTACAGGGTGCAGTGTGTCAGCATTCCTCACCTACAGTGTGCGTGTGTCATAATTTCTCACCTACAGTGTGCTGTGTGTCAGGATTCCTCACCTACGTGTGTGTGTGTCAGCATTGCTCACCTACAGGTGCAGTGTGTCAGCTTCCTCACCTACAGTGTTTCAGTGTGTCAGCATTCCTCACCTTACAGTGTGCAGTATCAGCATTCATCACCTATAGTGTGCAGTATCCCGCATTCCTCACCTACAGTGGTAGTGTGTCAGCATTCCCCACCTACAGTGTGCAGTATCAGCATTCCTCTCCTACAGTATGCAGTGTGTCAGCATTCCTCGCCTACAGTGCGCAGTTTGGGCAGCATTCCCCACCTGCAGTGTGCAGTGTGTCAGCATTCCCCACCTACAGTGTGCAGTATCAGCATTCCCCACCTACAATGTGCAGTGTGTCAGCATTCCCCCACCTACAATGTGCAGTGTGTCAGCATTCCTCACCTACAGCGTGCAGTGTGTCAGCATTCCTCGCCTACAGTGCGCAGTGTGTCAGCATTCCTCACCTGCAGTGGTGCAGTGTGTCAGCATTCCTCACCTACAGTGTGCAGTAAACAGCATTCCTCACCTACAATGGTGCAGTGTGTCAGCATTTCTCACCTACAGTAATGCACTGTGTCAGCATTCCCCACCTACAGCGTGCAGTGTGTCAGCATTCCTACCTACAGTGTGCAGTTGTCAGCATTCCTCACCTACAGGGTGCAGTGTGTCGCATTCCTCACCTACAGCGTGCAGTATCAGCATTCCCCCCCTACAATGTGCAGTGTGTCAGCATTCCCCACCTACAGTATGCACTGTGTCAGCATTCCTCACCTACAGCGTGCAGTGTGTCAGCATTCCTCACCTACATGTGCAGTGTTCAGCATTCCTCACCTACAGGTGCAGTGTGTCAGCATTCTCACCTACAGGTGCAGTGTTCGCATTCCTCACCTACAGGGTGCAGTGTGTCAGCATTCCTCACCTGCAGTGTGCAGTAGCAGCATTCTTCACGTACAGTGTGCAGTATCAGCATTCCTCGCCTACAGGGTGCAGTGTGTCAGCATTCCTCACCTACAGTGTGCAGTATCAGCATTCCTCACCTACAGGGTGCAGTGTGTCAGCATTCCTCACCTACAGTGTACAGTGTGTCAGCATTCCTCCCTACAGTGTGCAGTAGCAGCATTCTTCACGTACAGTGGCAGTGTGTCAGCATTCCTCACCTACAGTGTACAGTGTGTCAGCATTCTCACCTACAGTGTGCAGTATCAGCATTCCTCACCTACAGTGTGCAGTAACAGCATTCCTCACCTACAGTGTGAGTAGCAGCATTCCTCACCTACAGTGTGCAGTAGCAGCATTCCTCACCTACAGTGTGCAAATAGCAGCATTCCTCACCTACAGTGTGCAGTATCAGCAAATTTCCCCCCTACAGTGTGCAGTAGCAGCATTCCTCACCTACAGTGTGCCCGTAGCAGCATTCCTCACCTACAGTGTGCAGTAGCAGCAGTCCTCACCTACAGTGGGAGTATCAGCATTTTTCACCTACAGTGTGCAGTTATCAGCATTTCCTCACCTACAGTGTGCAGTATCAGCATTGCTACCTACCAGTGTGCAGTAGCGCATTCCTCACCTACAGTATACATTGTGTCAGCATTTCCCCACCTACAGTGTGCAGTAGCAGCATTTCCTAACCTACAGTGTGCATATCAGCATTCCTCACCTACAGTGGCAGTAGCAGCATTCCTCACCTACAGTGTGCAGTATCAGCATTCCTCACCTACAGTGTGCAGTAGCAGCATTCCTCACCTACAGTGTGCAGTATCAGCATTCCTCACCTACAGTGTTTCAGTATCAGCATTCCTCACCTACAGTGTGCGTAGCAGCATTCCTCACCTACAGTGTGCAGTAGCAGCAGTCCTCACCTACAGTGTGCAGTATCAGCATTCCTCACCTACAGTGGGGCGTATCAGCATTTCCCCACCTACAATGTGCCGTATCAGCATTGCTCACCTACAGGTGCAGTACAGCATTCCTCACCTACAGTATACATTGTGTCAGCATTCCTCACCCACAGTTGCAGTATCAGCATTCCTCACCTACAGTGTGCAGTATCAGCATTCCCACCCACAGTGGTGCAGTATCAGCATTCCTCACCTACAGTGTGCAGTATCAGCTTCCTCCACCTACGTGTGCAGTATCAGCATTCCTCACCTACAGTGTGCAGTATCAGCATTCCTCACCTACAGTGGGGCAGTATCAGCATTCCTCACCTACAGTTTTGCAGTATCAGCATTCCCCACCTACAGTGTGCAGTATCACAATTCCTCTCTCACAGTATCAGCGTTCCTTACCTACAGTGTGCAGTGTCCAGTCACCCCTCGCAAACAAACAAACAAATACAACGGAAAACACAAGGAAGCAAAGAAGGAAGAGTCTTCCTACATCCAAAGGGAGTTTGCCTCTGCAGAGGATGCCACTGAGGCCCGGCACCGTCCCACTGCAGGCCGGCCTCCCCCCTTCTTCGCCCTCTGCCACTGCCGCCCCCATCTCCTGATTTTCTGTCAAAAAAACGCTTCTCCATTATTTCTATCATGTCTCTCATCCTATAATTCCCTAGACCAACACCCGTCCTTTATTGCCGGTGTCCCCCTCATTCTATGATTCCCTTAAAATCAATCCTTTTTTTTTTTACTTCCATTGTATTCCTCCATTGACTCTCACTAATCATCACCTGCTGTTTGTCCGATTTAGCCTTCGTCCCATGATTCCTATGGTTATTTTTATGAATACTTATAACAGCGCCTCTCGTCGGCTCGAGACCAAGCTCTAAGCGCTTTACAATCCACACTCGTTTATACAGCGGGCTGCCCACCGGGTAGTGCCGACTGAAGAGCTGCCAGCTAGCGCTTAATTCAGTCGTTTTTCCCGTGTCATCCAATCAGTATCGTCCAATATTGATCACTCAATTTCCTTACTTTCTTCGTTTTTGCAGTTCTCACGCATGCTATGTGCATGCTATGTGTAATGTGTCATCCATACTAACGGCCAAACTGGCCTTCTCTTCCGAAAGTTGGTGATGTGATTTGACGCGTGCGCAAGATAATAATCGTGCGTTCACACACGGAACTTCGGTTTATAATCTCATTCGAAGGACTCCCCTTCATCATGCGTATCCCTCGTTCGCTGATTTTCTGTCATCAACCCTCGTTGTTCACGTTCACTGAAGTCCACATCCGATGACTTCCATCAATCGGCACTCGTTCTGTATTTCCAGTGCAACCCTCATCCAGCGATTCCCATAGACCAACACTCATCCTTTATTCCCAGTGCCGCCCTCATCCAGCGATTCCCATAGACCAACACTCATCCTCTATTCCAGTGCCGCCCTCATCCAACGATTCCCATAGACCAACACTCATCCTTTATTCCCAGTGCCGCCCTCATCCAACAATTCCCATAGACCAACACTCATCCTTTATTCCCAGTGCCTCCCTCATCCAACGATTCCATAGACCAACACTCATCCTTTATTTCCAATGCAGCCCTCATCCAACGATTCCCATAGACCAACACTCATCCTTTATTCCAGTGCCTCCCTCATCCAACGATTCCCATAGACCAACACTCATCCTTTATTCCCAGTGCCGCCCTCATCCAACGATTCCCATAGACCAACACTCATCCTTTATTTCCAATGCAGCCCTCATCCAACGATTCCCATAGACCAACACTCATCCTTTATTCCCAGTGCCGCCCTCATCCAACGATTCCCATAGACCAACACTCGTCCTTTATATCCAGTGCCGCCCTCATTTAAGGATTCCCATAGACCAACACTCATCCTTTATATCCAGTGCAGCTCTCATCTAAGGATTCCCATAGACCAACACCCATCCTTTATATCCAGTGCAGCCCTCATCTATGGATTCCCATAGACCAACACTCATCCTTTATATCCAGTGCAGCTCTCATCTAAGGGTTCCTATAGACCAACACCCATCCTTTATTTCCAGTGCCGCCCTCATCCAACGATTCCCATAGACCAACACTCGTCCTTTATATCCAGTGCCGCCCTCATTTAAGGATTCCCATAGACCAACACTCGTCCTTTATATCCAGTGCCGCCTCATTTAAGGATTCCCATAGACCAACACTCATCCTTTATATCCAGTGCAGCTCTCATCTAAGGATTCCCATAGTCCAACACTCATCCTTTATATCCAGTATAGCCCCCATATAAGGATTCCCATAGACCAACACTCATCCTTTATATCTTGTGCAGCTCTCATCTAAGGATTCCCATAGACCAACACTCATCCTTTATATCCAGTATAGCCCCATATAAGGATTCCCATAGACCAGCATTCATCCTTTATATCCAGTATAGCCCCCATATAAGGATTCCCATAGACCAACACTCTCCTTTATATCCAGTATAGCCCCCATATAAGGATTCCCATAGACCAGCATTCATCCTTTATATTCAGTATAGCCCTCATCCAACGATTCCCATAGCTCAACACTTTGTATGCAACGCAGTCCTCATTCTATGATTCCCATAAATCAACACAGGCGGAGGGTTCCCTCCAAATCCACCCTGTCACATCGAGAACAGAGGACAGACCGCAAACGTTTTACGAGCCCCCCCCCCCCCCCCCCCATAGCCCCCCTCCCACCCACCCACCCACTCCTCCTCCGTCTCCTCCCTCGGGGGCAAGAAAGCGTGAAATATATTCGGGATGTGAGGTCGGCTTGTGTCTGTTCGCTGACAGTCGCTTCGGGCTAATGAACGAGCGGCTGGCTCTCGTGTTGACAGGCGAGAATGCGTGATTTGTTATCCCGCCGCCATGTTTATCCCTCAGGCCCAGTCGCTTCCTGTTCAGCTTTCTGAGCTGTCCTACCTGGTTCGAGCCCTGCGCTATTCAAGGTGTGTGTAAGAAGTAACGTCAGAAGGTGGGATGTTGCTGTAGGAGGACTGGTAAGCGCTATGCACGGAAGGCTGGCGCTGTTTGTTTTTGTTTTTGTTTTTTTAATGGATGGGCTATCTGTACAAGGTCACAGGAGTTTGTAAGTGAACAGTCCAGACAGTGGACGTAGAGACGAACAGGTTGCGGTCGGGGTAAACTTTATCCGAAGTATGTAGGAAAGGCCTTGCATCGACCCTTTGTTTGATGGTTTTGTACTTCGCTATATGTTTTAGTGCCTTTGGTCTGCAATCTGCACTCCCAGTGGACAAAAGTAGTGATTGGAAGATCTTTAGCTTGCAGTGGATCAGACATGGAAGGTCTTCGGGTTACTATAGAACAAACATGGAATGTCTTCAGGTTACTATGGAACAAACATGGAATATTCTTTAGGTTACTATAGAACAGATATGGAATGTCTTCGGATTATTGTGGAACAAGTATGGAAAGTGTTTAAGCTATTGAGGAACAAACATATGATATCTGTAGGTTACTGTGGAACAAACATGGAATGTCTTTAGGTTAAAATAGAACAAATAAGGAATTCTTTAGGTTACTATGGAACAAATGTGGAATGTCTTTAGGTTACCATAGAACAAATAAGGAATTCTTTAGGTTACTATGGAACAAATGTGGAATGTCTTCGGATTACTGTGGAACAAGTATGGATGGTGTTTAGGTTATTGAGGAACAAACATATAATGTCTTTAGGTTATTGAGGAACAAACATATAATGTCTTCAGGTTATTGAGGAACAAACATATGATGTCTTTAGGTTATTGAGGAACAAACATGTATTGTCTTTAGGTTATTGAGGAACAAACATATGATGTCTTTAGGTTATTGAGGAACAAACATATGATGTCTTTAGGTTATTGTGGAACAAACATGTAATGTCTTTAGGTTATTGTGGAACAAACATGGGAGATCTAGGGTGTAACATGGGAGATCTTAAGGTTGGTGTGGAACAAACATGGAGGTCTTAGGGTTGGTGTGGAACAGACATGGGAGGTCTTAGGGTTTGTGTGGAACAAACATGGGAGATCTAGGGTGTAACATGGGAGGTCTTAGGGTTGGTGTGGAACAAACATGGGAGATCTTAGGGTTGGTGTGGAACAAACATGGGAGATCTTACAGCTTGTGTGGAACAAACATGGGAGATCTTACAGCTTGTGTGGAACAGACATGGGAGATCTTAGGGTTGGTGTGGAACAAACATTGGAGATCTTACAGCTTGTGTGGAACAAACATGGGAGATCTTACAGCTTGTGTGGAACAGACATGGGAGATCTTAGGGTTGGTGTGGAACAAACACGGGAGATCTTAGGGCTTGTGTGGAACAGACATGGGAGATCTTAGGGTTGGTGTGGAACAAACATGGGAGATCTTAGAGCTTGTGTGGAACAAACATGGGAGATCTTAGAGCTTGTGTGGAACAAACATGGGAGATCTTAGAGCTTGTGTGGAACAAATATGGGAGATCTTAGAGCTTGTGTGGAACAGACATGGGAGATCTTAGGGTTGGTGTGGAACAAACATGGGAGATCTTAGAGCTTGTGGGGAACAAACATGGGAGATCTTAGAGCTTGTGGGGAACAAACATGGGAGATCTTAGAGCTTGTGTGGAACAAACATGGGAGATCTTAGAGTTTGTGTGGAACAAGCATGGGAGATCTTAGGGTTGGTGTGGAACAAACATGGGAGATCTTAGGATTGGTGTGTTAACAAACATGGGAGATCTCAGGGTTGGTGTGGAACAAACATGGGAGATCTTAAAGCTTGTGTGGAACAAACACGGGAGATCTTGAGGTTGGTGTGGAACAAACATGGGAGATCTTGAGGTTGGTGTGGAACAAACATGGGAGATCTCAGGGTTGGTGTGGAACAAACATGGGAGTTCTTAGGGTTTCCTTGAAGCAAACATGGAAAGTCTTGTTCCTCTGGAACAAACATGGAAAGTCTTTAGGTTCCTCTTGAACAAACATAGAGTCTTTAGTTTTCCCTGGAGCAAACATGGAAAGTCTTTAGTTTTCCCTGGGGCAAACATGGAAAGTCTTTAGGTTCCTCTGGAGCAAACATGGAACGTCTTTAGTTTTCCCTGGGCAAACATGGACAGTCTTTAGTTTTTTCCTGGGCAAACATGGAAGGTCTTTAGGTTTCTCTGGAGCAGACATGGAAAGTCTTTAGTTTTCCCTGGGGCAAACATGGAAGGTCTTTAGGTTTCTCTGGAGCAGACATGGAAAGTCTTTAGTTTTCCCTGGGCAAACATGGACCGTCTTTAGATTTCTCTGGAACAGACATGGAAAGTCTTTAGTTTTCCCTGGGGCAAACATGGAAGGTCTTTAGGTTTCTCTGGAGCAGACATGGAAAGTCTTTAGGTTTCTCTGGAGCAGAGATGGGAGGTCATCAGTTTCTCTGGAGCAGAGATGGAAAGTCTTTAGGTTTCTCTGGAGCAGAGATGAAAGATCATTAGTTTTCTCTGGAGCAGAGATGGGAGGATATTAGGTTTCTCTGGAGCAAAGATGGGAGGTCATCAGGTTTCTCTGGAGCAGAGATGGAAAGTCTTTAGGTTTCTCTGGAGCAGAGATGGAAAGTCTTTAGGTTTCTCTGGGCAGAGACGGAAAGTCTTTAGGTTTCTCTGGAGCAGAGATGGAAAGTCTTAAGGTTTCTCTGGAGCAGAGATGGAAAGTATTTAGGTTTCTCTAGAGCAGAGATGGAAAGTCTTTAGGTTTCTCTGGAGCAGAGATGAAAAGTCTTAAGGTTTCTCTGGAGCAAGCATGGAAGGTCTTTAGGTTCCTCTGGAGCAAGCATGGAAGGTCTTTAGGTTACTGTGGATCAAACATGAAAGGTTTTTAGTCCACTGTGCAACAAACGTGAAAGGTTTATAGTTTACTTTGGATCAAACATGGAAGGTCCTTTGGTTTACGGTGGAATAAACATGGAAAACGTGTAAATTACAATAGAACAAACATGGAAGATTTTAGATTACTGTGCTATATGCATGCAAGGTCCTCAGGTTATTGTGGAACACGCTTGAACGGTCTTCAGCTTATTGTGGAACAAGCATGAAAGATCGTTAGATTACTTTCGAACAAACCTGGAAGATCTGTAGGTTTCTGTGGAACAAACATGAAAGTCTTTAGGTGCTGGAAGTTTAGGTTTCTGTGGAACAACATGAAAGTCTTTAGTTGCTGGAAGTTTAGGTTGCTGTGGAACAAACATGAAAGGTCTTTAGATCGCTTTGGAGCAAACCTACAAGGTCTTTAGGTTGCTGTGGAACAAACATAAAAGGTCTTGAGATAGCATTAGAACAAACCTTGAAGGTCGTTGGGTGACTGTGGAACAAACATGAAAGGTCAGGAAGATGAAAAATAGAAGCCACATAACACCCATGAGATAATGGCAATATTTCGTTTTATTTCAACCTTTCTCAAGCCACACTGGCCAACTGACAAGCATAACACTAGAGGTCTTTAGATCGCTTTAGAACAAACCTAGAAGGTCTTTAGGTTACTGTGGAACAAACACGAAAGGTGTTCAGTTTACTGTGCAACAGACATGGAAGGAATTAGGTTACCGTGGAACAAACCAGGAATGTCTTTAAATTACTGTGGAACAAACACGAAAGTGAAGAAGAAGATGAAGATGATGATGATGATGATGATGATGAAGAAGAAGAAGAAGAAGAGAAGAAGAAGAAGAAGAAGAAGAAGATGATGATGATGATGATGATGATGATGATGATGATGATGATGATGATGATGAGATGATGATGATGATGATGAAGAAGAAGAAGAAGAAGAAGAAGAAGAAGAAAAAGAAGAAGATGATGATGATGATGATGATGATGATGATGATGATGATGATGATGTACAAAAGAGAAATGAATGAAAAGCGCAATGGAGAAGTTCAAAGACAGTGGGAGGGGGAAGAGGTGGAATGGGCAGGAGATGTGAGGGGGAAGCATGAGGATGAAGAGAAGAGGAGAGGAAAAACAAAAAAACGGAAAATGAAGGGTAAGATGTTCTCAGCATGTTAAGACTGGTCTTCCGTCTTCATCAGTGGAGGTGGTCGTCACACCAGGGCTGTTAGGGCGACACGGGTCTTCAGCAGTGGAGGTGGTCGTCACACCAGGGCTGTTAGGGCGACACGGGTCTTCAGCAGTGGAGGTGGTCGTCACACCAGGGCTGTTAGGGCGACACGGGTCTTCAGCAGTGGAGGTGGTCGTCACACCAGGGCTGTTAGGGCGACACGGGTCTTCAGCAGTGGAGGTGGTCGTCACACCAGGGCTGTGAGGGCGACACGGGTCTTCAGCAGTGGAGGTGGTCGTCACACCAGGGCTGTTAGGGCGACACGGGTCTTCAGCAGTGGAGGTGGTCGTCACACCAGGGCTGTGAGGGCGACACGGGTCTTCAGCAGTGGAGGTGGTCGTCACACCAGGGCTGTGAGGGCGATACGGGTCTTCAGCAGTGGAGGTGGTCGTCACACCAGGGCTGTTAGGGCGACACGGGTCTTCAGCAGTGGAGGTGGTCGTCACACCAGGGCTGTTAGGGCGACACGGGTCTTCAGCAGTGGAGGTGGTCGTCAAAACAGGGCTGTGAGGGCGACACGGGTCTTCAGCAGTGAAGGTGGTCGTCACACCAGGGCTGTGAGGGCGACACGGGTCTTCAGCAGTGGAGGTGGTCGTCACACCAGGGCTGTGAGGGCGATACGGGTCTTCAGCAGTGGAGGTGGTCGTCACACCAGGGCTGTGAGGGCGACACGGGTCTTCAGCAGTGGAGGTGGTCGTCACACCAGGGCTGTTAGGGCGACACGGGTCTTCAGCAGTGGTGGTGGTCGTCACACCAGGGCTGTTAGGGCGACACGGGTCTTCAGCAGTGGAGGTGGTCGTCACACCAGGGCTGTTAGGGCGACACGGGTCTTCAGCAGTGGTGGTGGTTGTCACACCAGGGCTGTTAGGGCGACACGGGTCTTCAGCAGTGGAGGTGGTCGTCACACCAGGGCTGTGAGGGCGACACGGGTCTTCAGCAGTGGAGGTGGTCGTCACACCAGGGCTGTGAGGGCGACACGGGTCTTCAGCAGTGGAGGTGGTCGTCACACCAGGGCTGTTAGGGCGACACGGGTCTTCAGCAGTGGAGGTGGTCGTCACACCAGGGCTGTTAGGGCGACCGGGTCTTCAGCAGTGGAGGTGGTCGTCACACCAGGGCTGTTAGGGCGACACGGGTCTTCAGCAGTGGAGGTGGTCGTCACACCAGGGCTGTTAGGGCGACACGGGTCTTCAGCAGTGGAGGTGGTCGTCACACCAGGGCTGTTAGGGCGACACGGGTCTTCAGCAGTGGAGGTGGTCGTCACACCAGGGCTGTTAGGGCGACACGGGTCTTCAGCAGTGGAGGTGGTCGTCACACCAGGGCTGTTAGGGCGACACGGGTCTTCAGCAGTGGAGGTGGTCGTCACACCAGGGCTGTTAGGGCGACACGGGTCTTCAGCAGTGGTGGTGGTCGTCACACCAGGGCTGTTAGGGTGACACGGGTCTTCAGCAGTGGAGGTGGTCGTCACACCAGGGCTGTTAGGGCGACACGGGTCTTCAGCAGTGGAGGTGGTCGTCACACCAGGGCTGTTAGGGCGACACGGGTCTTCAGCAGTGGAGGTGGTCGTCACACCAGGGCTGTGAGGGCGACACGGGTCTTCAGCAGTGGAGGTGGTCGTCACACCAGGGCTGTGAGGGCGATACGGGTCTTCAGCAGTGGAGGTGGTCGTCACACCAGGGCTGTGAGGGCGACACGGGTCTTCAGCAGTGGAGGTGGTCGTCACACCAGGGCTGTGAGGGCGACACGGGTCATCAACAGTGGAGGTGGTCGTCACACCAGGGCTGTGAGGGCGACACGGGTCTTCAGCAGTGGAGGTGGTCGTCACACCAGGGCTGTGAGGGCGACACGGAGGAAACCAACACTCCACGGACGTGGAAAAAAAAGAAGAAGAAAACTAGTACGGATGAAAGGAAGAAACAAAAAAGGAGGTAGAGGTTAAGAAAAACAAGATACTTGAGTACACGAAGAACATAACACTATAAGGTAGGCGGGAGGAAGAAATTAAAGAAGATTAAGGAATTAAAGGGGTGCGGGTGGATGGATACTGCAGATGAGGACGGAGAAGAAGAATTAAAGGGGTGCGGGTGGATGGATACTGCAGATGAGGACGGAGAAGAAGAATTAAAGGGGTGCGGGTGGATGGATACTGCAGATGAGGACGGAGAAGAAAACACAGACAAGGAACAAAGTAAAGAAAAAAGAAGGAATAAATAACGATGATGATGACAGGAAAATCAAAACGAGGAAGAACAAGAAAAATGGGAGGGGGGAGGGGGCACAAAAACAGGCAGTGAAAGGTGCATAACGAGAACACACACAGACGCACGCAAGCACGCACGCACGTACGCACGCACGCACGCACGCACGCATGCACGCACGCACGCACGCACGCACGCACGCACGCACGCACGCACACACACACACACACACACACACACACACACACACACACTTACTCACTCACTCACTCACTCAGAGTCCGGATGTCGAAAGCCCCCTCCAAATCAACTCGGTCAACTGGGAAGATTTCTGTCTGTGTCCAAAGTCGTGCAGAACACGGCATTGCTGCGATCACGGATCTTGGGAAATCCACCTCTAAAATGACACGTGGCGCTCCCACGATCCGCGCCCACAAATGCCAACACTGGATCCAATCGCCGCCGACAAGGGCGCTGACCAAGGTTCCGTGCAAGCGCCGCTACTGTTTCCTCCAGCCCTTGACTTAATAGCTTTCAGCAATGATGACGACGGACCGAGGCGTAGATATGCGAATCCACATGCAGATAATGTATACTCAGCCATGCTTGCATGCATCTGCACCTCTATGCATACACGCATGACAGCAATCTACACACACACACACACACACACACACACACACACACACACACACACACACACACACATACACACACACACACACACACACACACACACACACACACACACACACAGACACACACAGAGCAAGGCACACCCGTACACACGCACGCACGCACGCACGCACGCACGCACGCACGCACGCACGCACACACACACACAAATACAAGCACATACACACACACACACGCACGCACGCGCACGCACGCACGCACGCACACACACACTCACACACACACACACACACACACACACACACACACACACACACACACACACACACACCTCATTATCTTTCGGTGAGAAATACTACAGCTTCCATGTGCCATTTGCATTATGTTAATCATTGCTTTTCGTTGATTTGAAGTCATGGTATTCTTCTGATTTTTTTCACATGAAAGAGAACGAATATTTATGTAGTCATCACTAAAGGAATAGTGACTTGATGTATTCTGTCTGTCTGTCTTCCAAGTTTTTATTCCCTTTTCTTCTTTCTTTCTTTCTTCAATGAACTAATACTCTTTCGATGCACACAGCAAAAATCTCTTTTTGGAGAACAACGCAAAACAAATAGAAATATTGCTGACATAAATGAAATAATGATACTACTGAAACTTGATCAACTTGGGGGCCGGAATAGCTCGGTTGGTAGAGCGCCAGACTCGAAATCTTGGTGATCCTGGGGTTGCGGGTTCGAATCTCCACCGGGCTGTTTCGGTACAGGGGGATTTTTCCCTCGGAGTTAACATTGGTTTTTAACTCCATTTCCAAGAGAGTCCTTCGAATGAGTCTATAAACCGAGGTTCCGCGTGTGAACGCACGCATAGCATCTTGCACACACGTAAAATCCCCATCACCCACTTTCGGAAGAGAAGGCCAGTTTGGCCGTTGGTATGGATGACACGTTACACATAGCATGCACTTTGCGTGGTAAATCGAAAGAATGAAAAAGTTGTGAAACTGAATGAACAATATCGACTGAATGACACGGGAAACGATTGGATGAAACGCCAACAGGCAGCTCTTCAGTCAGCTCTACCCAGATAGGCAGCCTGTTGTGTAAACGAGAATGCGGATTGTAAACCGCTTAGAGCTTGGTCTCTGGCCGGGGATAGGCGCTATATAAGTACTCTCTTTACAAAAAAAAGAAGAAAAGAAATAAGAATAGATCCAAGATCCGAAGGGCAAATAGTTGGGGAAAAAAGATAAATCAGTTAAGGTGACCAGCTGTGTATGACTCCTTGTTTAATAGAAAATTTGGGAAAGTATTAAATGAGAAAATAACGACTGTCTGGAGAGAGAGAGAGAGAGAGAGGGAGAGAGAGAGAGAGAGAGAGAGAGAGAGAGAGAGAGAGAGAGAGAGAGAGAGAGAGAGAGACAGACAGACAGACAGACAGACAGACAGAGACAGAGGGGAGGATGGGGGTGGGGGAAGAGATGTTCAGTATTAAAGTGCGACAAAATGATATGATTAATAAAGTAATATGAAATAAAGAACTACAACATTCGTAATGAAGTAATATGCCAAGAAAGCTATTGAAGCGCATTACTTTTCTGTTTAACTATTCTTCCGTTTTTTCCTTTTTTGCAGATGCACATAACTTGTGTTTGTGTGTGCCACTAATAGTGGTCTCGCTGTTTTTCCATTTTACAATCATTAGTATATCTTTTTAATGCTATGGTTGCTGTTCATTTATTTCATTTTTCAGTTATTCATTCATTCATTTATTCATGTATTTCTCTGCGTCTTTATTCCGTTCTTGCTGTTTTTACCTCTTTCATTTTACGTATTTATGAATTACTTGTAAGCTTGCTTTATTTATTTTTCATCTCGAAACAAGAGTACAGAAAAACGTGAAACAAATGCATCTTTTCGTACGGAAATTGGGACTTAAATTGGGACTTCTGCCCTTATCATGATTTGGAATGACACCTGAAATCTGGCCGACACCTCCATGCAGAAAACAACGATGACTGAACCGACTTCTTTGATAACAATCGTATTGAAAACAACGTCCACGGACGGATCAATGTCCCGGTTTTACGTTTCTTTCGCGTTTTAGATTATACAGTCATGCTTTAATCTGCAGCGGTGGGGGAAGCCAACAGAGACATCTTGACCTCTACAGTTAGTTTCAAACCAAGGTGACCGAGGGCGGAAAATGAAGCAAATTTTAAACAGAAACGATATTAGTTCCGCCAGACGATACAGACAAACAGATTACAGGACAAAAACACAATGCATTTCGACCTCTTGGGTCTTCTGCAGGCAAAACCCAGCAACATTTAGGACACAGAAAACGAAGAACGAGCAGCCACTTATCTTCTCATATTCGGCACAAAATGGGCGTTGGATGAAAACGAGGCCGTTAAGAGGGGATCATGGGAGTTGAAATAATAATGATGACAATGATATTAATGGTAACAATAGCAATAATAGTGATGATAGTGGCGGTGATGAAAACGTAAATAATAAGAAGAGGAATACTGTTTATTTATTTTTTTTCACCTCTACAATTGACTGCCTATCTCTTTGGCGTGTAACCGAAAACAAAACTAATCAAAACATGAAAAAAATGAGAATTTTTTTGTGCATAAGTACGAGTACGGATTTGTTGTTGTTGTTGTTGTTGTTGTTGTTGTTTGTTTGTTTGTTTTGTGTATGACATGTCTAAAACTCCTTGTCGGAAAGTTGTTGCTGAATGAGGTAAATAAAGGCAGTACTTTGTTAATCTACAAAGCAAAACAGTGGTGAAGCACCTGATCGTTTCTTTGTTTGTTAATCTACAAAGAAAAACAGTGGAGAACTACCACATCGCTTCTTTGTTTGTTAATCTACAAAGCAAAACAGTTGTGAACGACCGGATCGTTTCTTTGTTTGTTAATCTGCAAAGCAAAACAGATTTGAACGACCGGATCGTTTCTTTGTTTGTTAATCAACAAAAGTGGTGAACTACCAGATCGTTTGTTTATCTGTCAATCTACAAAGAAAAACAATAATGAATTACCAGATTGTTTCTTTTTTTGCTGTTGTTAATCTGCAACAGTGGTGAACTACATGATCGTTTCTTTATTTGCTAATCTGCAAAGCAAAACAGAGAGTGATGAACTGCCAGAGCGTTTCTTTGTTTGTTAGTCTACAACAGTGGTGAACTAACTACCTGATGGTTTCTTTATTTGCTAATCTACAAAGCAAAACAGAGAGTGGTGAACTGCCAGAGCGTTTCTTTGTTAGTCTACAACAGTGGTGAACTAACTACCTGATGGTTTCTTTATTTGCTAATCTACAAAGCAAAACAGAGAGTGGTGAACTGCCAGAGCGTTTCTTTGTTTGTTCATCTACAAAAGAAATGAACTACCAGATCGTTTCTTTCTTTGTTAATCTGCAAAGCAAAACAGGCAGTGGTGAACCGCCAGACCGTTTCTTTCTTTGTTCATCTACAAAGCAAAACGGACAGTGGTGAACCGCCAGATCGTTTCTTTGTTTGTTAATCTACTAAGCAAAACGGACAGTGGTGAACCGCCAGATTGTTTTTTGATTGTTAATCTGCAAAGCAAAGCAGTGGTGACCTATGAGATCGTTTCTTTGTTTGTTAATCTACAAAGCAAAGTGGACAGTGGTGAACTGCCAGACCGTTTCTTGGGGGGAGGGTGTGGGGTGGGGGACGATGGTGAAGGAAGGTGGGGGATGGTATCAACTTCAAAATGCGTAACCCGACAGCAGTGTGTGTTTTGACAGTAATGCGGATGCTGACAATAATGTGTGTCCTGACAGTAATGCGTATACTGACAATAATGTGTGTCTTTACAGTCACGTGTGTCTTTACAGTCACGTGTGTCTTTACAGTCACGTGTGTCTTGACAGTCATGTGTGTCCTGACAGTAATGTGTATTCTGACAGTAGTGTGTATCCTGACAGTAATGTGTGTCTTTACAGTCACGTGTGTCTTGACAGTCATGTGTGTCCTGGCAGTAATGTGTATTCTGACATTAATGTGCATTCTGACAGTAATGTGAGTCTTGACAGTAATGTGTGTCCTGACAGTAATGTGTGTCCTGACAGTAATGTGAGTCTTGACAGTAATGTGTGTCCTGACAGTAATGTGATTCTTGACTTTAATGTGTGTCCTGACTGTAACGTGTGTCCTGACAGTAATGTGTGTCCTGACAGTAATGTGTGTCCTGACTGTAATGTGTGTCCTGACAGTAATGTGTGTCCTGACTGTAATGTGTATTCCAACAGTAATGGTGTTATACATAAACTTACTGTTCGGCTATTTGCTGCTTTCGACGTTCACACTAAAAACAAAAAGAAACGAGAAAAAGCATTAGTAACCATGTACTAGACCCGATTGACGTGAGAAGAAAAATATTTCCACTTCAAATTTCTCTCTTACATCACTTGAAAAACACACACACACACACACACACACACACACACACACACACACACACACACACACCACACACACACACACACACACACACACTTACTCACGCACGAACAGATCTTTTTCTTGCCGGGCCATTTCCATCGTGACAGACGGTTGATCACAGCTAATTTGTTTTTTCAACCTTGGCAAATTCATTTCATGGACCAACCTTTTTTGCATGGGAAAAGAGTAACGTTAGTGCCAGATGAAAGAAATTAATGACTTGAAATGGCAGTTACTGAGTTAGTTGTATGGTTATATGAAGACAACGTTGTGTGGTAATATGAAGAAAAAGTGTGGTTACAGGTAGAAAAAGTTGTGCGGTTATAAGAAAAAAAAGTCATGGTTCTGACAACGTTTTTTCAGGTTCTGGAAGAAGCTAAAATGGACGGGCACGTGTCAGTAACAGTGATTGTGATGCACATAGCCAACATTGTAAGCACCTGACACTCACTACAGTAGCCAGCATTGCCCCCCCAAAAAAACAACAACAACAACAACAACAACAACAACAGAAGTACAGCAGATGTGCTCTGAAACGATTGATGAAGGGTATGCCAGAGCCAAAAATGTTCAAAGAGAGCTGCAGAAATCAGCTGATGCTGACAGAGGAAAAACTCAACAAACGCCATCACGGGTGATTATACTTGCGTTGATCCACAGCTTAGTTGTTGGATATACTAAGTGTCATTTTCATTCATTTACTCGTCTGTTCGTTGTTGCAGATGTTCACGTCAGATCCATGCATTCAATCTGATCAGTTCCCCCTGTTAAAAACACTGGCGTTCACGTTTCTACATTCATTTTCTCTTAGATGTTAATGTCATTCATTCGTTCATTCATTCAGAGACCTGTGTGTTCACCAGTATAAAATTTAACAGTTTTTTGAGGAGAGAAGGCTGTGAAGGAAGGTGAAGAGGGGGAGGCAGACAAGGGCCTGAAGGAATCTCCGAGTCCCCGGTCACATGGGGAACAGGGTGTTCCCCCCCCCCCCCCTTGCCTTACTCCAGCCATACATGTGTGATCGGCGTTTTCATGTGTCACAACATCAAATGTCTCCTTCCGTCCAGAGTTTGACTGTCAGAAACAACATTGATCAAGATGACTACGTTCTGGATGATTCTAGTTTTGACAGCTGAAAAAGACATGTATCTGAATATTGCTTTCTTACTACACCATATCACCGGTCAAAACTTTTGAATGCAAAATTTTGAACGCTGAAAAATCGTTCCGGTACCCTTCACTTCCATTCGCACACTTCTCTACCTTCCCTGACTTCCCCCTCCGTCCGTCCTCCTCTTGCTCACCTTGGGCTCAAATGACTTTCAGGTGACCTTTCTTCAGCGCTCTGTCCTAGATTCAAAATAACACTTTCATCACTTGGCGCAGTGGCCACGTTTTGAACGACATTGGGGACGTCATAACTCAACAAATAATGACTGTGATACAGAACCATCAAGAAATCAACCCTCATACGTTTTGATCCCCAAGCGAAGTCAGTTTATACAAAACACATTTCCCGAAACTTTCATGAACAGTCTGGTCAGCGGTCATACTTACTAGGTGTCACAAACGTTGGCGTTGTTTGAACTGAACACAAGCTGAATCTTCTTTTTTTTTCCCCTAGTCTAGTCTTTCAGCAGAATACGCACTGTCATCCAGGAGGGTGCACCGTGCAGGAGTGCCGGGGCTCTGTGTGCCTGTGTCTCGCTGCCTCTGGAGGGGATCAGTCAGGAGCCCGTGCCCTGAGAACGGCTGAAGGTGGAGTGCCGGTGTGGACACACGGCAGAGCATCACCTGGTGAGGCGTGTCGCGTTAGCCCTGAACCACCAACCCTACCGTCTTCCGAGGCGAGGAGGGGCCGTGCATGGCGGCGAGGTTGTTGAAGCGGGGCTGCCCGTGTCAGTACGTTGATGTAGTCCCGGGGGAGGGGAGAACGCCTGGGACCCCATCAACTTACTGCACGGACAGCCCTCCCC
>CM031614.1:66157915-66165415 GCA_018398815.1 Conus ventricosus
CACCACACTACAGTGGCAGCAGACAGGAAAGGAATATTCCATACAGCCAGACACCACACTACAGTGGCAGCACAGAGACAGGAAAGGAATATTCCATACATCCAGACACCACACTACAGTGGCAGCACAGAGACAGGAAAGGAATATTCCATACATCCAGACACCACACTACAGTGGCAGCACAGAGACAGGGAAGGAATATTCCATACAGTCAGACACCACACTACAGTGGCAGCACAGAGACAGGAAAGGAATATTCCATACAGTCAGACACCACACTACAGTGGCAGCACAGAGACAGGAAAGGAATGTTCCATACAGTCAGACACCACACTACAGTGGCAGCACAGAGACAGGAAAGGAATGTTCCATACAGTCAGACACCACACTACAGTGGCAGCACAGAGACAGGAAAGGAATGTTCCATACAGTCAGACACCACACTACAGTGGCAGCACAGAGACAGGAAAGGAATATTCCATACAGCCAGACACCACACTACAGTGACAGCACAGAGACAGGAAAGGAATATTCCATACAGCCAGACACCACACTACAGTGGCAGTACAGAGACAGGAAAGGAATGTTCCATACAGTCAGACACCACACTACAGTGGCAGCACAGAGACAGGAAAGGAATGTTCCATACAGTCAGACACCACACTACAGTGGCAGCACAGAGACAGGAAAGGAATATTCCATACAGTCAGACACCACACTACAGTGGCAGCACAGAGACAGGAAAGGAATGTTCCGTACAGTCAGACACCACACTACAGTGGCGGCACACAGAGACAGGAAAGGAATACTCCATACATACAGTCCAACACCACACTACAGTGGCACATAACAACCAATTCAATGACAGAATGGTTTTCCAAGAATCACCTCGTAAACGATCACAATACGTAACACCATTTTGCAGACTTTTGACACACTCACAAACAACAATGAAGCCCCCCCCCCTTCCCCCCCCCCCCCCCCCCCCCCACTCGCCAAAAAGAGACAATCCAACCACCTCAGATGCATGTCTTAGATGATTATTTTGCAGCTGTCTCTCAATCGAAAACCTCCCTGTGGTTTGTTCTGAAACGGTTTGTTTCTGACCTTGTCCATGCATTGCATGGAAGTGAAGCGTTTAAAGAGAAACCCCTGGGGGTCATCGAGTGGTAGCCGGGATTACAAAGATTGTTTGTTTATCCGAAGTTGCCCATGCTTGTTTATCCGAAGTTGCCCATGCCTGTTTATCCGAAGTTGCCCATGTTTGTTCATCCGAAGTTGTCCATGTTTGTTTATATCCGAAGTTGTCCATGTTTGTTTATCCGAAGTTGCCATGTTTGTTTATCCGAAGTTGCCCATGCTTGTTTATATCCAAAGTTGTCCATGTTTGTTTATATCCGAAGTTGTCCATGTTTGTTTATCCGAAGTTGCCCATGTTTGTTTATCCGAAGTTGCCCATATTTGTTTATATCCGAAGTTGTCCATGTTTGTTTATCCGAAGTTACCCATGTTTGTTTATCCGAAGTTGCCCATGTTTGTTTATATCCGAAGTTGTCCATGTTTGTTTATATTCGAAGTTGTCCATGTTTGTTTATCCGAAGTTGCCCATGTTTGTTTATCCGAACTTGCCCATGTTTGTTTATCCGAAGTTGCCCATGTTTGTTTATCCGAAGTTGCCCATGTTTATTTATGCGAAGTTGCCCATGTTTGTTTATATCCGAAGTTGCCCATGTTTATTTATCCGAAGTTGCCCATGTTTGTTTATATCCGAAGTTGTCTATGTTTGTTTATCCGAAGTTGCCCATGTTTATTTATGCGAAGTTGCCCATGTTTGTTTATCGGAAGTTGCCCACCGTACACAGGGGTCGCAGTTTTATTCTTCCAGGCAAGAAAAAGAAAATGTTGGAGTCCCGAATCCAGGCACGCGGATCATCTTGTAATAACAATAATAATAATAATAATAATAATAATAATAATAATAATAATATAATAATAATATAATATAACAATAATAATAATAATAATAATAATAATAATAATAATAATAATGATCATGATGATAATAATAATAACAATAATAATGGTAATCATGAAAACAGAGCATTTATAAAGCGCCTTGCCAAAGGTTCTAGGCGCTGACAACCCACACTCTCGTGTACGCAACGTGCTGCCATCCTGGTAGTGCCGACTGAAGAGCTGCTTGCCGGCGCTTCATTCAGTCGTTTCCCGTGTCATCAGTCAATATCATTCACTCAGTGTCCTTTCTTCCTTCCTTCTTTCAATTTCTCGCGCAGGGTGCATGTTATATGTAGGTGTCATCCATACCAATGGCCAAACTGGCCTCCTTTTCCGAAAGGTGGTGATGGGATTTTACGTGTGTGCAAGACGTTATGCGTGCGTTCATACACGGAACCTCGGTTTACAGTGTCATTCGAAGGACTATTTGGGAAACGGAGACAGAACCAATGTTAACTCCGAGGGAAAAATGCCCGTACCGAAACGGCCCAACGAGATTCGAACCCGCAACCCCAGGATCACCAAGATTACGAGTCGGGCGCTCTACCTACTGAGCTATTTCGGCCCCATAATACCCACTGGCTCCACCGTTGGCCACTCTCCATTCAAGATTTCTGTGTTTTATCTTCCAAGGAGTCCAAAACGCGTCACCAATAAATCAAACTGTTGCAAGTAAAAATCTTTGAAACCGCAACCAACACGTTCATTACGCCTCGCCGGCGATAGTTAAAGAACATAATTATTGCCTCTGTAAAGGGGAGGTAACAGACACTCACGTCTGGTGCACACCGCAATCTTTCAACAATAAAGACAGTCTGTTCTTGTTCACAGAACCCATTCAGCCGTGCTGGCTGAGATCCAAAGTCAGCACACACCAGACAAAATTAATGATGAGTTACTATACCCACCGGCCAGACAGCTGATCTTCCATGCTAGAATTCACAAAAGCTCATTGTGTGGCCAATTTTTGTTTCTCTTCTTTTACAGTCTGAACTCACGGATTCGACAAGTTAGTAAGAGTACTGATTATCATCTCTCCACTTTCTGGTTTTAGTCCTTTGCTTTCGAAGATTCTCTTAAGTCACAGCGTCTGCAGCATTAAAAAAAAAACTGTTCTGAGAGAAAGGGTGCGTCGGACGTTTGGCCTGCGCCCAGAACTGTTACATTTCCCCTCACCAGGTGGCTGAGTCCATGGCTTATGGCACCACCCTCACCACGTCAGTGCTTTAAAGGTACACCACGTCAGTGGCTTAAGGTACACCACGTCAGTGGCTTAAGGTACACCACGTCAGTGGCTTAAGGTACACCACGTCAGTGGCTTAAGGTTCACCACGTCAGTGGCTTAAGGTTCACCACATCAGTGGCTTATGGGTCACCACGTCAGTGGCTGAAGGTTCACCACGTCAGTGGCTTATGGTTCACCACGTCAGTGGCTTAAGGTTCACCACGTCAGTGGCTTATGGTTCACCACGTCAGTGGCTTAAGGTTCACCACGTCAGTTGCTTATGGTTCACCACGTCAGTGGCTGAAGGTTCACCACGTCAGTGGCACGTCAGTGGCTGAAGGTTCACCACGTCAGTGGCACGTCAGTGGCTGAAGGTTCACCACGTCAGTGGCTGAAGGTTCACCACGTCAGTGGCACGTCAGTGGCTGAAGGTTCACCACGTCAGTGGCTTAAGGTTCACCACGTCAGTGGTTTAAGGTTCACCACGTCAGTGGGTTATGGTTCACCACGTCAGTGGCTTAAGGTTCACCACGTCAGTGGCTTAAGGTTCACCACGTCAGTGGGTTATGGTTCACCACATATATGATACAGCCAACTCCAGTACACAGTATCGGAGAATGACTCTGTAACACAGCAGTAGAGAATGGCTCTATTACACAATAGCACAGAATGGCTCTATTACACAATAGCACAGAATGGCTCTATTACACAGCACCTGAGAATGGCTCTATTACACAGCACCAGAGAATGACTCTATTACACAGCACCAGAGAATGACTCTATTACACAGCACCAGAGAATGACTCTATTACACAGCACCAGAGAATGGCTCTATTACACAGCACCAGAAATGGCTCCATTACACAGCACCAGAAAATGGCTGTATGACACGGCGCCAGAGAATGGCTGTATTACACAGCACCAGAGAATGACTCTATTACACAGCACCAGAGAATGGCTCTATTACACAGCACCAGAAAATGGCTCCATTACACAGCACCAGAAAATGGCTGTATGACACGGCGCCAGAGAATGGCTGTATTACACAGCATGAGAGAATGTCTCCAGTGTAGCACCAGAGAATGTCTCCAGTACACAGCACCAGAGAATGTCTCCAGTACACAGCACCAGAGAATGTCTCCAGTACACAGCACCAGAGAATGTCACAGCACCAGAGAATGTATCCAGTACACAGCACCAGAGAATGTCTCCAGTACACAGCACCAGAGAATGTCCCCAGTACGCAACACCAGAGAATGTCACAGCACCAGAGAATGTCTCCAGTACACAGCACCAGAGAATGTGTCCAGTACACAGCACCACAGAATGTGTCCAGTACACAGCACCAGAGAATGTCTCCAGTACACAGCACCAGAGAATGTGTCCAGTACACAGCACCAGAGAATGTGTCCAGTACACAGCACCACAGAATGTGTCCAGTACACAGCACCACAGAATGTGTCCAGTACACAGCACCACAGAATGTGTCCAGTACACAGCACCAGAGAATGTGTCCAGTACACAACACCACAGAATGTGTCCAGTACACAGCACCACAGAATGTGTCCAGTACACAGCACCACAGAATGTGTCCAGTACACAGCACCAGAGAATGTGTCCAGTACACAGCACTAGAGAATGTGTCCAGTACACAGCACCACAGAATGTCTCCAGTACACAGCACCAGAGAATGTGTCCAGTACACAGCACCACAGAATGTCTCCAGTACACAGCACCACAGAATGTCTCCAGTACAGCACCAGAGGATGTCTCCAGTACACAGCACCAGAGAATGTCTCCAGTACACAGCACCAGAGAATGTCTCCAGTACACAGCACCAGAGAATTGGTTCCAGCACACGGCAGCAGACATGTCTAAAGCGGCGATCGTCTCAGTAGAGACTTCTGGCCAAAGATCGTTCAGTTTATCACACTTCTGCTCATCCCAGTCTTGACATCCATTTCCAGCATCAGAAGTTAGGAGGGTGATATAGATGATATAGTTTACGTTACGTTCGTCTTGTCTCTGACTGGATGAGTGCCAAGCTTCCCGTACCGTGGGAAGGAGTCACCGGATCAAGGGCTAAACCTGAAAAACCGAGTTGTTGTTTTGTTATGTCCCTTTATTACAAGGAGACATAGGATAGTGGAATAATTATTGGCATTATACTGCTCACATGAAGAGGAAACCAAATCTTCAAAAATGCTGGCTGGCCTGGAGATATCCCAGTGTGACGTGGAATGGGTCTGTGATAATCTGTACACATGGAGGCGCTTGGTACGGGCACTGTCCAAGTACAGCATGTCCGCTACAGGTTCCTTATGGGTTATTTACCAAGAGATAAAAATGGAATAAATGATGAGTATATACAAGACAGACAACATACTCATTTATATTCACATATGTGACAAAGGACACACACATAAACACACCACACCACACACACACACACACACACACACACACACACACACACACACGCACACACACACGCACACACGCACGCACGCACGCACGCGCGCGCACACACACACACACACACACACACACACACACACACACACACACACGCATGCACACACGCATGCACGCACACACACACACACACACACACACACACACACACACACACACACACACACACACACACACACACGGTTTCATTTTCTTACAAGTGTCAGCATGACACAATACATCATTTCTAGAGGACAAGGACATCAAATGAACATTTCCATCAGACACGTCACTATCTGTGTCATTTAACCTTTTGAACTGGCACTGACGTCACTGAGTTTACCCCAAAATACGCGACGTCACGGCTCGTTTCCCGTGTTGTCGGTGGACAGCGCTGGGTTGAAGCAACCGGTGTCAGCTGACTGTTGATTCCCTTGACTGACTGCTGAGGGCAAATAACTAAGAATAATTTTGGACCGGCCTGAGTTCCTGCCTTCATTCAACAAGACCGTTGTCAGCTCCGTTGGTGAATCGCTCGCCATCGATGAGGAGGTAGATAAAGACTAACGTAGCCGTTTACCATCACCTCTGGCTTTCTTACGGTGAGGTGTCCATTTCTTCTTTAGGTTTTGCTTGCACCATAGTCGAGAAGTCCTCTCCAATGAACAGGTTTGTTCTTTGTAGTTTGCATTTTACTCCCAGAATGTCCATCTTCTGCTTGTTAGAACACACACACACACACACACACACACACACACACACACACACACACACACACGCCCGCACGCACGCACGCACGTACGCACGCACGCACGTACGTACGCACGCACGCACGCACGCACGCACGCACGCACATACGCACGCACACACACACACACACACACACACACACACACACACACACACACATACACACACACACACACACACACACACACGCGCGCGCGCGCGTGCGCGCACACACACACACACATGCGCGCGCGCACTCACACACACACACACGCCGCGCGGGCACACACACACACACACACACACACACACACACACACACACACACACACACACACACACACACACATCGTGCAATCACGGGAGAGTCCGGTCTATTGTTCTATCGATGTAGCCTATCAAATTCAAACTTCTGAGACAACTCTAACGTATTGGTAATGAGGTCCTTCAATACATTTTCACAGTCCACAGGAGTCTCGTTTTCCGACGTGCCAGTCCATAGATGACGAGGTTGTTCCGCTCGGATCTCCCCTCAAGGTCATCGAGTTTCATCTCAAGCTTCTCCATCTTCTTGGTCAGGTCTTGGTTCTGCTGCCGTAGACGGGTGACGTCCTCCAGTAGCCCCTTCAGCTCCTCCTGTATGGCAGCGTGTTTCTCACAAAGGGCATTCATGTCCCGCTTCACATCGCGCCGAATTTACACTCCATGGAGATCAGCCTGCTCATGGTGTTTTCAAACAGTGAAGGTTTCTTTCCGCCGTGAGGATGGCCAGGTTTCTCCATACTGGCCCTGCTGCTGGCTGCTCCTCCACTGGCGCTGGTCAGTCGGGTCTGCCTGGTGCTGTCTCTGGACTGGCAGGGGTTAGGACCTGGATTGCTCTCCACGTCACCACATCGAAGAAGCAAACTCCCCAGAACAAATAGGAGAGGAGCAATCCTAACACAGCACCGTCACCTTGGCACTTCGGTCTCAACAAGGCGACACGCATGGCTGATTGTCTCCCTGGCCCGTTTCAACATGAAACTTTGAGATGCAGACAGGCATCCGCCACATGCTGCTCTGAACTCCACAGGTCC
>CM031614.1:66170415-66172915 GCA_018398815.1 Conus ventricosus
CCCACAGAAGAATTTTCAAATGGAGGTTCAAGATTTCTATTCAAATAATCACATCATTAAGGCATGAAATACTTATAGTATGCGTGTGCGTACGTGCATGCGCACGCGGGCGCGCGCGCGCGCGCGCGCGCGCGCGCGCGTGTGTGTGTGTGTGTGTGTGTGTGTGTGTGTGGACATCACTATTTCTACCTATACTGTCGAAGAGTAATCTTTATGTGACATTACGCATGCACTCAAAAAAGTTTTAAGCGCATTGACTGACATAGCGCTAGAACTGAGACAACAGGGAAAGTTGTGTTTTGTTTTGTTTTTCATTTTTACATCCATCTCTACACCTTAAACACGGTGTTCGTCTACCTCTTCGATGGAAGTGCAGGTTTAAATGAAGTTTGAGGTAAAGAGGAGCTCATTGGTGCTGTTTGGCGAATGTTATCAACATAGATTGGCTTTGGGCTGGGTGTATGACCATTAATTTTATTACACCAGTCTGATACTTTGCTTCAGCTTTTCTGGAGAGGCGTTTCTGTTGTTTGTACAGTACTGCTGTCTGTCTGGAGTGACGTGCCATCAGCAGATGAATGCGATTTGACTGTCTCATGAAGAATGGCAATCAATTGAAGAATATACAAAAAGAAGGGGGCCTAGCGCTGAACAATGTGAGACTTCACGTCTGACAAAGTCTGTGGACGAGGTTTGCCACGTGGTGTGTGTGTGTGTGTGTGTGTGTGTGTGTGTGTGTGTGTGTGTGTGTGTGTGTGTGTGTGTGTGTGTGTGTGTGTGTGTTTGTGATTGTGCGTGCGTGCGTGAGTGCGTGCGAGCGTGCATGCGTGCGTGCGTGCCTGCATGGGTGCGTGCGTGCATGCGTGCGTGCGTGCCTGCATGGGTGCGTGCGTGCATGCGTGCGTGCGTGCGTGCGCGCGCGCGTGTGTTTGAGAGTGTGAGTGTGTGTGTGTGTGTGTGTGTGTGTGTGTGTGTGTGTGTGTGTGTGTGTGTGTGTGTGTGTGTGTGTGGTGTGACTCAGACTTGAATTGTCACGAGAATCCGTAATTAAGGGTCTGTAGACACAGCATGGTATCATGATGATGAATCATTAAAGGACAGACTATAATTCATCTGGGCCATGGTGTCATGATGAATCATCATTAAAGGACAGACTATAATTCATCTGGGCCATGGTGTCATGATGAATCATCATTAAAGGACAGACTGTCATTCATCTGGGCCATGGTGTCATGAGGAATCATCATTAAAGGACAGACTGTCATTCATCTGGGCCATGGTGTCATGATGAATCATTAAAGGACAGACTGTCATTCATCTGGGCCATGGTGTCATGATGAATCATTAAAGGACAGACTGTCATTCATCTGGGCCATGGTGTCATGATGAATCATTAAAGGACAGACTGTCATTCATCTGGGCCATGGTGTCATGATGAATCATTAAAGGACAGACTGTCATTCATCTGGGCCATGGTGTCATGATGAATCATTAAAGGACAGACTGTCATTCATCTGGGCCCGGACAGGGAGCCATCATGGTCTTGTCAAATTCATGCAGTCATGAATGTATTTTGCAACATGAATTTGTATGTCGCCATCGCTTAGCATTTCACTTGGGCGTAGGCTTTTGCAAGTTTGGGTTCGGCCTCTCTTTTGATGGCTGTTGTGTTTTGTTTGGGTTTGGCCTCTCTTTTGATGGCTGTTGTGTTTTGTTTGGGTTTGTCCTCTCTTTTGATGGCTGTTGTGTTTTGTTTGGGTTTGGCCTGTCTTTTGATTGCTGTTGTGTTTTGTTTGGGTTTGGCCTGTCTTTTGATGGCTGTTGTGCTTTGTTTGGGTTTGGCCTGTCGTTTGATGGCTGTTGTGTTTTGTTTGGGTTTGGCCTGTCTTTTGATGGCTGTTGTGTTTTGTTTGGGTTTGGCCTCTCTTTTGATGGCTGTTGTGTTTTGTTTGGGTTTGGCCTGTCTTTTGATGGCTGTTCTGTTTTGTTTGGGTTTGGCCTCTCTTTTGATGGCTGTTGTGTTTTGTTTGGGTTTGGCCTCTCTTTTGATGGCTGTTGTGCTTTGTTTGGGTTTGGCCTGTCGTTTGATGGCTGTTGTGTTTTGTTTGGGTTTGGCCTCTCTTTTGATGGCTGTTGTGTTTTGTTGGGTTTGGCCTGTCTTTTGATGGCTGTTGTGCTTTGTTTGGGTTTGGCCTGTCTTTTGATGGCTGTTGTGTTTTGTTTGGGTTTGGCCTCTCTTTTGATGGCTGTTGTGTTTTGTTTGGGTTTGGCCTCTCTTTTGATGGCTGTTGTGTTTTGTTTGGGTTTGGCCTGTCTTTTGATGGCTGTTCTGTTTTGTTTGGGTTTGGCCTCTCTTTTGATGGCTGTTCTGTTTTCAGCTGTAGCCGCAGCAGTTTTTATGTAGAGCAGATGCCCAGAGGATTTGTCATCTTCCACAACACCACATGCAGAGAGCATTTCTTGTCTTCTCTTGTAGTGTTCGTGTCTTGACCCCTTTCTG
>CM031614.1:66177915-66261479 GCA_018398815.1 Conus ventricosus
TGGCAGGCCCATGCGAGCTTTGCAATAGATTACGATCCTTATGATGGTAGGACGAGAGACTTGGCAAAGCGTCAGTACGTCTTGAGTGAAACAGATCCCATTCAAATCGTTGCCAACTATTCATGGAATATGATAGGACTGTTTTAAACATGGCTGAGGTTTGGCCATTTCGAAAAAAAATGTTTGCGATGATAATATTTTCACTTTGTTTAAACGTGAAATTGTTTGTTCTAATTATCTCTTTATAGTTCGGAATATGACAGTGAGGAAGCATTTTAGCTAAATCTTAATTTGGAAAGTCTCCTAAACGCTCCTGTTTTTCTGGAGTTCAGACATGACAGAAGAATGGATGATAAGTGTCCCTGTCATGATAGTATGGAAGAAGAGATGCATTTGACACTTGTTTGTCCAGAGTGTGATGATCTGAGAAGAGGTCGATACTGCCTAATTGCACAAGACAGCCGTAGTGTAAGAGTTATATTGATAATCCAAATATGACAAATCCAAATTAAAATATTGTAAAAATTCTAGCACATTGCATATAAAACACTGTATACTGAGTGCAAATGACAAATCCAAATTAAAATATTGTAAAAATTCTAGCACATTGCATATAAAAAACTGTATACTTGTGTGCAAAGTACTAACTGAACAGTTTGGTCACTGTGTGCAGGCACTACATTTAATACTGTGATCCGCGTGTCTGCTAGATTTCATGATCACTCTGTGCAGGTCCTACACTTAATGCTGTGATCCGCGTGTCTGCTATATTTCATGATCACTGTGTGCAGGTACTACACTTAATGCTGTTATCCGCGTGTCTGCTATATTTCATGATCACTGTGTGAAGGTACTACACTTAATGCTGTGATCCGTGTGTCTGCTATATTTCATGATCAGAGTTAAGATTAAGGGCTGTGTCACGGTCAAAATTCAACACAACCAAAGTGTGGTCCGTCGCCGGCCACTTCAACTGGACATAAGTCCAAACGCAGACATTGTGGGCGCCACGTAGACGGGCCCATGGTTCGGATCTAGCCAATTAAGCATAGGGGAGAGGCTCCACATAGACTGTCTGTCCAGCCAGACGACTAAGCGGCTTTGACCAACGCCTCGATGTCTAGCGAGACGAGTCGTAGCGCCTGGCTCAGGCTCATCTAGACAATTTGTGAACCAGCGCCATTGTTAGTCGGACGTCGCAGGTTAAAGCAGGAAAGGGAGAGGGAGAAGGTAGTGTGTGGTGGGGGTGGAATCTAGCTAATCAATTAAATGACCAATTGACCACCACAGAGAGTAAGGTGTGTAGGCGTGACTGTCATGATTTGAATATCCAATGGAATTAGAGGGAGATAACTTCGGGTAAAAATACTGACCAATGGTACTCGCCCTTTTTGACAGATCGGAACACAATAAGAAGGATGTGAGAGTGAGAGAAACGGGGAGAACGAGGGGAGAACGAACAGAGAGACAGAGAGAGAGAGGTCTGAGTGTAATCTCTGAGGAGAGAAAAGCAGAGAGATGAGGGGAGGAGAGAAGAGAACCAAGTTGAGAGATTAGCATGAGATAGTCTGCAGAGGAAGGACTGAGGAGAGATGTGGAGAGAGAGAGAGTTGCTAACTAATGAAGAAGAAAAGAAAGAAAAGAAAAAAAAAGAAAAGAAAAGCAACCATGTCCATTTGATAAGAGCAGACTAGAAGAGAGAGAGAGAGAGTGCAATGCGTTAATGCAGGAAGAAAGAAAGGAGAACAGATCGATGTTGATAGTCACTGTTCTATCCTCACTGGGGTTCGACCTCATACTTGGCCAGCGCCACTTTCATCAGCAGTCCAGCCTGACCGGTGCCAGCAGTCCAGCTTGACCGGTGGTTTGCAAGTAGACCAACACCAGTGCCAGCAGTTGTGTCGTGTTGTGAAAGTGACAGTGAAAAGAAAAAGAAAAGAAAAGAAAAGACAGTGATTCGTGAATAGTTAAGATCACCTGGCCAGGTAAAGTAGAAAATCTATTTATACCCGGGTTAGTTAATGATGTTTTAGATAAATGATTTTGTGAAGCTCAGGAAAGAGAGAATGTTTTATTTTGTTTGATTCCATATGCATTGATGTTTCGTTCTATGATCATGTACAGTAAAGTTATAGACTTTACTAGTGGTTTGATGTGACGAATGCATGATATATGAATGAGATCGTAAGCAAGCTGTGAGTGTGTTTGGGCTGTGCGCTAGTCCTTCCTCCATCGACATCACCCGAGGTTGACAATTTATTGGCGAGCCTGCCAGGATATTCTGGCCCATTTATTATAATTGTTCAACTTCTCAGAGAGGAAGCTGGGTGGGATTCAAGTATTGTAATCCTAAGACAAGGGGTTGTCTTACTGTATGTTCCCAAGATAGTTAAATACTAGGCTTGGCATTGCTTCCAAGATAGTTAATACTAGGCTTGGCATTTCAGCCCAGAGTACTTATTTCGCACAGATTGCCTATAATTCGCTCTCATAGTTGGGTCAGGCGCTGGGCGTCTTATAAAAACTAACTACGTTGTCCCAAGCTAATATTATCATTCATAGGATTGTGCTATTACGTCACTCGTGTCGGTAACCACCAGTTTGCTGTCGTAGTAGTAAAATCTTGTTCAAAAAAAAAAAAAAAGAGATACAATGGCGGAAGAAAAGAACACCCTATTGAACAACTCGTGAGCGTCGCTCGTGATTTAGGTTATTCGGGAGAAGAGTTGCGAGCGTTCGTTGAAAACCAGCAAAAGATGGAAAGGGATGAACGCGCGGAAAGACGCCGTATCGCAGTAGAAGCGCAGGAAACAGAAAGAATAAGGGAAAGGCAGGAGAACAGAAAGAATGAAGCAGGAAACGGAAAGAATAAGGGAAGCGCAGGAAACAGAAAGAATAAGGGCAACGCAGGAAACAGAAAATTTAAAGATTCAGTTAGAATTAGAGAAAGTGAGAATACAAAGGGAGACCACCGAGGATGGTAGTTCAGTTTCCAGTGACTCTGTGCGTAGCTATGCCCCCCGACCAAGTTGCCAAAATTCTCGGAAGGGACCGATTCGATTGACGCATACATCAGTCGTTTCGAAACGTTTGCGACCAGTCAGGGTTGGCCTCCAGAAGAGTGGGCAGTCATTTTGTCGGCGTTACTGACGGGTAAGGCATTACAAATTTTCACTGCGTTACCAGCAGAACAACAGTCTGATTTCGGCGCTGTGAAGGAATCGTTGATGAAAGGATTTGACCTCACAGAGAGGGGTTCAGGAAGAAATTTCGTTCAGCTAAATTACAAGCAGGTGAGACGTACACTCAGTTTGGTGCACGTCTAGATCACTATTTTGAGAAATGGTTAGAGTTGAGTGGTACGAAAAGGAGTTCGCTGAATTGAAAGAGCTAGTTAAGAAAGAACAGATTTTGTCAGGTTGCAGCCCTGAGTTAACCATACATTTGAAAGAGAGACAGCCAGAGACAGCAGGAGAGTTGTTGAAGTTCGCAGAGGTGTATAGAGAGGCACGTCTGGGCACTAAGGTGCAGGAGAAACAGGTGCCAGGCACAGGTGAGAAGAGTGCAAGGAGACTAGGAGAGTTTTCTGCAAAGTCTGCAAACCCAGTGGTGGGGCAGAAGGAAGGGCAAAGGGACATTAGGTGTTTCATTTGTCACAAGAAGGGACATGTGGCGAGGGATTGTCGCATGAGGTTCCAGAAGGCAGCAGCCTTGCAAGAGGTGGATAAGGGTCGTCAAGGGAAACGACCTGCAGTGGAACCAAAGGGGATTCAGTCTGAAGAGGGTGGAGTGCGGCCTATGGCTAGCACTGGACAGCAGTCAGTGTCAGGGATGGAGGGCACTAGGCTGAGTGGTTCGTTACCAGTGGAAGAAGGGTGGATTGGCCAGCAGAGGGTGAAAGTGTTACGAGACACTGGTTGTTCATGCGGTGTAGTACGAACAACGCTGGTCGATATAAAGGGGATTTGACAGGGCAAATCAGACCTGTACTCTAATCGATGGCACTGTGAGGGAGTTTCCAGTTGCTAAGATAGAAGTACGTACCCCTTACTTCTCAGGCGAGTTGTCTGCGTTGGTGATGGAGAAACCCCTTCATGATTTGATCATTGGAAATATTCCAGGGGCAAGGGATCCAGGGGATCCTGAGTTGTTGACTGCTACAGGGGCAGCAGTTCAAACACGGAGCAAGAAGGAGGGAAAGGTTGATAACCGTTAGTCGTTCCGGCAAGGAAGTCAGGCATAGATGTGTCGCCTGATGAGTTTAGGGCAGCGCAGGAACAAGACCCTTCGCTCGTGAAGTCTTGGAGTTGGCAAGAGGTGGAGAGAAACAGGAGGTTAGAGGAGGTGAGACAGAATTTCTTGTGAAAGGCGGGCTGTTGTACCGAGTGTTCACCAAGGGGAAGACAGGTAAGGTGACCACTCAGTTAGAGGTACCAGCAGGTTATCGTGACACTGTCATGTCAGTGGGTCACGAGTCGCTCATGGCGGGTCATCTCGGCACCGGTTAAAACGGCTGACCGAGTCTTTGATGATTTCATTGGCCAGGAGCAATGGCAGACATCAAGCGTTTCTGCATGTCATGTGACGTGTGTCAAAGGTCAGCCACAAGAGGGGTGAAGAGGAAGGCGCTCTTAAACATCCCCCTCTAATTGACACACCGTTCAGGAGAGTGGCCGTTGATCTGATGGGCCCAATCTCGCCCTGTTCCAAAGGTGGGCACAGGTATGAGACATGCAAGTTTGCAAAGGAAAGTTTGCAGGAAGCTAGGGTCGTTCAGAAGAAGCAATATGACAGGAAGGTGAGGAAGCAATCCCTCAAGGCGGGAGATCAAGTCCTGGTACTGCTTCCCACGGGTCACAACAAGCTGCTGATGCATTGGAAAGGACCATTCACCATCACTGAAAAGGTCGGTCGGGATTACCGAATTGATGTGAATGGGAAACCAAAACTTTTCCATGCGAATTTTCTCCGCAAATATATTCAGCGTGAGACTCAGCACATAGGCGCAGCAGCAATCATTGATGAGGTGAAAGAGACCCAGCAGAAGAAGGGGAGATTTTGTTGCCTAAGTTTCCAGAAGAGTCATACAGGGACGTGTCACTGTATGAAGGGCTAGACAGTTGGAGTTCCTAGGTTTTGTTGTCGGAGGCGACACAAAGCAGCCGGAAAGAGGAAAGGTGGAGAAGATGATGAATTCAGAGAGACCAAAGACCAAAACAGAAGTCAGGAGTCTGCTAGGTTTTATTGGGTTCTATAGGGAGTTTGTCCCAAATTTTGCTGCAATCACGAGTCCTCTCAGTGATTTGGTCAAGGCAGGGAAACCGGCAGTGGTCGAATGGTCAGACGCTGCAGAGCAAGCACTGCAGACGGCGTTGGAAAGACTAGGTTCCCGTCCCATCTTGAAGCTACCAGATATGTCCAAACCATTTTTGTTGCGGGACAGATGCATCAGGTGGTGGGATAGGTGCAGTATTGCTGCAGGAGCATGAAGAGGTCGAGTTTCCTGTGAAGTATGCCAGCAGGAAGTTGACAAAGTGTGAAGAAGGGTACGCAACTGTAGAGAAGGAGTGTTTAGCTGTCGTGTGGGCCGTGCAGAAGTTCCACAAAATACTTGTATGGGAAAGAGTTCGTGATAGAGACAGATCACCAACCACTCAAATTCCTGCAGGAGGCGCAGTTGAAAAACAGCAGAGTGCTGCGGTGGGCAATGGCATTGCAGCCCTACAGGTACCGAGTGCAGTACATCCCAGGTCGACAGAATGTCGGAGCTGACTATTTAAGTCGCGTAGTCTAGCAAGCTGCAACTCAGAGGAAGTCAGTCATATCCGGGGTGCTTTGTTGATAATATGTGTTGATTACAGTTATGTTGATTGGATATGGGTTCATTCCCAGTTGGCTATGGTTCATATTTTTGTGTGAGACTTGTTCATGTTTTCTTTGTGAGACTTGTTCATGTGAATGTAGTTATGCTTGGAGCATACAATCGCTTGTGTAGTGATGCATTATGTGCAATAAGTGAGGATGGAGATTCCTCAGTGAAGTGTCATGGATCGTGATCATATGATATTGTGCTCTTCAAAGTAGTTGTGAAGAAGAGAGATGGCAAATCCGCAGGTAGGGGAATTGCATAAGTGCGCACAGAGGTCGTTATAAAATGAGTTGAAATAACGCAAGAGCGCACGTCAATGATAACTCATTGGAGTGGTATCCACTAATGATATATTTTATAATTTGTAAACCGTTGGTTGTAAAGTATTTTTCAAACTTTGCACGTGTAGCTGTGGTTCAGCAAATTCGGTTGTTGTCTTTTTTGTACCGTTGTTTTGAGACAATGCGGTGCATAGTCTTTTGCAAGGGGAAATTGTCACGGTCAAAATTCAACACAACCAAAGTGTGGTCCGTCGCCGGCCACTTCAACTGGACATAAGTCCAAACGCAGACATTGTGGGCGCCACGTAGACGGGCCCATGGTTCGGATCTAGCCAATTAAGCATAGGGGAGAGGCTCCACAGAGACTGTCTGTCCAGCCAGACGACTAAGCGGCTTTGACCGACGCCTCGATGTCTAGCGAGACGAGTCGTAGCGCCTGGCTCAGGCTCATCTAGCCAATTTGTGAACCAGCGCCATTGTTAGTCGGACGTCGCAGGTTAAAGCAGGAAAGGGAGAGGGAGAAGGTAGTGTGTGGTGGGGTGGAATCTAGCTAATCAATTAAATGACCAATTGACCACCACAGAGAGTAAGGTGTGTAGGCGTGACTGTCATGATTTGAATATCCAATGGAATTAGAGGGAGATAACTTCGGGTAAAAATACTGACCAATGGTACTCGCCCTTTTTGGACAGATCGGAACACAATAAGAAGGATGTGAGAGTGAGAGAACGGGGAGAACGAGGGGAGAACGAACAGAGAGACAGAGAGAGAGAGGTCTGAGTGTAATCTCTGAGGAGAGAAAAGCAGAGAGATGAGGGGAGGAGAGAAGAGAACCAAGTTGAGAGATTAGCATGAGATAGTCTGCAGAGGAAGGACTGAGGAGAGATGTGGAGAGAGAGAGAGAGTTGCTAACTAATGAAGAAGAAAAGAAAGAAAAGAAAAAAAAAAGAAAAGAAAAGCAACCATGTCCATTTGATAAGAGCAGACTAGAAGAGAGAGAGAGAGAGTGCAATGCGTTAATGCAGGAAGAAAGAAAGGAGAACAGATCGATGTTGATAGTCACTGTTCTATCCTCACTGGGGTTCGACCTCATACTTGGCCAGCGCCACTTTCATCAGCAGTCCAGCCTGACCGGTGCCAGCAGTCCAGCTTGACCGGTGCAAGTAGACCAACACCAGTGCCAGCAGTTGTGTCGTGTTGTGAAAGTGACAGTGAAAAGAAAAAAAAAGAAAAGAAAAGACAGTGATTCGTGAATAGTTAAGATCACCTGGCCAGGTAAAGTAGAAATCTATTTATACCCGGGTTAGTTAATGATGTTTTAGATAAATGATTTTGTGAAGCTCAGGAAAGAGAGAATGTTTTATTTTGTTTGATTCCATATGCATTGATGTTTCGTTCTATGATCATGTACAGTAAAGTTATAGACTTTACTAGTGGTTTGATGTGACGAATGCATGATATATGAATGAGATCGTAAGCAAGCTGTGAGTGTGTTTGGGCTGTGCGCTAGTCCTTCCTCCATCGACATCACCCGAGGTTGACAGGCTGATAGTGTAACTTTCTATGGAGGCTGAAAGAAGGCGTTAGAAAGTGAAAGAAGGGGAGAAAAGTGTGGAAAACGAGGGTGACTGGATGGTTTCTATTACGTCGCTGTGTAAGTATCATTACTTGTGTGTATGTATGTACGTACATATGTACGCACGCAGGCATGCACGCATACATGCATGCATGCATGGATGCGTGTATGCATGTATGTACATCTGTATTTGTAAATGTATGTATGTATGCATGCACACACATATATATATATATATATATATATATATATATATATAGAGAGAGAGAGAGAGAGAGAGAGAGAGAGAGAGAGAGAGAGAGAGAGAGAGAGAGAGAGAGAGGAGAGAAAGAGAGAGATGCTTCGCGGGGTAGCATAATAATAATAATAATGAATACTTATGAATACTTATATAGCGCCTATTCTCGGCTAGAGGCCAAGCTCTAAGCGCTTTACAATCAACACTCGTTTACACAACGGGCTGCCTACCTGGGTAGTGCCGACTGAAGAGCTGCCAGCTGACGCTTCATTCGGTCGTTTCCCGTGCCATCCAGTCTTCAGGGTTCTGGTCCTCTTCTTACCGGACATCGACAGCTGTGTCATGAGATCCTAGACTGACGATCCTACAGCGCTCTTGCTCCTCTTGCTCCAACCTCTCTGGCGAGGACTTGGCTTGGATGCCAGATTCCGTCAAACTCTAGGCTAGACTCACGTACTTCGTAGTCTTGCAGATGTGAGTTTGCACCGTTTTTGCTTTCGTAAGACGCGGTGAGTTCAATGCCAGTTATTTGTTTTGATGAATCCGGGTGGGGAACAACAACTTATCTTATGCCAGTCTTCCTGGTGATGTCTTGGTGGTTGTCTCATTCCGGAAGGTTCGCCGTTCGCTCCCCGACATCCACTCAACGATGTAAACCCCACTTCCAAGCTCCGTTGCTGTCAAAGTTCTATCCTTGGTCGCATTCAATGTTTTGTCCCCAGACAAAATATCTACTACATCTCTACGGATGCAATGTGCATGACTGTGGGTCAGCTGGAACAGAAATTTGCTTACTCTGGAATTACTTCAAACAAAACTTTTTTTTATTGACTGTATTTCTTTTTAAAAAATATATTACCTGTACAACCCATACTGCGTCATCTGATGAGGTGTGGGTACACAGCAGCGTATGGAATCAGCCAGTTTTTGTTTGTTTGTTTGTTTGTTTGTTTGTTTGTTTGTTTGTTTTCCATGCTGAACCGGTCCGGTTTTCACATCTGTTGATGTTTTCTGTGTGAACTAAATGTTTATGCTTTTTTTTCGGACTCTGCTTTGCCCTGCAAAGGTGAAAGGGAAAACAAGTCTGGCAAGGTTCTGCATTCAAGCTTTTGTCCCATAAACCATCGTGAAATATCTCCTGTGCCTCCACTGATGAAATCCACATGACCATTTTTGTCAGTTGGGAAAGAAATGTGTTCATTTTTGACTAAAGTTACGTTCACCTTCTTTTTTTAACGTTGTGTTTTTTTGAGGAATCTTTTGTCTATGAAGACAAAGTTTTTGATATTGTAACTCTGTATGAAGGTGTAGGTGTACCGCGGCCTACTGAATAAACTGACCTGCCCTCACTCAGGCATGCACACAGAGCCCCACAAAATTTTTCGTAATGTAACTTGAATGAAGGTGTGTAGGTGTACCGCGGCCTATTGAATAAACTGATCTGCCCCCCACTCAGGCATACACATAGAGCCCCACAAAGATTTTCGTAATGTAACTCTTGAATGAAGGTGTGTAGGTGTACCACGGCTTATTGAATAAGCTCACCCACCCCCACTCACGTATGCACACAAAGCCCCACAAAGTTTGTCGTTGTAGGTGTAACGCAGCTAAGTGAGTAAGCTCACCCACCCCCACTCACGTATGCACACAAAGCCCCACAAAGTTTTTCGTTGTAGGTGTACCGCGGCTTATTGGGTAAGCTCACCCACCCCCACTCACGCAGACACTCAAACAACGACACACCCTCACACACATAATTATACTCAAACACGCTCACCTCCATAGGCATGCACCCACACTCGCACACGCGTAAACACGCACAAATGCTCGTGCGCGGACACGCGCACAAACAAGGACACACTCGCAAACACGCACGCGCATGCCCACACGCGCGCACGCTCGCCTATGCGCGCCCACACACGCTCACACGTGCCAATGTGGGCACACGCACGCTCACGCGCACACACGCTTGAAGTCGCACACACACACGCTCACGCGCACACATACACACTCCGAGACGCGCTCAAGCGCACTAGGACACACGTGCACACGCACACACGAGCACGAGCGCGCACGTGCTCACGCACGTTCATATGCGCACACATATCGACACACACGTACACGTGCGCACACGCGGAGACACGCCACAACACGCGTGCACACGCTCGCACATCCGCGCAAGCTCGCGCGCGCGCACACACACACACACACACACACACACAACACACACACACACACACACACACACACACACACACACACACACACAGGCACACACTAAAACACGCACACATGCGCAAACGCGCACACAAGTGCAGGAGCATTTGAGCATGAGCAAATGAGCGCATGTGCATACACTTATACACAAGCACGCACACACGCGCACACGAGCAAGCACTCGCGGATATCCGCTCACGAGAGCGCACGCACTCGCACGCAAATATGGAACCTCGAAAACAAGCACACACGCACACGTAAACACACTCGCACATGCGCACAAGCACACACGCACACACGCGCCACACCCTCCCACACACCCATACGAATACACGGGCACACGCGCGAACTCACGCGCACGGGCGCGCACACGTGCTCCTACTTGCACAACCTCGCGCTCACGCCTGCACATTCGAACATGCGCTCATGCGTTTACACGCGCACACAAAACGCATGCACACAGGAACACGAGCACACGAACAAACGATCACGCCCATGAACACAGGCGCGGACGCGCATATAAAAGTACATGCAAACACAGAGACAGGAGCACACACGCGCACACGCGGATACGCGCGCACACACTCGGACACGCATTCACACATGCACACAGCTTTGTGAGCCACCACGGGTTGTACAACATCAATCCAGACCCGATCAAGGTGATATTACCTCCAGAACACGGCCACCACTGCACTTTACTTCAACAGTCATAGTGAGGGTTGGTCAAGAGCCCAGTCGAGTTTCTTTCACTTAATGCACGTGTCTGTGAGAGGGTTGCCCAAATTTCCTGACCAGCACTGCAGGTGTCTGTATCGCCTGGGCCTGGTTGACGAGATGATATAATTATTATAAAAGTGAGCGTAGAGTACAACTCTGTCATGCAGTCTCAGACCGGAATAGAAATCCATAGCTTCATCTTCAGCATATGCATTCTTATCGATCGGCATAGAATAAACTAAACTTCAGTGGCCTTTCATGCCCCACACTTATGCTGACCTATGTTTCGATGCCCTCTTGGCATCTATGTCCTTGGTTTGACTCCGTCAAAGTCACCGGTATTGGCAAGTTCATGAAGCTGTCATTGGACAGAGGTGGTGGCGCCCACCAGAGGGAGAGTTCTCTCATGCCGGCTCCGCGACTAAGCAATTGTTGTCGGCAGTAGGGGGCTTAGCAGGTGATGTCCTGCGTATGTTGGATCAGAACAGGCACTACTGAACACCACTGAAGTGACTCGGGAGCAGAGCAGTGTCTCCTCCGGTGGGTTGCCTCTTGACGACTTGACACTGATTGTTTCCTGTGGATTGCCGGTGCTGGGGCTGCATGGGCCAGGCCAGGCTGTGGCTGTGGCTGTGGACGGGGGTCGGAATGAGTTGCGTGGGTGTGATGCCACCGAGGTGGCACAGAACATGGGGCAGCACAAACAAAAGAAGAAGAAGAAGAAACGTTACAGACTATGGCACGCAGAACAGAGCAGAGGAAACCAAACTGATGATACCAACATCAATGGCAGCAGCACTGACGTTAAGCTAAACCACTACAAGCTAGAAATCGTCCATATCTTCAAATACGTGGAAGCACTCGATGACGGGGTCCGAACCCAAAATACTCTTGAGGATTGCACAAATCACAGCTGGGTGTCAAGTCTCAAGGTTATTTGGAACATTGCACGCAGCTCAAAGATCAGACTGATGCACTGTCTGCCCATATCAATACTTGCATAAGTCTATGAGTCATGGACCCTTATAACAGCCAATGAAAGAAGGATACAGGCTTCTGAGATGAGAACTTCCATGGGGTCTCCTTCTAAAACCACAACACTGACGATGAACTGAGGAACAGAACAAAGAGAGCCATCCGGCCCTGTATGTGTAATCTATGTTATCTGATGAATGATGAATGAGTACAATTCGTGCTGGGTAAGAGCGGGTATGCTCTGTGTTGATTGATGAGAGGATATGATGTATGCTGGATGACAAGAAGCCATGAAGCATGTTGGTCTTTGTGTGGGTATGATGTAAACTGGCTGTTGTGTGGGTATGATGTAAACTGGCTGTTGTGTGGGTATAATTTAAACTGGCTGTTGTGTGGGTATGATGCAAACTGGCTGTTGTGTGGGTATGATGCAAACTGGCTGTTGTGTGGGTATCATTTAAACTGGCTGTTGTGTGGGTATGATACAAACTGGCTGTTGTGGGGGTATGATGCAAACTGGCTGTTGTGTGGGTATCATTTAAACTGGTTATTGTGTGGGTATGATGCAAACTGGCTGTTGAGTTGGTATGATGTAAACTATCTGTTGTGTGGGTATGATTTAAACTGGTAATTGTGTGGGTATGATGTAAACTGGCTGTTGTGTTGGTATGATGTAAACTGGTTATTGTGTGGGTATGATGTAAATTGGCTGTTGTGTGGGTATGATGTAAACTGGCTGTTGAGTAGGTATGATGTAAACTGGCTGTTGAGTGGGTATGATTTAAATTGGCTGTTGAGTGGGTATGATGTACACTGGCTGTTGTGTGGGTACGATGTAAACTAGCTGTTGTGTGGGTATGATGTAAATTGTCTGTTGTGTTAGTATGATGTAAACTGGCTGTTGTGTGCATATGATGTAAACTGGCTGTTGTGTGGGTATGATGTAAACTGGCTGTTGTGTGCATATGATGTAAACTGGCTGTTGTGTGGGTATGATGTAAACTGGCTGTTGTGTGGATATGATGTAAACTGGCTGTTGTGTGGGTATGATGTAAACTGGCTGTTGTGTGGGTATGATGTACACTGGCTGTTGTGTGGGTATGATGTACACTGGCTGTTGTGTGGGTATGATTTAAACTGGCTGTTGTGTGGGTATGATGCAAACTGGCTTTCAGTGGATGTCATCTATGTTGGCTGATGAAAAAAGTATATCTGTGCTGATGAGTAGTTTTGATATATAGCACCTAATGTATCTATTAATGTGTTTTTACTGGTGAGTGGATTGACAAATGTTTACTGAAGAGTGAGTTCGCTGAATAATGACTGATTGATGAGTATATTGTATATATATTGATAAGTTAACTCCAGCTGGTAGTCTCTTTAGAACTAGCAGCCGGTCCCAAGCCCAGATAAAGGAGGAGGGTTGGGCGTGAGGCCAGCAACATCACCCTGTAAAACAAACGCCTGCTACAGAAGCATCAATTGCCAAAGAAACGCCACTCCTGAAATAAGAATGGCCTGCATCAGCAGGACCCGTGACGCGTTGTGGTGAAAGCTGAAAGGAAGCCTCAGCACCGACCCACCTTCTGACGACTGGGAAAACCACCACCATCGGTTCGTGGAACATCAGAACCATATATGAAGCAGGGAAGACTCAACAAGTAGCAGCTGAGATGCGCAACTACAACCTGGCATTACTAGGACTTAGCGAGACTGAGATGGCTACAATCCGGACAAGTCATGTTATCTTCCGGAGAGTTGATCATCTGTTCAGGCCATGAAGATGAAAACTGTGCACATACAGAGGGAGCAGCAATCATGCTATCAAAACAAGCACAGAAGCACTAATTGGATGGGAAGCACACGGCCCAAGGATCGTGACTGCAAGTTTCAGAACAAAGAAGAACGACATAAAAACTAAACATTGTACAGTGCTGTGCCTCGACCAACGCCCATGATGAAGAGGACAAACATAAATTCTACAACAGACTGTAGACCATACTGAACAAGCTGAAGGACAAAGACATCACCATTCTCATGGGAGACATGACTGCCAAGGTAGGAGGACACAATCGAGGATACGAAAGTAGGGGCACTCCCGTACTAGGTGACATAAACAAAAACAGCCAACGACTCACAGACTTCTGCTGGATGAACAACCTAATCATCGGTGACAGCAATATTCCACTCAAAAGGATTCACAAAGCAACATGGGTGTCACCAAATCATGAAACCGAAAATCAAATCGACCACGTCTGCATTTCCAAGAAATTCAGACGGTCGTTGCAGGATGTTAGAGTGAGGAGAGGGGCAGACGTAGCATCAGACCATCACCTTCTGACAGCAAATATAAAGCTCAAGTTGAAGAAGGACCCAGTGAAACCAGCAGGAAAAGAGGAGAAAAGTTCAATGTAGGGCTACTTAGAGAACAGTACTACAGAGACTCATTCACACTGTCCCTAAAGAATAGATTCCAAACCCTACAAGACCTACACACAGAGGATACAGATAGGCATCCATTGGACAGAAACAAAAGAAGCCTTTTAATCAACATGCAAAGAGGTTTTGGGATCAAGAAAGAAACATCACACAGGTTGGGTCACAACAGAAACCCTGGAGAAAATCGACGAACGAAAACAGAGGAAAGAACAAATCAACAGGAGCAGAACAAGAGCAGAGAAAGCAGCAGCCCACGCAGACCACAGCGAAGCCCACAAGGAAGTGAGATGGGGTGTGAAAAGAGACAAGAAATTGTATATTGATCAGCTTGCAGAAGAAGCAGATTGAGCTGCCAACAGCAGAAACATGAAAGCGCTCTACGATACGACCAAGAAACTCGCAAGAAAGTTTTCCAGGCCAGAGAGACTCATTCAAAACAAAGAGGGAGAGACTATTACAGACCAAGAAGGACAACTTAACAGATGGGTGGAGCACTTCGAAGTGTTGCTGAACAGACCTGCACCACAAGACACTCCACATATCCCAGTGGCAGAAATTAATCTGCCAATCAATTGTGATCCACCAACCAGAGAAGAAATCGTCAGTGCTATCAAGAAAATGAAGAATGGTAAGGCAGCAGGCCCAGACGCAAGTCCAGCAGAAGCACTAAAAGCTGACATCAACACTACAGCAGACATTCTTCAACCACTTTTGATAAGATATGGACATATGAAGAGGCCCTACAGACTGGAAAGATGGACACATTAAATTACCAAAGAAGGGAGATCTAAGCAACTGCGGAAACTATTGAGGTATCACTCTCCTGTCAGTACCAGGCAAGGTCTTCAACAGGATTCTTTTAGAGAGAATGAAGGATAAAGTAGATAAAACACTTAGGGACCAACCAGCAGGCTTCCGGAAAGAACGCTCCTGCACAGACCAGATTGCAACGCTAAAGGGTCATCATGGAACAAACTTCAGAACGGAACACTTCACTCTACACAAATTTTGTGGACTTTCAGAAAGCCTTCGACAGCTTGCACAGAGACAGCTTGTGGCAACTATTACGGCACTATGGATTACCAGCAAAGATCACCAATTTGATCCAGAAATCCTAGCATGCCAGGTGGTTCACGCAGGACTGACAACACGTCGATTTGAGGTGAAGTCAGGAGTCCGTCTGGGTTGCCTCCTCTCACCATTCCTGTTCCTTCTGGCCATTGACTGGGTGATAAAGAGGACGACAGAAGAAAAGAGGAATGGAATACAGTGGACACTCTGGACCCAGCTCGACGACCTGGACTTCGCGGACGATCTGGCCTTGCTCTCCCATACCAGATAACAGATACAGGACAAAACATCAGACCTGTCAATCTTTGCAGCAAAGGTCGGCCTTACCATCCACCAGCAGAAAACCCAAATACTAAAACTTAACAGTCAGTCCAGACCCTGTGATACTAGATGGAGCCCCACTGGAAGAAGTCAGCAGCTTCACCTATCTGGGCAGTGCAGTCAGCCAGCAAGGGGGAACTGATGCTGATGTGAAAACCAGAATAGGGAAAGCAAGAGCAGCCTTCATCACTCTGAAAAAACATCTGGAAATCTCGACTAATCACCACCAGGACGAAAATCCGCCTCTTCAATTCAAACGTCAAATCCGTCTTCTTTATGGATCCACAAAATCCACCATTCAAAAACTGCAGACATTCGTTAACAGCTACCTGCGAAAGGTCCTCGAGATCCACTGGCCGACATAATCAGCAGCAAAGAGCTGTGGGAAAGAAGTAACCAACTGCCAGTAGAGCAAGACATCCGCAAAAGAAGATGGCGGTGAATAGGACACACGTTCCGAAAGCCCCCGACAACACAACCAGAAAAGGCCCTGACCTGGAATCCCCAAGGCAAAAGGAAGCGAGGAAGACCAAGAAACACCTTGAAACGGATCTGGAATCGACACCAGGCAGATGGGTTACAGGTGGAACAAATTAGAAAAGATTGCCCTGGACCGTGGTCGTTGGCGGCAGTTGTTGATGGCCTATGCTCTGGCAAGAGCAATGGGCCCAAGCAAGTAAGTAAATGGTATATGCTTACTGACAAGTGGGTATTACATATGTTGGCTGGTATGTGGTGAATTGGTTGATAGGCTGTGTGCTGTGTATTGTTGATGAAAGGATAGCTGTGTGTTGGTAGATGAGCATGTTGTGCGTTGCTTGACGTGTGGAAATGTTATCTGCTGGTTGATGGTTGGATATGTTGTGTATTGGATGATGAGTGGATATCTTGTCTGATGGTTGATGGTTGGGTATGTTGTGTACTGGATGATGAGTGGATATCTTGTCCGATGGTTGATGGTTGGGTATGCTGTGTACTGGATGATGAGTGGATAATATTGTGTGTTGGTTGACGAGTGAGTATGTTGTGCGTTGGTTGATAAGTAGGTATATAGTGTATTGGTTGATGAGTGGGTATGTTGTGCGTTGGTTTATAAGTAGGTATATAGTGTATTGGTTGATGAGTAGGTATGTTGTGCGTTGGTTGATAAGTAGGTATATTGTAGATTGGTTGATGAGTGGGTGTGGGTCTCAATGGTTGGTGTGATGTGACCAGTGTGTTGGCGAAGAGTGTGTGTGCTTTTCACCTCTTGCTTTCAGCCTCCACCGCTGACTAGCACCGCTGCTTGCAGCACTGCGAAAAGGGGAGCGAAATGCGTCAGTCTTTCCCTTTCAGTATACAGCATCTCCACCAGCAAGCCCTATGTAGTCCGTTCTCATGGCGACACACGCCAACTGGGACCTTACGGACTCAGGATAAACTACAAGGGATTCGGAGGAAGTCTGACCCCAAGACGTGTGGCATGCAGGTCCACCAGTGTGTGGATACACCCTGGTGTCCATGAACCAGACTCCCAGGTATGGGTCAGACAGCTTCACTGCCTTGTGAATGTTTTGGGAGAGACAAAGGCTAAGGGAGTAAAACCCTGAAAGAAAATCCGGAATGGGCCCCCTAAGGCGGTTGGTCTACAAACTGTGACACCTTCCGGCAACTCCTGCAGCTGCGCTGGCACCATGCTGTACTGGCTTGTCCTTTCTGTTGGATCCTGTCAGGTAAGCCAAGAGGGGGATTCAGACGACTGGGCACCCCAGGATCTCTACACACTTCGCCCAACACAACACGGGAGACACCAATTCAGGGGTTAAGCCCAGAGCGTACTGGCTTAAGTTCTGGCGCTACGGGTTGTCTAAGACGGTGGTAGGGACCATTGCATTCCACTGGTCAGCTACCGCCCGTCTCAAGCTGGGCAGCCCCCAGTCAATAAGGTGCTCACCCGCCACAGTCTGCCTGCTTCAATGGGTGCTTGGTGCTCATGGAAAGGCCGAAGAGCAGACTGTAAACCTGCACCAGGTATTAAAAGATAAAAGCGAATCAAACTACCAGCCTTGCGGCTGGCAGCCTTGAACATTAGAACGTGTCCTGGTCTTTCTGACGACTCCTAGCAAGTTGGCGACGCGAGCTAAAGAGGTTCAAAAATCGACACTGCCGCGCTGCACGAGACAAGACTCCCCTCCACCTGCAACCTCAGGGAGAAGGACTACACGTTCTTTTGGCAAGAACTGGAACCAGCGAGACACCGACAGTATGGCTTAGGATTCGCGTACGAAACTCTCCTGTTCTTGGTTGAACAACCTTCCAAAGGGTCAGCACAAATCCTCTCTCTCCGGCTCATGACCTCTTCAGAACCAACAAACATCCTTCAAGTCTATGCCCCACACTCTGCACTACAGCCGAGGGAAAAGTTCTATGAAGAACTGGAAGCCAAGATCAGAGAGGTGCCTGCAAAGGAACATCTGTTCTAGCTCGGGGACTTCAACGCCCAGATTGGTGCAGACCACAGCTCCTGGCCCCGCTGCATCGGCTGGTTTGGCGTTGGCAAGCTCAACAAGAATGGACAGCGGCTACTTGAGCTTTGCTCCTTCAATGACCTCTGTATCACGAACACCTTCCCCATCAAGCCACACCACAGACTGTCCTGAAATGAAAAAGTGAAACAACACTCCCTAGACCACATCAGCATGATCATAAGACAGAGAGACAGGCACTGACACTTGACATCTTTAATTTACTGACATTGGCTGATAGCCTTTTTGTCAAGAGGGTGCGTCTTTTTTTCATAGAAGAAAAGAAGATAAAACAAAAACTGTAAGTTTGGTGTCTACACAACTAAGCAAAATTAAGAAATTATTTCCATTCCCATCACTGATTTGTGTTTCTTGCCTATGTTCTAGTACAAAATCATTCTCACACAACAACCATTCCCTTCACATAATTATGCACATGATCCATCCTCTCTCCCATCGACATGCACGCACGCATTTATATCCTTATCCTCCCTTCTCCCCATTCACTAATATTCTCTGTACAGATTACTTACCTGGCTTGATATTATGAAAACCATTCACGAGAGAGAGAGAGAGAGAGAGAGAGAGAGAGAGAGAGAGAGAGAGAGAGAGAGAGAGAAAAGAGAGAAGGAGAGAGAGAGATTCGTAGTAAATTAGTATATACATACTTTTCATCCAGTCCACAGACAGAGGGAGAGAAGAAGAAGAAAAGATCTCGAAATCAAAAGGATGTGTGATTTCTCTCTCTTTTCTCTCTCTCTCTCTCTCTCTCTCTCTCTCTCTCTCTCCTCTCTCTCTCTCTCTCTCTGTGTGTGTGTGTGTGTGTGTGTGTGTGTGTGTGTGTGTGTGTGGTGTGTGTGTGTGTGTATGTGTGTGTGTGTGTGTGTGTGTGTGTGTGTGTGTGTGTGTGTGTGTGTGTGTGTGCGTGTGTGTGTGTGTGTGTGTGCGTGGTATGTCATGTGTGCATACGTGGTATGTCACTGTTACATACCACAAGCAGGCCTTACCTACATGTGTGGGTTGAAGTTTCTGCTCAGGCTGACTGTTTACTGTGCATATGCAAAATCAATAGTGACAGCAGACAGAAACTGAACGCGCGCGTGTGGGCGACGGCGCGAATGCATGCAGGGACAACACTACACATGGGCTACTCGACTTTAGGTTACAGAAGTTGATGACGTGCTACTCGACTTTAGGTTACAGAAGTTGATGATGTGCTACTCGACTTTAGGTTACAGAAGTTGATGATGTGCTACTCGACTTTAGGTTACAGAAGTTGATGAAATGAAGGATCTGACACTTTGTACATCAGTGTACCTTTGTTTAAAGTGATGTTCCAAAAGAAGCAGGATTTGTGTTTCATCTTTTGTTCTGTCGATAGGTGCGGATCAAGCAACATAAGCTTGACTGCTCTCCAATACAGGGACTCTAACCTTTTCTGATGTACACCAGCATCCCATATTCCATATAATGGAAGCATAAGCAATATGAGATCTTACGTGGGCATTGTAGAATATGACCACACCATTTTAGCTGGTAGTCTACAACTACTCCTAGTAGTCTATGTTGCCTGACCTGATTCATTTGGCGCTCTTCAATGGATAAATTAAGAGGAAACAAGCCTAGCTGATGTTTTTGTCGGGTGGATATAGTCATGTACTCTGTTTTGGTAGAATTTAAGTGCATTGCGTTATCTTCACACCTGTTTTAAATCCATGAGACTTTGTTATCAGCGATCATCAATATCATTAATGTCTTTATCAGCTGTCCCTAGTGTACGATCGTCAGCAAACAATTCACATGATACTTTGCTATTTGATATGTGAAATGCTAGATCATTAATACACAGAGAAAACAGTAGGGGCCTGAAATAGAACCTTGGGGTACCTCTTTCTTGACTAGACTTTTCAGTAGAATAGGAACCATTCAGTAGGACTCGATGCTATCTGGTTCCAAGATAAGACTCAAAGAAAGCTGCTGTTTATGAACGTTTGATATACATATAAATCTTTTCCAACAGAATGTCATGGTTGACCACATCAAACGCTTTTTTTAATGCCAAGGAATATTATATCAGTTAGTTGAAAATTATTCATCGCGAACAGCCATGTGTCCAACAAATAGGTGTATGACAGGAATGTCCATGTTGAAAAGGTGAATGAGATTACGTTTTTCCAAATAACTTAAGAAATTTGTGTGTACATATTTTTCTATAAGTTTTGGAGAGAGAGAGAGAGAGAGAGAGAGAGAGAGAGAGAGAGAGAGAGAGAGAGAGAGAGAGAGAGAGAGAGAGAGATGGAGGAGAAAGAGAGTTTCACTTTCACTTTCAATTTCATCATGGAGGCGTCAATGCGTACGGACTAGTCCATATACGCTACACCACATCCGCTAAGTTTTGAGACCACAGTGTGTATGATTTAAGGCTGATAGATAAATGAATTGATAACTAAGATGAGAAAATTTAAGAAGAGGGTATCGTGGCTATAACATAGCAGATGTCTGACCTACGCATTAGCGAAACACGATGGTCAGACCTTGTGTAACTACCTAACATTGGTTCTGCCATTTTTATCATTATGTGTATGTGTAGTGAGTGTACACATGTGTGTGTGTGTGTGAATGTATGGGCATGGGCCCATGTGTGTGTGTGTGTGCGCGCGCGCGCGCGCGTGTGTGTGTGTGTGTGTGTGTGTGTGTGTGTGTGTGTGTGATGTGCATGTACGCATATGCGTGTGTTGTGTGTGTGTGTGTGTGTGTGTGTGTGTGTGTGTGTGTGTGTGTGTGTGTGTGTGTGTGTGTGTGATGTGCATGTACGCATATGCGTGTGTGTGTGTGTGTGTGTGTGTGTGTGTGTGTGTGTGTGTGTGTGTGTGTGTGTGTGTGTGTGTGTGTGTGTGTGTGTGTGTGTGTGCCCGCACATGTGTGCGCGAGTACTTGTGTGTGTGTGTGTGTGTGTGTGTGTGTGTGTGTGTGTGTGTGTGTGTGTGTGTGTGTGTGTGTGTGTGTTGTCAGTACAACCATGGGTTAATCTGACAATGAATTAGTTTCAGTCAGTCAGTCAGTCAGTGTGTGTGTGTGTGTGTGTGTGTGTGTGTGTGTGTGTGTGTGTGTGTTTGTGTGTGTGAGCTTGCGTGTGCAGGAGTGCATGTGCATGTGCGTGTGCGTGATTTGAGGTATTGTGTGAGCATACGCATGCATTCGTCTTTCTTTGAGTGTCAACCTTCATCGAGTTGAAGATTCTGGCACTTTTGTGTGTATGACCGTTTTTTTATCCCGCCATTAAGGCAGCCATACACCAACTTCGGGGAAGGTGCATCTATGTGTAGCGTGTCATCCATACCAACGGCCAAACTGGCCTTCTCTTCCGAAAATTGGTGATGGGATTTTACGTGTGTGCAAGATGTTGTGCGTGCGTTCACACACGGAACCTCGGTTTATAGTCTCATTCGAAGGACTGTATGGGGAATGGAGTCAGAACCAATGTTAACTCCGAGGAAAAATCCCCCTGTACCGAAATTCGAACCCGTAACCTCAGGATCACGAGTCCGGCGCACTACCAACTGAGCTATTCCGACCCCGGTATTATGTATGTGTACATCTATGTGTGCATGTCTCTGTGCCTATGTACGCGGGCGTATATGCACGTGCATATGTGTGAGTGCGTGCGCGTTTGTGTGAGTGTGTGTATGTGCGCGCGCGTGTGTGTGTATGTGCGCATGCACGCATGAGAGAGAGAGAGAGAGAGAGAGAGAGAGAGAGAGAGAGAGAGAGAGAGAGAGAGAGAGAGAGAGAGAGAGAGAGAGAGTGAGTGAGTCTTGTCATTTGCTGAGCCCACACAGATTGAGTCATTTTTATTTTCTCCCTTCCATCTCCTGCTGAGTCCCTTTAGTGGTGTTCAAGTAATGCTTGTGATCTAACATACAGCTGACCTTCCTACTGATGGCGATGTTGCTTAGACGTGAAGATGGCCAGAGTGATCACTTCCTCCGGATGACGCCACCACGTAAGGAGTAAACGTGGAGACGCAATCCAAACTCTATGTGTGTGTGTGTGTGTGTGTGTGTGTGTTGTGTGTGTGTGTGTGTGTGTGTGTGTGATTGATTTTGTTCTGTTTTATTTAGGTTTTCTCCTTCACTGCCTATTCAGAAATTTTCTTTACATCGTGTTGAAGTCACACACACACACACACACACACACACACACACACACACACACACACACACACACACACACACACACACACACATGAAAGCACAAACGTTCTTACATATTTAGTCGCAATAACATACCAAGTGTTCCGGAAAAATGGAGATATTCCCCCACTCACTTTGGCGACACATACATTGATATTTAGGCCTTATATTCCTCTCCAACTACTTTTTTTTTCTTTTTCTTCGTAACTTTTCTGGCTACTATCATTGACATGTAACTAGTTGTAGGCATTGCTATAGCTAGAAAAGGTACTCGGTAAAGTGCAAACCTTGCCAAACTCGAAAAAAAAAATGTTGTATCCGCCCATTGAGTCTGTTGATGAGTGAAAAGAACATGGCTTTCCTTGACGGAGGATGTGAAAACTGGTGCGGACCAAAGGTGCTATTTCCCCTTTGTATTTTTCTCAACACAACACGCAAACGTGAAACACCAAACTTTCCGTCATGAGAAAGATTCAATATGTATCGAAAACCTCGAGGTTTCAGTGTTTATGTTCAGTGAATGATGTGCAATGAACTAATCAACTGTCACGGTCGCTAAGCCGGACGGCCCGATCACCCCTACCCACGCCTATTACACACTAGAGCAGACAACACAGCACACTAACACAGCTTTACAATCATGCGCACTTCTTTATTTCACACACACACTATGGCGCCACCACTCACGTCCATCCACAACCGTACACTGGTATTCCAATCCTCCACTGGCCCACACTACCCTGCTACGACCCTGAGAACCTTAACCTATGCTAAAGCACCAGTTGCGGTATATCACTGCGACCTAGGTACGCAGCGATAGCCCGCACATGTGGTGGCTAACTACTAGGGACAAGGACTAACCCAAGGGACTCTAATCTCTAAACTACTACCACCCACACCTCTCCCCAGGACCCACCCTTCTCTTTTGACCCGGGACCACTACCGTACCGGTCGCTGCGTCCCTAAGGGAGGCAACGACAAGTACCCTAACCCTGCTGACCACTACGTCCCCAAAGGAGGCAGCAGATAACACCCTGATCCTACTGCCTAAAGCGACACCCCCTTCCTACCACAAAACCTGACAACCCATCCTCCCCGGAAAGCTCCACTCCTCGGCACTGTCCGTGGCCCCTCACAGGCTGACTCCTCCACGGAAGACCCTGCTCCTCAGTGCTGTCTGTGGCCCCTCACAGGCCGACTCCTCCACGGAAGACCCTACTCCTCAGCGCTGTCCGTGGCCTCACGAAGACGGCTCCTCCTCGCGATGGCACAACGCCCAACACACACCAGGCTCCCTCTCAACGGGTCCAGCACTCGAAGGAACCTCTCCTCCTCTGAAGGCCCCGCCGGAACTGAGGGTGAAGGAAGGCCTGGTGCAGCACCCCCTCCTGGAAGACGCCTGAACGGGGAAAGAGGAACAGGTGGCTGGAGAACTCCCGGAAGAGCACAGGAAGCAAGAGGAAAACTGCCTCACAGACGGCAGACGGCCTGGGTGGTCTCCCTCTTCTGGAAGAGCAGCAGGTAACGGTGAGCTGATACGCCCGACCAATGGACTAGTTGTTGCTCGTGCAACAACACGACAATTTACCACAACAACTCACAGACTTGACAACACAACAACAGCCGATATCCTGCCCCGCCTTCTCTGGTGTAGAACCAAAGTAACAAAAGGGTAACAATCGGAACGACACCAACCTCCCGCTTCCATCCCTTCAACAAGTGAAGACCGGAAAGTAAGAATATTGTATGTCCTACCTCCCCAGCCCCCCTACCTAGCCTACCCTTTCTACCTAACCCCGAGAAACTTAGCCTAACCCCAGCTAACTAAACCCCAGTCTTACCCCGCGTGCGCGCGCGCACACACACACACACACACACACACACACACACACACACACACACACACACACACACACACACACACACACACACACACACACATAAGCACACATACACGCACGCTCGCACGCATACGCGCACACGCTCTCTATCTTGAACCATCAGCACCCTAATCACATGGACATGCTGGTTTTGTACCGCCGATCGTGACATCAACAATGCTTACAGATCTGGGATCCGCTCTATGATCCAGATTTGTATCAGGATCCGTAAAAAAATGTAATGCCTTTGTTCTTTGGCTGCATATGTTAACTGCTTTACATGTAATAAAAGATAATTGAATTAAAATAGAAAAAAAATATCGCTTTAGTCAGTGTTTCTTAATGCATAACATATTCCAATCAAATATAAAATGCATGAATCAAGTAATGATTGAAAAATGAGAACCGATTAAAAGAAAACGCACACAAGCACAAAAACTCTAAACCGTACGATCTAGCGCAAAAATGTGATGTTCTGCCTTGCAATCATGATTATATGAAATAAACACCTAGTTTACAGAGCGCTATATGCTGAAAGTCGAGAGATAATACGTGGATACAGTGCATTATACACAAATACACTCATACATAGGTTCTGCATAGATGATTTTAGGGGTCTGTTTGATGGCTGAGACTGTTGCGAGGGTCTCAAAGAAATAAACAAATTTTTTTTTCTATTCCCATTTAACCGGAAATATCCAACGTCAGAAAACTGAAAGTTTTGAACGTCTGAGTAAATGTTCTGAACTATTCAAACGCGTCAGTACATCGTGTTGGTGTTTGTCGAGCGTGTTTTTTTTTTTTTTTTTTTTTTTTTTTCTGCGTACGCAGGCTGATACTCCTGCGGACACTCCCTGTATACCAGGCAGTGGAGTTTTGTGTGTATGACGTGTTTGAGAGTGGTTGTCTTCAGCGAACGCGGCAAACTTCATCACCAACCTGACACAGCTTCAAGCCTATCCGACTGCAAGTTACAACGTGATCCACCATGTTTGTTTTGAACACAAACGCATGCGTTCAGCGTGTTTTCTTTCTTTCTTTCTTTCTTTCTTTTCTTTCTTCTTTCTTTCTTTCTTTCCTTTCTTTCTTTCTTCCTTCCTTTCTTTTTCTTTCTTTAATGACAACGGGCGATTTGTTTTCTTTTCCTTTTTCTTTTTTCTTTTTTTTTAAATTTTGTGCTCCAATAGACGTTTTGAGTTTCCCATGTGAATGTGGGCGGCCATCTGTTTCTGCTGACGAAAGGAGCAAGGGCATCGGAGGCGAGTCACGGCAGCAGGATAAAAGAAGGCGACAGCGACACGTGATCACATCGTCTGTGTGAACTTGCAACGGTGAACCTGGCTTCATATTTCTTCACAGGCTTCTTTGGGTAAGTCAGCTTTCCTCAGCGATATTTTGCTTGCAGTGGAATGTTGGCAAATACTCATTTCTTTCCCGACCGTCGTGTTTGATACGACAAACGTCTGTCAATAGTGCAATTTATTTCATGAAAAGTAGACTTGTATCAAAACTCGCCCACACAGAAATAGAGATCAGTTTTTTTCTTCAAGGAAGATGGCTATATATGTGAATCATTTCTCGAACAGTGTGTATGAAGTGACAATGTATTGCTCGTTTCCACCAAACATTGCAAGTACTGGATATGTACCAATCTTGTACCTCAATCCAGAAATATATCGTCTTGCATGCCAGCTTTTGGCTCGTGATCACTAAATATTACCAACTGAACACTAACTGGTCACTCATGTGAACTTCAAAATAAGGACTTTGAAGATGTGGGGAAATGTGTCACTTTATCAACCACTTTTTATCTGATAGGCACATCCTTTCTGTTGCCCTGTGGTTGGGCATAGAATAGACCCACTGCCCTGCCATGCATGTCGTAAGAGGCGACTAAGGCAGGACCACCTCGCCCCGAGGATAAAGGGGTTTGCGTAGGGCTAACAACCCTGCCTGTAAAAAAGACGAGTTACAGAAGCATTGACGACAATGAACCAAAGCATTCACCTGGGCAATGAAGGTCTCCATCCCGAGACTTATGACGCAGTGCAGTGAAAGCCGAAAGGAAGCTGCAAGGCCGACTCCCCTGCTAACACCCAGGACAACAACGAAAGTAGCCACATGGAACATCAGACGATGTTTGAAACAGGAAAAACCATCCAAGTTGCGAGAGAGATGAAAAACTACAAGATCGGAGTGCTAGGACTGAGTGAGACAAGGTGGCTACAATCAGACAGCTGAGACTTTCATCTGGAGAACAGCTGCTGTACTCAGGACACACAGAGGATGGAGCCCCCCACCACTGAGGCGTGGCCCTGATGCTGGCACCGGAGGCACAAGGGCACTCATCGGATGGGAACCTGTCAACTCCCGCATCATCACAGCCAAGTTTACCACAAGAAGAATGACATCAGGCTGAACATCATCCAGTGCTATGCTCCCACCAATGATGCGAAGAAGAGAAGAAAGTTGACTTCTACCAGCAACTACAGACAGTGATAGACAAAAGAGGAGCAAAGGACATAACCATACTGATGGGAGATTTTAACGCCAAGATCGAAGGGACAACACAGGCTACGAGGACATCATGGGACACATGACTGGGACAGATGAACGAGAATGGTGAGCGTTTTGCAGACCTGTGCGCCCTGAACCAGCTGGTGATAGGAGGAAGCATCTCCCACACAAGCGCATCCACAAGCCACATGGAGATCCCCGAACCATGTCACGGAGAACCAGATTGACCACACCTGCATTAGCCGCAAATTCAGGAGATCATGGCGGATGTACGAGTGATGAGAGGTGCTGACGTGTCATCAGACCACCACCTTCTTTAACAACAGTGAGACTTCGCCTCAAGAGATTCACCAACACCAACAACACACGTACAAGGTACAATGTCGGACTGCTCCGGAACAGGGACACACAAGCAGCATTCCAGATCAGCCTTTCCAACAGGTTCCAGCCGCTACAAGAGCTGATAGAAGACAGTGAGACGACATCGAGACACAGTGGGAAACACTGCAAGAAGCTCTGGCATGACACATGTGAAGAGATCCTTGGCAAGAAGAAGGCCCCAGCACAAAGAATGGATCTCTGCCGACACCATCCACAAGTTGGAAACAAGGAGAGAGAAGAAAGCTACACTGAACACGAGCCGAACAAGAGCAGCTAGGGCAAAGGCACAGGAAGAGCACACAGCAGCGAACGGAGAAGTAAAGAAGAGCATCAAGAAGGACAAGAGGGACTACTTTGACGACCTGGCCAGCCAAGCAGAGGCAGCAGCCGGACAGGGAATCTGAAGGACCTGTAGCTGGTGACCAAGAAGCTGACGGTAAGTTCCAGCATACAGACAAGCCAGTGAAGGACAAGAACGGAAACCCACTGACAACAACCGAGGAACAGCTGAAACGATGGGAAGAACACTTCAGGAGCTGCTGAACCGCCCCGCCCCTGACGCACCACCAGACATCCCACCTGCAGAGACAGACCTGCCCATCAGCTGTGACAAACCCTCAAAGGCAGAGATCAAGAAGGCCATCATGACTCTGAAAAATGGGAAGGCTGCAGGCCGGACGAGATACCAGCAGAAGCCATCAAAGCAGACATAGAGACAGCTGTCAACATGCTATACAGCCTCTTCAGCAAGATCTGGGAGAAGGAGGAGGTACCGGCTCAGTGGAAAGAAGGAATCGTCATCAAGCTGCCGAAGAAAGGAGACCTCAGGGACTGCAGCAACTACCGAGGATCATGCTCCTGTCAACGCCAGGCAAGGTTCTCAACAGGTTTCTACTGGAGAGAATGAAAGAGGCCGTCGACCCCAAGCTCCGAGACCAGCAGGCAGGCTTTCCGGCAGAACAATCATGTGCCGACCAGATCGCCAGCCTGCGCATCATCGTGGAGCAGTCGCTGGAGTGGAACTCCCCCCTTTACATCAACTTCATAGATTATGAGAAGGCTTTCGACAGTGTGGACAGAGAGATGCTGTGGAAGCTGCTGAGGCATTACGGAGTCCCCGAGAAGATCATCTCCCTCATCCGGTGCACCTACCAGGACATGAACTGCAGGATTGCCCACGGCCGGCCACCTGTCCGAAAGTTTCAAGGTGAAGACCGGAGTTCGGCAGGGATGCCTGCTGTCGCCGTTCCTCTTCCTCCTGGTCATTGACTGGATCATGAAGACCACTACAACAGGCAGAAACAACGGTATACAGTGGACACTCTGGACGCAGCTCGATGACCTTGACTTTGCTGATGACCTGGCGCTCCTGTCACACAGCCACAGCCAGATGCAGGACAAGACCACTCGCTTGGAGACCACATCAGCCGGACAGGGCTCAAGATTAACAGGAAGAAGACCGAGCTGATGAAAATCAACACCACTGCCAACACACCAGTCACAGTCGATGGAGAGCCCATCAGGAGGTGGAGTCTTTCGTCTACCTGGGAAGCGTGGTTGACCAACAGGAGGCACGGACCGAGACGTCACAGCCAGAATCGGCAAGGCAAGAGCACTTTCGTCATGCTCAAGAACATCTGGCATCTGGAGGAATCAGCATAAGAACCAAACTCCGCATCTTCAACTCCAATGGAAATCAGTTCTGCTCTACGGATGCGAGACGTGGCGAACAACACAGACGATGCAACAAAAGATTCAGACATTCTTCAACACCTGTCTGAGGCGCATCTACAAAATCCGATGGCAGGACAAGGTCCGAAACGAAGATCTGTGGGAGCGTGCGGGACAGAACCAGTGGCCAAGCAGATACTGCGAAGGAAGTGGGCTGGATCGGACACACCCTCAGGAAGCCAGCATCCAGCACCACACGCCAAGCCCTGACCTGGAACCCGCAGGGAAAGAGAAAGAGAGGCCGGCCTCGCAACAGCTGGAGACGAGACACTGAGGCGGAGTTGAAACAACAAGGGACCAACTGGACTGGAATGACCAGAACAGCCCAGAACAGAGTGCGATGGCGAAGAGTCGTTGATGGCCTATGCTCCACCGGGAGCGACGGGCAAGAATGAATGAATGACATCCTTTCTGTGCAAGGGGCTAAACTGGATCTTCACACAGAAAAAAAATCGATTTGAAACAAAAAATCGATTTGAATATGTGCATTACCAGAGGTAACATTTTTCTCTATCGGCAGGATTATCACGTCAGTGAATGACAGCAGTACTAACATTGCAATTTATTATGCTTTTTTTCATTGAGATAAATTGAATAACTTAATGAAGACAAAGTCGTGACTTTTAAATACATTCTTAGTCAAAATATTGGATAGCTGACAGCACACACACACAAACGCACATACGCGCTAGCAAGCACACGCACACGGGTGCACACGCACGCCCCACACAACCACACACACACACACACACACACACACACACACACACACACACACTCACGCACACACACACACACACACACACACACACACACACACACACACACACACACACACACACACACACACACTCTCTCTCTCTCTCTTCTCTCTCTCTCCTCTCTCTCTCTCCTCTCTCTCTCATGCATGCACTCATAGTTAAAAAGAGAAACACACTCATACAGATAGGAAAAGGGAAAGCAGCAAGGAATTACGCAAGTGCCACCCTAACTTTTATAATCAATTCCGGGAAGACATACCAAACATATGTACATTACTACAATGAAACAGCATTTAAGTGTGCCTTCCAAAATCATTGATCAGCCCACGAAATCTGTCAGCATTGTTCTAAGGGTAGTTTGATTTTATCTAATTGCAGCTACAAAAAAAAAAAAATACTGTGATTTTTCTAGTAACTTTGCTTGACTCCCCTCTCTCTCTCTCTCTCTCTCTCTCTCTCTCCTCTCTCTCCTCTCTCTCTCTCTCTCACCTCTCTCTCTCTCTCTCTCTGTCTCTCTCTCTCTCACTCTCTCTCTCTCTCACTCTCTCACTCTCTCTCTCTCTCACTCTCTTTCTCTCTCTCCTCACACTCTCTCTCTCTCTCTGTCTCTCTCCTCTCTCACTCTCTCTCTGTCTCTGTCTCTGTCTCTGTCTCTCTCTCTCTCTCTCTCTCTCTCTCTGTCTCTCTCAGCTAAAACAGCTGTTTCTCATGGTGACACATGTCACTGCTCACATGAGGGAAACCATCCGAATAGCTAGAAGGTAAAACACAAAGCTGTTTTAATTTCAATGTGAGTTTTAAGGTTACTTGGTTTGTGGCAGTTACATTCATTGCAAGACATGAACATTTGCCTCTGATCATAGACGTTGAAAGAGGCATCTCTAATAATACATGAGATATGTATGTAAGATTTCTTTGAAATACATTCAGGGTAGTTTGCTATTTCGTAGAACTGCTTTATGTATTTGCAGCTGGCAACCAGTGTCTAAAAATCTTATGTCTCTTGTTCACTTACACAGAGGTGACCCTCCACAATGAGACCAGTCTGAGCTTGTGCGAACTTCTTTAGGCTACAGCTGAAAAGAGATTGTGGAGGCCTCTCTGGGCGTTTGGACATTTTATTGTTGTTGCAGAAATGTGTTCCTTACACCCTAAACTTTCATGTGGAAGTGGGGTTTAAAAGCCCAATCTAAAATCAAAATGAACGCGTTTTTTGTGCAAAATAATTAATTTTCATTTGCCTAAATCTTAATGCAACCCTTGCAGAACCCCAATGTCTGTTATATATCATTCGAAAACTGATACGATGTTTGTACGGTTTCCCTGCGTGTCATCTAAAATAACCTGACACATCGCATGAAGTAGGGCAGATATGACGTACACTAACTTTCAATTTTCAACCAATCAGAAGGCCGAATGGTTCCTGCCCTGGCAACAGAAATGCGATTCACATCTCGCATTGGCCAAGCACGCGCTGAGAACACTAAATCTTGCTACTTCCAGACACGCGGTTTGAGCTTTAAAAATTCAAAGCTTCATCATGTCGACCACATCCTGACTAGCGTACTTGCTGATTTCTTGGAAATCGGGAAATTTACCAGCTGCCGACCAACAAGAGTTGAGTGATCTCATCATGGATTATTTTCTCCATGACTCTGGGTCTAAAGAAAATCTGTCCAATGATGAAGAAATCTCTGACTCAAACTGCGCTGAGGAGTGCCACACCAATCAGGAGTGTGAAGATAGTGACACACCATTCTTCCATGCCGAAGAAGTTAAAGGCCTTGCTAATTCTTCCATGGATATAGATGCAACTCCTGATGATGCAGGAATGCTAGCCAGGGCTCGAGTGCGTTCATGCAAGGTAAACGGTGCTGGATGCCGACAGATCAAGGTACCAAAGAGGTACACATGTACCACTTAGAGTGAAGAATTTGCGAAATGCCATTTTTTCTGAATTTTAACCACTTTTCCTCTTCTCTTTTCATTTTCTGAAAGCACATTCTGTATAAAAGCAACCAACCAGAATGTGAATGTCATTTCCTGGCATGGACATATGTTTATTATTGCATCCTGCGAAAAATTGGAACTTTGGTTAGAACTAAGATACCGTTGCTAAGGAAAATATGCTAGAGATGTTTGCAAAAACCTTTAGACGCCGTTTCTCAAAATGGACGACAACACAGTAACCCACTTCAAATGACCATAACTTTCCTTATTTTTTGCCCTATAGCATTATTTCATGTCAGTGTAATCAAAAAATGCTGTAGATTACTTACACACACACACACACACACACACACACACACACACACACACACACACACACACACACACACACACACACAGAGTTTGGGGTGGTGTGTGTGTGTGTATAGGGGGTGGGGGTGGGGGGTATGGTGGGGGGGCGGAGGGGGGGGGAGAGAGATGGGGATGGAGGTGGGGGTGGAGGTGGGTGGGGGCGGGAGTGGGGGGAGGATGGGGGTGGAGGTGGGGGTGGGGGTGTCAGGGGTGGGGGTGGGATGAGTGTGGGGGGGGGGGGGGGGGGGGCGCAGGGGGTGGGGGGGTGGGGAGGGAGAGAGAGATGGGGTAGGGGGTAGAGGTGGGAGGGGGAGGGGGGAGGGAGAGTGATCAATTAAAGGCTTACCCTTATGCTCAGGAAAGATGGAGCGGACGGGAGATTTATGTGTAGGTGGTAATGTAAAATCAAGTAAATGACGTTGCTAGTAGGCAAGTGAGTATGCCTCGCCTGACAGAGAAAAAGCAGACGAGAACTGTTCAATTTCCAACAAAAATGTCCACTCGATTTGTCGTCACAGTGTTGAAAACGGTCATTAAAGGTCCCACTGAGGAAGAGGTCGCAAGGCCTCGAAATATTTGGAAACTAAATCCAGCTTCTTGTGTTTTTGTGTTTCTCTCTCCCTCTCCTCTCTCTCTCTCTCTCTCTCTCTCTCTCTCTCCCTCTCTCTCTCTCTCTCTTATATATATATAAATATATATATATAAATATATATATATATAATATATATATATATATATATATATATATAATATATTAATCCATTAACCTGTTTCACACAGCAACATGCAATGAAACATGCCGTCGTCTGTTAAACATAACATCCAATGATGACATGTCATTGACTTGTACCATTTTCACCGAAATGAAACCTTTCATTGGAGCTTTTCACGGTGCAGCTTGCAGCAAAATGCAGCTTTGGCTAGTTTCAAGGTGAGGGGACTGCAGCAAAATACAGCTTTGGCTAGTTTCAAGGTGAGGGGACTGCAGCAAAATACAGCTTTGCTAGTTTCAAGGTGAGGGACTGCAGCAAAATACAGCTTTGGCTAGTTTCAAGGTGAGGGGACTGCAGCACAATACAGCTTTGTCTAGTTTCAAGGTGAGGGGACTGCAGCAAAATACAGCTTTGGCGATTTCAAGGTGAGGGGACTGCAGCAAAATACAGCTTTGGCTAGTTTCAAGGTGAGGGACTGCAGCAAAATACAGCTTTGGCGAGTTTCAAAGCGAGGGGACTGCAGCAAAATACAGCTTGGCGAGTTTCAAGGTGAGGGGGACTGCAGCAAAATACAGCTTTGGCGAGTTTCAAGGTGAGGAGACTGCAGCACAATACAGCTTTGGCTAGTTTCAAGGTGAGGGGACTGCAGCAAAATACAGCTTTGGCTAGTTTCAAGGTGAGGGACTGCAGCAAAATACAGCTTTGGCGAGTTTCAAGGTGAGGGGACTGCAGCAAAATACAGCTTTGGCGAGTTTCAAGGTGAGGGGACTGCAGCACAATACAGCTTTGGCGAGTTTCAAGGTGAGGGGACTGCAGCAAAATACAGCTTTGGCGAGTTTCAAGGTGAGGGACTGCAGCAAAATACAGTTTTGGGGCGAGTTTCAAGGTGAGGGGACTGCAGCAAAATACAGCTTTGGCGAGTTTTCAAGGTGAGGGGACTGCAGCACAATACAGCTTTGGCGAGTTTCAAGGTGAGGGGACTGCAGCACAATACAGCTTTGTCTAGTTTCAAGGTGAGGGACTGCAGCAAAATACAGCTTTGGCGAGTTTCAAGGTGAGGGACTGCAGCACAATACAGCTTTGTCTATTTCAAGGTGCGGGGACTGCAGCAAAATACAGCTTTGGCGAGTTTCAAGTGAGGGACTGCAGCAAAATACAGCTTTAGCGAGTTTCAAGGTGAGGGACTGCAGCAAAATACAGCTTTGGCGAGTTTCAAGGTGAGGGGACTGCAGCACAATACAGCTTTGGCGAGTTTCAAGGTGAGGGGACTGCAGCACAATACAGCTTTGGCGAGTTTCAAGGTGAGGGACTGCAGCACAATACAGCTTGTCTAGTTTCAAGGTGAGGGGACTGCAGCACAATACAGCTTTGGCGATTTCAAGGTGAGGGGAATGCAGCAAAATACAGCTTTGGCGAGTTTCAAGGTGAGGGGACTGCAGCAAAATACAGCTTTGGCTAGTTTCAAGGTGAGGGGAGTGCAGGCTGATACGGAAACACTTTTGAAAGAAATTGAAGGTAAATCCATCAGTCAATGGGCACAAACAAATTTACAAGACAAAACACGACGCGTTTTAACCCCATAGGTCTTCTTCAGGCAAGATAAACAACATTCAGGACAATGAAAAAGAAGGACGAGCACTCACTTATCTTGTCAAATTCAGCTCAGGATAGGTTATCTGCTGGCACAGCGGTGTGCATGCAACATGTAACAGGACATGTCAGTGGATGTTTGGTATTGAGACGTGCACTGAAAGCAGTCAAGTGCTTTTTTTTTTGCACTTGAATCTGTTATTTAGGCTTTGGCTATTTTGACACTACATCATGCAGTAAAACATGCCACAGAGTTTTTGACAGACAACACACGGAATTTTCAGCAGCACCAAGAACATCAGCAGGATGAAACTGACGTGCGTGTTGATCGTCGCCGTGCTGTTCCTGACGGCCTGTCAACTCACTACATCTGATTACTCCAGAGGTGAGTTGAAACGATTCCTCTCCCTCTCTCTCACTCTCTCCTCTCTCTCTCTCTCATCTCTCTCTCATCCTCTCTCTCTCTCTCCTCTCTCTCCTCTCTCTCTCTCAATTAAAATGTTAAGAATGTGACTGACTGAAATAATGCAAAGAGTACCTTAAGACGATATGATAGATGTGAAAATAGTTTACCAACGCATGACAGAAATAAATGCGATCAGTTTATGTACTGTATGACGGAAGTAATGCAATAAATCAAATGTTATGTGACAGAAGTAAAACCAAGGATTTTATACATTGTGACAGAAGTAAGAGACTACCTGCCATAATGTTATGTAACAGAAGTAATGCTCAGTGTGTGATATAGAGAGTATGATATCATGTGCAAAAGTGATGTACGGAGAGTAGTGATATAATGTGGCAAACGTGGTATGCAAAGAGTAGTGACATAATGTGACAAAAGTGATATACAGAGTAGTGATTTAATGTGGCAAAAGTAATATACAGAGTAGTGATTAATGTGGCAAAAAGTGATATACAGAGTAGTGATTAATGTGGCAAAAGTGATAATGCAGAGTAGTGATTTAATGTGGCAAAAGTGATATACAGAGTAGTGATTTAATGTGGCAAAAGTGATATACAGAGTAGTGATGTGGCAAAATTGATATACAGAGACCAGTGATATGGTATGCATAAGTGATATGTTGTTCGTCCTTCGATTTCGGAGGATGACCATGACTGCAATCTCAGATGGAAGATCGCTGAGTGTGGGTCCGCAGGTGGCTGGTGAGGTCGATCTGGGCCCGGAAGGAACGCCCACATGTGGGACACATGTGGGTGGGTGTTACGGTGGAGATGGAGGTAGCCCTGGCCTTGCGCGCAGCTCGCTTTCTCTCAGCTTCTGCTGCGCGTCTCTTCTCTGATGTATATGCACCCTTTGTGATGCTCTTCGAGAGGCTGGGCGGTCCAGGCAAGCGACTCCCAGACGTTGAGGCTGATGTTCAGGACTTTGAGGGACGCTTTGAGGCAGTCCTTGAAACGTTTTCTTCTGCCCCCCAACTTTGCACTTGCCCTGACTCAGTTTCTCCGTACAGCAGTTGTTTAACGTTTCGGCAGTCGACTATCTGGCAATAGGATAATGTGGCCAGTCCATCTGGCTCAGGATTTCTGAAGGAGAGTGTAGATGCTGGGATGCTGGCCTTTCCAAGGCCTGTGTCTGGGACTTTGTCCTGCCACTTGATGTGTAGGAGTCTGCGGAGACAGCTGAGGTGAAAATGTTTATGCTGTTTGGCGTGTCTGCTGTAGACAGTCCAGGTCTCACTGGCATAAATGAGAGTGGTTAGTACCACTGCATGGTAGACCTTCAGCTTGTGGTAAGGGTTTGTCCTCTCCGCTCCCGACATTTTCACGGAGTCTCCCAAACACAGAGCTGGCTTTGGCAATCCTGTTCCTGACCTCTGCGTCAATGTTCACAGCTCGTGAGAGTGTGGTGCCCAGATAAGTGAAGTTGTCACTGCCTGTAAGTTCTGTCCCTTTTCCTTGATGTGTGGTTCCTGTAGGGTTACCTGGTGCAGGCTGATACATCACTTCGGTCTTTTGGTGCTGGTGGTGAGACCGAAGTTGTCGCAGGCTCGTATGAGACAGTCCATTTTGTGCTGCATCATCTGCTCTGTGCTGGCACTGAGGGCGCAGTCAATCAGCAAACAAGAAGTCCCTGATGACGGTCTCTTTCACCTTTGTAACAGCCTGCAGTTGCCTGAGGTTGAACACCCACCGTCAGTTTCTGTATCTGACGTGTATACCACCCTAGCATCACGGAAGGCATCAGTCAGCAGGCGGAGAAGACCATGCTGAAGAGTGTAGGGCTAGAACGTGGCCTTGCTTTATACACCGTTTTGGTCACTAAGAAAGGCTTCCTGACGCGTCTCCATCATCCAGTACTTTCACCATCATGCCGTCGTGGAACTGTCGGACGATCGCAATGAACCGCTGGACAGCCAAAATTTCTCCATGATCTTCACACAAGCCATCTCTGGTTGACCGTATCGAAGGCCTTGGTCAGATCGACAAAGGTCACGAAACGATCGCTCTGCTGCTCTTGCATTTTCCTGAGCTGTCGTGTCAGCAAATGTCATGTCTGCAGTTCCACGTTCTGCACGAAAGCCACACTGGCTTTCTGGGAGGAGACCCTGCTCAAGGTGTAGTAGAAGGCAGTTGAGCAGGACACGGCCAAGATCTTCCCACTATGGACAAGAGAGAGATGCCTCGGTGATTGTCGCAGGACTGGCGTTGTCTTTTCTCTTGTAGATGTGGAGAATTTGGCATCTTTCAACTGTTGTGGACCCTCTCTTCATTCCACAAGGACTGGAAGAGCGGCGTCAGCTTCTGTGTCAAGGCTGGGCCTCCTGATTTGTAAATTTTTCGGCAGGATTGCATCAGATCCTGTCGCTTTGCCACAGGAAAATTTGTTTGATTGCCTTTCTGACTTCTTCATCTGTGGGGGGGGGGGGGGGTTGTCAAGGTCTTTGCCTGATCTCCACTTGAGGTAGGCGTGCAATGGCCTCGTCGTTGATTGAGGCAGGCGTTGAGAACCTGGTTAAAGTGTTCAGCCATCTCTCTCTCCAAAATCTGCTTCTTTCTTGTCAGCAGCTGGGTCCCATCTGCATTGAGGAGGAGGAGAGCCGAGGACTGGGTCCATACACAGCCTTCAGAGCGTCATAGAAACGCTTGGTGTCATGACTCTGCGTAGCCCTGGATTTCATCGCCTTTTTGTTGAACCAGGCATCCTGCATTTCGCGAAGCCTCTTCTGCACGTTTTGTTTTGCGCTGGTGAAGACATCATTCTTAGCTGTGATTGGGGTCATTCTGGTGCGCTCTGAACAGCTGAAGTTTCTCTGACAACAGTGTCTGCACTTCTGGTCATTCTCATCAACCAGTCTTGGTTTCTACGGGTTGCTGGTCCGAGGTGTTCGAGGGCAGTAAAGTAGACTGCATCTCTGAAGGCCTCCCACTGCTCTTCAATGCTGCTGTGGTCATCCTCTCGTGTCTTGGGCAGCCTGCCATCTAGGTCATTGAGAAATCTTCTGCAACTTTACTATCCTTCACTTGGAGACGTTGAGCCTCTTTGCAGTCTTCTGACCTTGGGGTCTTCGCATTGGCAGAATGCGGAGTTTAAACTTTGACACGATGTGGCGATGATCAGTCCAGCAGTCGGCACCACACATGGCCTTCGTCACTCTCACGTCTAGCACATCTCTCTTCCTGGTGATCACATAATCAATCAGATGCCAATGCTTCGAGCGTGGATGCATCCATGATGTCTTGTTGTGGGTAGGAGGCGGAACAGAGTGGGGTGATGACAAGGTCGTGAGTAGCGCACGTCTTGAGAAGCAGGCGGCCATTGCTGTTGCAATTGCCAGTACCGTGTCTCCCAATGATCCGTTCCCAGGTCTGGTGATCGGTCCCCACTCTGGCGTTGAAGTCCCCGAGTACGATTAGCTTCTCAGACGGTGGGACTGCTGGGATGAGAGTATCTAGTTCTTCGTAGAACTTGTCCTCCGATGTCATCTGGGTTGGTCATTGTTGGGCGTACGCGCTGATCAGTGTTGCACTCTTCTTGTTTCCAAGTGGAAGCTGGAGTGTCACCAGGCGACAGTTTATGCTCTCCGGGAGCTTGACAAGTTCCCGAGTGAGATGGGAATCTGACGGCAAATCCCACGCCTGCCTCTCGCCGTTTAATGCTGCTAGCGTCCGCTCCAGATGAATTACATCCTCCACCACATTCTGTAAGTTGGCTTTTGTCCGCTAGGCGTGTTTCGCGGAGTGCTGCTATGTCGAACGTTGTAGCGAGCAAGTTCTTTGGCGACCAGTGCAGTTCTTCGTTCTGATCTGTCTGCCTTGCCGTTGTCCAGTAAGTTCGCACGTTCCACGTGCCGAGGTTGAGTACCTTTGTTTTTGTTTTCTTTGTAGTTCGACCGCTGGGAGGGACACCCACACCAGCCGCGGTTTGCTGGCCAGGGTAAGGTGAAGCAGGCAAAGTTTAGGGCACCTTTTCTAGCCTCTTCCTCTTGCTATGGAGGTGAGCAGTGCGGTCCTAAAAAGGGCTGCTCAGACACCCAGGGGCTGCCGAACTCCACTTCTGCTTCGTCCAGTAGAGAGCGACCACATGCCCTGGACCGCCTGTGTGCAGGCTCCTGACACAGTACAATGGTGTGATGCGACAGAAGTAAATGTATGAAGTACAATGTGTGATGTGACAGAAGTAATGCACACAGTACAATGATGTGATGTGACAGAAGTAATGCATGACGTACAATGGTGTGATGTGACAGAAGTAATGCACACAGTACAATGGTGTGATGTGACAGAAGAATGCACACAGTACAATGGTGTGATGTGACAGATAAGCAGGAGTATCATGCCGTGAGGTCGAGAGACGGAATGCGGAATTCCAAGGTTCCAGGTGAGTGTGAAAAATGTAATTTACACACATATTTACTCTCTCTCTCCTCTCTCCTCACTCTCCTCTCTACTCTCACTCTCTCTCTCCTCTCTCACTCCTCTCTCCTCTCCTCTCTCTCTCTTGTCTGTCTGTCTGTCTGTCTGTCTGTCTGCCTGCCTGCCTGCCTGTCTGTCTGTCTGTCCTCTCTGTCTGTCTGTCTGTCTGTCTGTCTGACTCTCTCTCTCTCTCTCTCTCCTCTCTCTCTCCTCTCTCTCTCTCTCTCTCTCTCTCTCCTCTCTCTCTCTCCTCTCTCTCTCTCCTCTCTCTCGTGCCGCGCGTTTTACTCTTCTTGTTATTTTCTAGAATTTTACATTTTATTGTTCTTATTTTAGTACTTTTTATTGTTATGATGATTATGAATTTATTTACTACTACTACTACTACTACTGCTACTGCTGCTACTACTACTACTACGACGACGACGACTACGACGACGACGACGACGACTAGTATTGCTACTACTACTACTACTACTACTACTACTACTACTACTACTACTACTACTACTACTACTACCAACATCAACATCATCATGCTCACGATCATTATTGTTGTCATTTTTTAGTGGTACAAACGTATACAGTGAATATCGAATTTGATTTAAAAAATTTTCTTGGTATTCGTTCATCATTTCTTTGAATGTGCACGTTTCACTGCAGTTTGTTACAATGCACTTGCTACTATTTTGAAACTGATTTCATTGTGTACAATACACAAGGCAAACGTCCAAAACCGGTCTGAACTAACCCCCCCCCCCACCTCCCTCCCCCCCCCCCACACACACACACACAACACTGATATCACTACCACCTTGGAACACACACCACCACCTTGTCCGCTGCATCCCTGACAATCACACCGTCACAAACGAGAAAGGTCACTCCTGGCTAAAGGTCTCAAATTTGTCCCCATTCCGCCTAACACCGACAAAAACTAAAACCATCTTCATGTTGAAGATTCTTTAGAAAATTACGACGGTTGGTTGCACTTGAAAATGTAACCAAGCCCCACTCCCAGAGAGCTCAGACATCTTCAGTCATCTTTTCCAAAATCCAGTGCTCCGACATCTACCTCACGACAAATCCAGTGAAGTCGAACACTTTATCAAAGAGTGCAGAAAGGAAATCGCCAAAAGAACTCAACCCTGTCTGCCATCCCAACTTCTCAGCGATGAAACAAAAACCCTTAAATCACTGAGACAACGACAAGATACTGTCATCAAACCAGCACACAAGGGTGGCGCAGTGGTGGTCTGGGACAAACAGCTGGACATAAAGGAAGCTCACAGACAACTGTGGGACACAGATTTCTAGACACCACTCACAGCATCACCCCTCCCTGAACTCATCATCTCAACCACAGTCAAGCTCGAAAAACAAACATAAATGCTTTCCAAAGACAGCCAACTCCTCCTAATGACAGACACCAAACAGCCTACCAATGCTTACCGAAGACATGCCAAACTCCTCCTAATGACAGACACCAAACAGCCTACCTTCTACCTGCCTCAGTGGATCTGCCAGGTATGTTGTTTTGTGTATTTTTTTCAGCTTGTAGCCGCACTAGAGAACACATTTCACAGCACATAGACTCTCTCCTCCAATCCATAGTACAAAGCTTCTCCACGTACCTCAAGGAAACAACCCACACACTCAACATGATCAGTTCATACTACACAGACCCCACTTTCCAACCCAGCCTCCTCTTCACACTTGATGTTGTCTCACTATACACTTCCATCTGATGGACTGAAGGCCCTCACTTCTTTCTGGAACAACGGCCCCCTAACCAACAACAACCCCCAGCTACACTCGTTTGACTTGCAGAATTAGTCCTCACTCTCAACACCTTTGAATTTAACAACCATGTCTTCTCACAAATAAGTGCTGTTGCTTTGAGAACCAAAATGGGACCATCCATTGCATGCCTTTTCATGGGACACCAGGAACACTGCTCACTAGCCTCTTATACAGGCCCGGCTTGTGAGCGCTACAAAAGTTACATTGGGGATGGGTTGGGAGCCACATCCATGCCAGAACAAGACCTCAGCAGCTTTTTCAGGTTTGCTCAGGCCTTTCGGTGATGATGATGGGCGAGATTTAAGTCCTGTAGGTCGGAGGCCCTTAAGAATAGGGTATACACGTAGACATAGGTCTGCCTATTCTGTGGCCACTGTTGTCACTGGCAGTAGTGTGTGAATTCCGTGAGGGGGCCGTCGTCTGTCGCTCCCCGAGCTCTGGTTCCTTTTGAACTTTAGCTCAAATCTGGGTGTTGGGCGTCAAAGCTGCTCGTTTGATTCTTTGACAAACCTGATCTCATGTCACTCCCTTACTTCCTTAGCTCAAATCTGGTGTTGGGCGTCAAAGCTGCTCGTTTGATTCTTTGACAAACCTGATCTCATGTCACTCCCTTACTTCCTTAGCTCAAATCTGGGTGTTGGGCGTCAAAGCTGCTCGTTTGATTCTTTGACAAACCTGATCTCATGTCACTCCCTTACTTCCTTAGCTCAAATCTGGGTGTTGGGCGTCAAAGCTGCTCGTTTGATTCTTTGACAAACCTGATCTCATGTCACTCCCTTACTTCCTTAGCTCAAATCTGGGTGTTGGGCGTCAAAGCTGCTCGTTTGATTCTTTGACAAACCTGATCTCATGTCACTCCCTTACTTCCTTCTCTTCACTGGCTGCCAGTCGAAAAACGAATAGACTACAACTGTCCTTACTCTGCTTCAAATCTTTGAAAGGTTTAGCTCCTTCCTACCTTTCTGATCTCCTTCATCTCTATGTTCCTATTAGACGGTTGTGTTCTTCTACCGACAACACTCTGCTTTCAATTCCTCGATTTCGAACTAAAACCTATAGCGATCGCTCATTTTCTTTTCAGGGTCCGGTTTCTTGGAAGAAACTCCCAATATCTTAGCGTATTTCAAACTCACTTTTCTTCCTTCAAAGCATATGTTAAAACAATCCTCTTCACCTATCAGTAGCAGTTCTTTCTTCCCTTCCCCATCAAATTAATTCTGTGACCTCTGGTGTGTGTGTGTGTGTGTGTGTGTGTGTGTGTGTGGTGTGTGTGTGTTGTGTGTGTGTGTGTGTGTGCGTGGCGGCGCGTGCGTTCGTGGCGTGCGTGCGTGCGTGCGCAGATGTGTGTGTGTTGCGCGCGTGTGCGGTTGTTGTGTGTGAGCGCGGCGCGGTGCTGTGTATGCGTTGTTGTGACCTGGTGTGTGGGATAGTGCGTTGGAGTGTGTGGGTGTGGGGGGTGGGGGGGGGGGGGGGGGGGGGGGGGGGGGGTGGTGGTGGTGGTTGTGCTTGTGCGTGTGCGTGAGCGTGTGTCAATATGTTCTCTTGTTTATAGGTGCATGGTACTTGTAGCAATATTGATCTTCTTATTTGTTTCATTATGTTTTTTTTAATTATTTCTGTGTATGTCAACGTTTAGGGCTTATCTAAGATTAAGCAGCAAAATAATCATTCATTCAATCATAAAGATAAATTACGCTGTCTTTCTTTTCCCTCTGCAGACACTTCTCCCATTTGCTACATTAATCTGTTCTTTACCCACCCCTGCCTCCCACTCTCTTTCCTTTATCGTTTTTTCCCTTCCCATTTCACCCCCCCCCCGCCCCCCCCCCCCCCCCCCCCCCCGAAGTTTCCCATCCATTTTCCCCCCTTTCCCGTGCCTGTGTGTGCATGCGTATGTAGGTAAGTGTCCCCCACACCCCCCCCCCCCCCCCCCCCTTTCTCCACTGTGTTTCAATAGTAACATCAACGTTTTTCTCATTGGTCATTTCTAGTCCTTTTCACCTACTGTTATTACTAATAATACTACATTTGCTGAAGATGTGAACGGAGTTTAAACAATAGTGTAAGCACACGCCAAAGCAAACGTGGACAAACGGATCAAAAGACAAACACGACGCGTTTTGACCTCTTAGGCCTCTTCAAGCAAGATAGAAAAGAATCAGGACAACGAAAATGACGAGCAATCACTTACCTTCCTCCACTTCAGCGCAAGATAGCGTTCACACACACACACACAAAACACACACACACACACACACACACACACACACACACACACACACAAAACACACACCCACACACACACACAAATTTCCGCCTGCAGTCGCCTCACTTCACAATTACGTGAACAGAGTAGAATTTGGCAATGATTTCGATCCTTGAACAGTAACTAATTTAGAATTCTAAAATCGCGATAAAAGCTTGTATTGAAAGTTAAACAAATATGTTCACACATCTCATACTCACCCTAGAATCAACAATGACCTCTTTTCTTAACGTCATTTTTCTTTCCTTCTTTCTCGTCTGCTGCCTCTGCAAAAAGTGCAGGTAATCTCCTTTTTCCCAAGAGCACAAATCACTAACGACAATCAGGAACAAGTACCACGTTTAAAGAAGAGCTTTCATCAAAAAACATTTTTGTTTCTCTCTCTCTCTCTCTCTCTCATCTCTCTCTCTCTCTCTCTCTCTTCTCTCTCTCTTCTCTCTCTCTCCTCTCCCATCTACTCTCTCTCTCCTTCGTGGCTCGCACAACAATGAGCTTTCAATTTAAAAAACTCTCTCTCCCTCACTCTCTACTCTCTCTCTCTCTCTCTCTCTCTCTCTCTCTCTCTCTCTCGCTCGCTCTCTCTCTCCTCTCTCTCTCTCTCTCTCTCTCTCTCTCTCCTCTCTCTCTCTCTCTCTTGTTTTTTCTCCCCGGGCCGTACACACACAGAAACATGAATGTTGAGTGTGTAATGTGTGTCTTCTCATGTTATGTTAAATCGTTACTGTAAATTGTTATACACAGTTTTATATCGTGTAGTAGTCTTCATGTTGTCACTTTCCTGAAGTGAAGGTAAATATGTTTCGTTCACGACCACCCATGTTATTCTGCCCGAAAACCCCCTTTTTCACATACAAATCACGTCCATCACATATCAGTTTTGACCAATTTTAACACCTGTTTTTAAACAAAATTAACACGTCAAAACTGCCAAATATTGACGTAATCAGTAAATTGAAACGGGGTTTCCGTGCAGAATAACATGGGCGATCGTGAACGAACATATTTACCTTCTCTCCGAGAACATAAAAGCACCTTAAAATGTATATGGTTTGACTATTCTACTCCAGACTGGTCCTACTGCTTGTTGTTACGTGACACCGCAAACCAATAAAGTGCAATTACTGATCCGACATCGAAACTGCCCTATCCAGACTGGCCTCGGTGCCGTTGTTACCCGACACGGCAAAATCGATAAATTGCAATTAGTGTTCCAACATCGAACCCCTGCAATGCGACTCATTATTATTAATTGCGCGTGCGCGCCAGCCAATGGCAAGGAAGTATGACATCAGGTCTACGGGGGCTGGCATCAACAAGGCATAGCCGCCGTCATTTCACATTTGAGAGTCCTGCCAGTGTGGATGTGCGTTGATGTGCTGGGCATTTCTTCACAGAATCAGAGAGAGCTTGTGTTGGGTAAAAACATGGCGAGTCAGGGAAGTGATGTTTCAATGCCTTCTGCCAGTGCTGGAAGTGACACTAATATTACTCAAGAAATGTGTGAACTGCTGTTATATTCGCAAGAAAAACTGTCCGATCAACAGGCCGATCTTGTGGAAAAATACATTGTTTATCATGAGGCCATGACAAACTTTTTGAAAAAGAAATTGAGTGGCGAGCCTTGTTCTCCCCCCTTAAAGCCAAAAGGAAGCATTTCGTTTTTGTTCCCTCAGCAAAAAACGGAACTGTCAGTTGAAGATCTTGACAAATATTTGAAAACAAAGCTTTGTGAGCTGCCTTCCGAACCATTTGATAAAACTAAAACCTTTGAAAGTGTTCAAGAAATGACTCCTTTCTTACACAGCGCTTGTTACTCCGTGAAAGATGACGAAGGAAATCTCTTTCCCAAGCTCTTTTTTTAGGACACTGGCTTCAGAAAGCAAAGACAATTTTGAAACAGTCAAAAACAAAAAACTGGGAGTCCTATCTGAAAGAAGATTTGCTGGTTGAGCCAACTCGCGTAAGAAGACTAATTGAAGTGTCATTTTGTTTCTATTCTTATCCAAAATTTCACAAACTCGGCGATTTCTTTCAATGAGTTATACAGCAAACGAAAACTCATTCTGAAATACATGCAATCCAACCCCAACTTTAAAGCATTCTGGCATGATACACATGACGTGCTTGAACCTGGCAGGAGTAATTGAGCCACTTCCACAGCGGTAGTTTTACCAGCCTGACTGCCAGAAAGCGCCCAACAAAACTGGGTCAATCGGCAGTTCTGCCGGTTGACCTACAAAGCCCGCCTCTACCCCACCTTCTGGAGCTGCGTCAACACTCCCTTCACCTCTAAAGGCTGCTTCGGGTGGCCGCCAATAGAACTGAAACAGATCCTGTGATTATTGATTCAGGATTCTGCTAAGTGCTTTTGGCGGCTGTCTCGAATTCACGACGTTCAAGTGTGAACCACAAAAAACCCTCGCCACACCCCCCTGCAAGCACCTCCCCCATCTATTGTGTGTGTGTGTGTGTGTTTGTTTGTGTTGTTGTTTTTGTTGTTTGTTTTGTATTTGTTTGTTGTTTGTTTGTGTGTGTTTGTGTGTGTATATGTGTGAGAGAGAGCGTTTTGCCATACAAAGCAATGCAGTAATCCAGGTCAAAAAGACTTGCTATTGATTAACATAGTTAATTAAACCACACACGCCCCACCCCCCGCCCATGCACGCACACATATATAAAACCCTAATGACTCACAGCGCGCTCTTCTACTTCTAATACCATTAATAAATCAGAACAAACAACTGGCTTTCCGTCTTGATTAGTTATTTTTACATCTAATGAATTTATAGGTCCATTAATTAGTTCTTTAAATTCACTGTTTTTTCCAACTGAGATTAATCGATAATCGCAAAATCCTGCCCTAGTTGATGGCAAAAACCTTTTAGAACTGTAGACGGGTAGCCATCAAACAAATTAGTATCTGTTCTTAACTGTTGTAAATGGACATATTACAACATTGGGTTCAACAAGAAAATCAAAGTTTATTACCTTCAAATTGCCAGACATCTACATCTTGTACTAAATCAGACAAAGAGAATGGAGATTCTAAGGATCTATCGCTACCGTGAAGCCTCAGATTCTTGCAAGCCCTCGTAGGAACAATAAATACTCATCTTCTTTCTTCTAGGGATGTATATAATCATAGAGGTTTGCTTCGTTTAATTTTTTTAACAATATACCATATTCGCTAAGTACATTCTTTAAAGAACAAAAGTTGTAGTAACCATCATATTTGCACATTAGTTTATTTGATTGCCCCGCTCCCGTTACTAATATTGATCCAGTTATTTTGGGCTTTCATCAGAACGTATTAGCCCACATTAACTTTTAACAGCCAATTTCTTTAAGAGGGCCAAATCCAACCAACTTTCCTCCCGCGCCAATTAACAATTGGGAACGTTAATAACAACACGCTCGTTTTGCTTGGTTATATAGATGTACATCTTTTTTTTATAGAGCTAAATTAAAAAATAAATTTAAATATTACGAAAGAGTTATTAACGTCCGCGGGATCTGAGCCCTCCATACTTTTCTAATACGCGCTTCTACTTCTAGCTCTATAATAAATCAGAACATACAACTGGCTTTCCTTCTTGATTAGTTAAATTTAACCTCTAATGAATTTATATTTACGTCTATTTAATTCTTAAATTGACTGTCTCCCGTCAAACGTAATATAACTGATAATCGCAAACCCCACCGCCCCCAGTTGGTATCAAAACCTTTAGAACAGATGACAGATTGCACAAACAAAATTAGCACATGTTTCTATAACTCTTGTAAATGGACATACAACAATTGGGTTCACGAGAAAATCAGAAGGTTTATTTTTGCCAATAAATTGAAACATCTTCTCTTGTTACTAAATCTAAAATCTTTGTCCAACTGCGCGTGAAAGCCTAAAATTCGAGCAAAGTCCTTTAGGGAAAGTAAAACTCTCTTCTTTCTTCTAGTGGAAGTTTATAGTAATTCTGAGGTTTGGCCTCGTTATACTTGTTAACAATATGCCAAATTCGCTACAGTTCTTATCATTTAAAGATCAAAAGATGTGTAGTAGCCATCACATGTAATGTTATATGATTTACTTGATTGCCTTGTTCGCCATTAACATTAATCCAGTTATTCTGTAGCCTTTTCAGATATGTTTAGCTCCACTAACATTAAACCCAATTTCTCTAAAGAAGGGCAACCGCATATAATAGCCGCGGCCTATTGTCAATTGGGGTTTGTTAAGAACACACGTTGTTTTGTTGGTTTATAGTAGATGCGCAATCCTTTTTATAACTATTAAAAAATTAATATAAAAAATGGAGCCTTTTAAATAAAATGAAAGTGCTACTTACAATGTAGGAGAGTTTTATACCCCAATCATTGGACTTCAGCAATTTAACCATTGCAGTAGCTGAATCATATGGCTTCTCAAGTCAGACTTGTAAACCCACTAACTATAATTAAAATCCGCCAATAAAGAGTGACAGATGCCATCATCATGGTCATCCCACGCCCTATGGTCTTTTTCCAAATCAGTTACATTTTTTTGCCATTTTAACTGCGCAACCACTGGCTGAGGAGTTTCATATGCAAACCATTTAAGACCACCCCTATCTTTTAGAAGGTCAGTATATAACTTCATGTTTATTACCATACAGACGCATACTAACCGGAACTGCAAGTGCCCCTTCCCCAACGACAAACGCCAGTTTTATCCATTCAATATCCATGAACAATAATGCAATAAGAAAGAATCTGCAACAATTAAACATTAACCCTATAACCTCTTGACTTTAGAGAAAAGTTTAGACCACAAGCCCATGGGTTGGGCACAATGTATTTGTTGGTGAACATAGAGAATACAATTATGATTACTGGCCCGGCCACACCTCTTTCCAACCAAACGCACAAGTTCGATAGGGGGTTCAATATGAACAAAAACACCTTACTGCCTGGCAACATTTATCTTCGATAAAAGTAAAGGTTTAACAATATGCCAGGCGTGGCAAAGACTCAATGACTCCATATACGGACATACGTTTGGTGGACTATAGAAGCACAAGCACAGACCAAGTCTAGCATAGTTAATCAATCTACAGCTTTGATGCTAGAAAACATTTTCAAGTTAATTTAGAAGATGTTAATTAAACTCTTTTTGTGGCCCGGGGCTGTTGATTAGCCTGGCCAGCATACAAAGGATAATCAAGACGTTCATGCACATGCTAGGTCCAAGGTTGACTTTGTTGTAGTTATGGATTATAATGCTACCCTCCTGACCTTAGACCTACGATTGGCATGACACAGAAAGTATAACAATGAAATCCTCATAGCTGGATACGGCCAAGACTTAGGGCACAATCAAAGCTTAAACACAAGGCCCGCCCCATCCCATTAAAAAAAAGGACCTATCCCTGAAGAAAGTGACTAGTTATAATGCGTCCCACAGACTGAAATCAGCCCACCTGTTGATCTTACCTTACACTGACAGCCACACTTAGCGAAAAGACGGCCCTTGTTTTGTATTTTTATCTTTTTACGGATTAGCCATCTATTAATTTCACTAAAAATAATCCACAGCTACGCTTCCTAATGGCCACCAGAGGTCAAGCCATTAACCAGCCACCTTACCTATAGTAGAACAAAACCCAACTAACAACACGCGAATTATTCCAGGCAGCATCATGCGCTTGGGCAGCTAAGCTTCTTTAATAAGTTAGCTAATGGGGTAATTGGGTTTTCTAATCCAACTTTTACCAGGTTGGAGGTGTTGGAGGCGTTACTGGCCCTGTTGGCGCAACTACCTGTTAAAAGCATAAAAACGAGTGTGGAAGATAGCAAAACCCAAACAGCTGTTTAATATACTAACTATTGTAATCCCCCCCCCGTCTTCTCTGAAACAGAATCCTTCGTTATGATCTTTCTGCTAACTATTAGTGTTTTCATGAAGTATTTGTTTATAACTTCTCTGATTCTGGTTATATTTGCGATCTAGATGTCCTCTGTTTAATAAGAAATCGCGAGCTAATAATCAGTTTCTGACTTTTGGTTCATAACTCCTTTAATTTTGCTGTATTCTAACCTTTTCTTCTCTCCTAGTTTCTAGATTGTTTATCGTCTGCATCACCAGGTTATTTTTTTCTTCTTCTAATATCTCTTTTCTAACCTCACCAAGTTTTGCTGTGTGAGCATTAGTTCACTCCCTTATTGCTGTAGAGCTTATCAAGGCCTTGCGATCTCGATCAGAATATGAGAAATTGACAAGTTCCCTACATTCTTCTCCCTCACTTAAACATCGTTTCAAATTTCGCAATTATTTCATCGCTCTTGACATTAAATCTTGAAAAAAAGAGGTCTGTATTGTATTTATAGATTGTGTGTTGGTCAACTCCCGCCCAAAGTTCTGTAAACGACTAACAGCTTCGCTCTAATCTCTAAAAGGTTTAATTGTTCTGCCTTAGCAATGGGAGTTTTCTGTTAATTGGCTTATTTTTAAAAACTTGTTGGGTTTTGCGTTGAATAACCTCGCGGCTCTCCAGCACCAGTTTCTGCCTTATATACAAATGCCCACCATCATCCTCACAATAAATCGTTAGGATCAACTACTTCTGGCAGCTCTCGCCACTATGCTTTTTATAGAATGATTCAATTGCTGTCGCAATAGTTCTTGACGTTGTCCTGGTGAGTAAAGAAACCGCTCACTTCAATTTCTTCTTGCAATGAAGCCCAGTTCTGTTTCGTCTTCTTCTATCAATAGGAAACAATTGCGTCAAAATCTTCATTCCATATTTTTTTTATTTATATTCTTTTTTGTTTTTATAAAAAATGAACTCATACGGTTGTGACCTGATCCACTATAGAAAAGAAAGAACCCCATGGCGTGAAAAGGTATAAGCAGACTGTAATTAGTGTATATACTCCATCAACAGTCAGCCTGGACAAGATTTAATAGTTATGTTCCCTGATCTTGGCGCTGCCGATGTTTATAATGCCAGCACTGCTAAACTATCATTCAAAATAGATATTCATCGGCAGATCCTAATGCACTGTTGTTGGCTAATTTAGGCAGAGCAATCGTTTATCACAGTAGTATCAAACAGGAGGGTTAATGAAGTCTATTCACTAAACAAGGCAGACATTTTCGCCCTCTATTCTGACCTATGCTGCCTAATATCAAGAAAGAAAAGAGAAATTTTTTCAAGGAATACAAAGCCCAAACGGCTCAAGCACAGGCTTAAAGCGGAGTGATGCAAAGAATGATGTTTAAAGATGAGCATTAGCAAAGCATTTGGCAACAGATTCTGCATCCCTCAAGATTTTGAACTGTAAAGACGCTATGCCATATAACCAAGGCGCTCTAAAAGAAAAACTTTACTTTAACAACTGACATTTAATCCTAAGCAGTTCTGTTGTTTTGTCAAGAAGATCCCCGTAGTCTTACATACGCAGACAGCGACAATTCTCTTAGAGTTTGATGTTGTTACTAACCCCGGACCTGGCCAGAACAATCTTAAACCCAGCATAAAAGTAAAAACGGTTAATTTATATATTAAAACGTAAATCCACGCCCATTACAGAAAATAAAAACAAGCGAGACCACTCTTTGAACATACATCTAAATCAGGCTCTGAAGTCTTTTAAAAAAAGGAATTTTGTTCTTGTTTACTGAAGAAACAACCCCCTTTTCAGAGAGAAATCAAAGTGTTTATAATCCAAAAATTGAGAAGGTTGACTGTGTGAATAAATGGCAGGACTGATCGTCTGTATTCCAGGGCGTGGACTTTTACCTCAACCAACACTTCGATTACTAAAAAGAAAGCTTGTTCGCTGGGGCAAGGTCAAAGGGATACTCAGTTGACGCGTATGTAAAAAACTTTCGCCTTTATGATGTAAAGACTTGAAAGACTACTGAAAAAGTAAATATGGTCTGTGGGTTGTGATTTAGATCTACATTCGACAACAGATTGTTTGGGAAGTGGAGAAAGGATAGGACAAGATGGTAAAAAAATAAATATTTTGCAAGAAGCAGACTGATACGCTCAATACAAATGCATGATTTAATGGTTTGGATGCTCAGTTAAACATTGAAGAAAACAGACTAAAAGACGCAGCTCATAAAATGCAAAAGAAATTTCTAACAAAAAACAGATGGATATTTTTGAAGTTTCTACCCAAATATCCATCACCGGTTCACTTACTGCGGGATTACTGGGTGTGGGAAAACTGTCTATCGTACTTGATTTGTTACAAACAATCTACAGGGGGTTTCATTACGAACAATTGTTATAATTCTGCACACTATTAGCACAAACAAGACTTACAAAGAAAGGAAGTTTATTTGGACAACATAAATAAATTTCAAGTTGATCCTAGTGACAAACTGAGCGACTTTTAGAAATAATACTATAGACAATGAGGGAACTGAAAACCACGTTTATTATTGATGACTGTTTCAGCCGAACGAGACATTGTTAAAAAAAGAAAAGCTCTGTCAAAGCTAGCCTTTAGTGCCGCCACGCGCCTATTTTCTGTGTGGCTCTTAACTCAAAAATACCAATGCAGTCCTTAACAAGACTTTCGATCGCAGTTAAAATCGGTCGAAATATTTTACACTAAGTAAAGGACAAAAGATAGTTTTGAAGAATGTTTAAGTGAAAATTAAATAATAAGAGACTAAGATGATCTAAAAAAAAATAAAGAGCAGTTAAACAATCTAAGCACGCTAAGCTATCTTGCGGACTGATCCCCCAGTTTAAACACGCTTGTTTATTGTAGAATGTTTAATATTGTTGCTTACAACAATTTATGTTTTTATAAGTATGTTTATTATAAAAAAAGAATTCTTGGGGGCCAGAACCAAAAAGCGAGCAAGACTCCTAAATGCACTGCAGTAGAGCTAAAAGACCTAGGAGACACAACTGAGTTTGATTTAATAGGAGTGCCAGGAAAAGTTAATGGATTTATACACAGATGACGGGGTTTTACAAACGAACCGAAATTGAAGACAAAAAACGACAGCAATATCCCACCCTAGAACAGATAAGAAACTTTAAGGGCAAACAGATTTTTGGCAAACATGAATACAAAATTCCATAAAAGAGAGAATTGTTTGGGCGTTTGCTTCCTGAAATTGACTGGAATATTAAAAGTTTGAACTACTAAGCCCCAATGTATACTATGATAAGGAAAAACAAATATAGAAGGCTTGAATGCAGGACTTATTCATTGTTAGCCTAGTTTTCCAGGAACACAACAGAAAAAACATATTGAAATAGCTTGCAGGGAACTGAATATATGCTACAAGAAAGAGTCTTAGCTGAAGTGGGGACGACACCGTAGGCTTACAATTACCCACAACGCTACAGGTACTACCTAGGCAAAATGGACGATGAATTTTTCGCTTATTTATATACTCTGGAGGAGGGCAGTCTATATTGCCAGAACATACCTTTATTAGAGGCAACAAAATAAATGCTGAAAACTTGAGATGCCCCTTTTAAGCTCGTTATGTTATTACTCAAGAACGAGATGAAAATAAACTCCCTTGCATCATCTGACAAGGTTACTGGTGAGTGGTTACAAAGACAACTAAACAGTAATACGACTTTATTTACAATAAGAATGTTGATTTTATTTGCGTTTTACTCTGGTTGATGAAGTGCTGGCCAGAAGGATACTAAGAAGATATATTATAAGGATTAATTAATAAAAAATAAACTAGATTAAAAATGGAGGTTCTAAACAGTTTAGGTTAAGAGGCAAATAACTGAACTTCAAAAGGAAAGTGAAAAGCGACTTGGATAAGTTATAGAGTTACTAGAACGAAAATATTGCTAAAGCTTTAAATACACTATCTTATGTAATTACTGGCTCCTCAGCTGTCTCTAGCGTAAGTGCTGGGTCTGGTGTTGCTCTTTAGCTATTGGGTCGTAGCGCGCACCTCTTTAAGCATAGGAGGAGCCTGGTCTAGGTTTAAGCGCCATGTCAGTCCTAAGATTGTAATTGCTGTAGTTTTAAAAAAAAAAAAAAAAAATATTTAACTCCTAAATTACAAAAGCAGCACTGCCATTGTTCTTTAGAGCATCGCAAAACTTTGGTTTCCATTTAAGAATAAGAATAAGCCAAAATCATTACAGGAAAAAACAATACGGACGAAGAAAAATCAGAAGCTTATGGCCGATGGTAGAGTGTAGGATTATAGACGGCAAAAAATTGAACATCAAAAGGAGTGGGAGAAAGACTTTTTACCTTCAACGACAGGTAGACGCTGATGCAATTAAACGAACAATGAAAAACAAACACATGGATCGTTAAACCCAAAATAGGAGCAAAAAAATAAGTTAGCAAAAAAAAGTTTAACAAAACGTAATTTTTGCTTAACTCACTGTGTTTGGTTGGGACAACCTTGCAGCTCTTCAGAACAAAGGAACTTTTAGGGGCAGCGCTTTTTTAGACTTAGTAGCACCCGCTAGCAGAAAGAGATTACACTTAAATAATATACAGGAGGGGATGTTTCATAATTCTATTCCACTTCGTAGTACAACTAACGCTCCATATAGGGTCTGTGGCTCTAATTCTAGCATAAACATCGCCCTCTGCCTCTCCAGAGCATACAAGTAATCTTACTTTTAGTCCAAAACGGCGAAGAGTATTTGATCCCCCGCGCATCTTCAGTAATGCCAATTTTTTTTTTAATTTGATTGCGTTACTGGTTAAAGACACTGTTTGCTTTAAAATTCTTCACTTGTTCATGGCACGTAAGACTGATGGCAATCTTCCTACCCATTCTGTGTTGCGCGTTCTATCCATAATTTCTCTGTGATATTGATAGGTAAACAGCGTTCAGCTAGATTCTTATTAAGTTTTCTACTAAGGCCTGTGATCGATGGTTGCCAGGGATCCCACTCCTGACTGTAACAATGATGAATATAAAAACAAGCAGGTTGGGCGAGCCCTTTACACTCTTATTTTTTTCCATTATCAACTTGAATCACCGAGGATAACTTTAATGGTCCTCTTCAGTGAATATTTGTTTGTAAAGAGCCACAGCCACAGCAGTTGAGCTTTTTATCCGTTTAAAGGTTCAGCGTCTTTGTATCTTGAAGCCATGACAACAACTGTTTAGATGCATACTTAAACTTTTTTTCTTTCAAACTTTATCATTTGGAAGATACAGCAAGTCTCCATCTGGTGGGTGTCATATTGAACTGAGTTAACAAATCTAGGCCTTATTATTCTTTTTGTGGGCGGCAGATATATTTGGCCAAATTGCTATGTTTTTGAAAGCCAGTCTTTCGCATCTGATTCAGCACTCTAGCAGCTTTACTTAGTTTTTTCAATAGCAGACCTTTTTCCTTTTCCAAACCCTTTAGGCGAATAATATATTTTGGTACTTTCCAAAAGAAGGGCTGTATATTAATTGGATTTTAATTGTATGTGCATGAATATAGATTGCTCCCATAGCACCCACAATAAAACCAATTATCTGCTATTTTTCTGTTCTTACTGATGAGGCTCAAAAAGTCAGAACAGTTCTGGAGGCGGTGTTGTTAGAAACTTCTTTCCTGTCAACTAAGTAATACTCATTTCATTCTATCATCATCGTCTGTAAAAGTGTGCTCTGCATGTCCCTGTTCTCTTAACCTTTTATATTAATAAAGTCTAAGTGAGCAAATCCTCCTTTTCTCATAAGCGTCTCTGCATTGGCTAATATTCCATATTGCCTTGTAATGGTCTTCTCTCTCTTCGTCGGACCGCAATTTACTAAACATATAATTTTTGCTTCCAGAGAAGGCTAAGGGCATTAACAATAGGCTCCTCCAACTCATCATAACAACTCCTGCCATCTTTTATAAGATTAATAATTTCTAGAATAATCTTTCTATGAACTAAAATTTCCTGGGATAATTCCCTGCGTAATAAAAAGTCCATTGCGCAATTCCTGTTCACATTAATTCTTTTTATTAATGGGGTCGCCTTAATTGGGCATTACGTCTTTTCTCAAAAGCGTCTACTTGCTTTGGCTAAATCTTCCATTGCCTTGTTATGTCTTGCTCGATTTCTTCATCAGACCCGCAATTTGGGGGGGGGGGGGGGGGGGCTAAACATATAATTGCTTCCCAGAAGAAGGCCAAAGCGCGTCCAACATAGCTCCTCCTACCAACCAGATCCAATCCAACAACTTTTTATAAATCAAAATTTCTAGATTAATCTTCTAAAACTAATATTTTCTGGGATAATTCCCTGTGCAACAAGAAAGTCTTTTTGACGCAAATCCCCTGCAGTGATTTACAACTATAACCTTAACAACGTCCTCAATTTCAAACCTTCCAAGCAGAGCCGCTTCATTTTAAACATGTTTTTATTGCTAACCGACGACCTATAGCCTATACTAAAAGCCGCTAATCACAGCAGAGTGGAAAATCGTATTGATAATCTTTTATTTCACTCATCTTTTATTAACTAAAAAAATAATTAAATGATCATAATACGAAAGGCTGTCTCATGTGCATTCTAATCAAATAAACTTTTGTTGTTAAACTAAAAATAAAAGTTGCAACTAGTTTTGGCGAATCTTCTATCTTTCCCTATGTGGACGTTTTTATTACCTAACTAGCATTTTTTGCAAGGTTAATAGACTATAACACCTGCGATAGGCACTAACTGCATAATTAACCAACGTTAAACTCATGGTTTTAAAGATTATATTATTTTTATAATGTTTTTAAAAATGGATTGTGACGAACTATTAAAGTGCGAGGAGCAAGCAGGCTACTCAACAGACAACTGCCATAAAGAAAAAGATTATCTCTCTGGCCGCGTGTGGAAAAACAAAACAGTATTTTAGGTGTTTGAACAAAGTATTGAACAATTCACAACTGTCTACATCAGACATTGCGAGAAGTAACTACGCTAGGGTACGAAGCACAGCTAGGTCAAAAATGGTTAGATCATGGGACAAGTGACAATGATTAGTCTAATATGCTAAGCTATAATAAGGTGGCGCCGTTTGATTCAGAAGAATATATAAAATCTGATGACTTATCACAAGATCCGGTTTTAAACAAGTCACTAGAAACTCATGCATATGACATGACTACAAGATTTGGGACGATGTAATGCCCAATTTCATCATGGGGTTTAATTTACTTTTAATCAAATTAAAATTGATCATATTAAATTTAATCGCAATAAAAAAAATGAGGCGTATCAGGAGAAGAATACCCCGCAGGACCAACCGTCAGGAGCACGTGAATGCACCACAAGTGAATGTACCACAAGTGTAAAGTGCACAAGTGAGTAGTGTTACTAAAACAAAAATCCATGACGAAATGAGGCGGGCGTAAACTAGCTGAATGGAACAGACTGGCAAAAAAGCAAACCAATCAGCAAAAACAAAATTGTTTAGATAGTAATACAACATCACCGCCAGCAACAACACCGTCAATTAACAACAACACAATCACAAACAAACAATAAGATGTATTATTAAAGTATTGGCTGCTGTTGTTTTTGGGTGGGGGAATTTAGCATACAATGTCTAACGCCATACTTAGCAGCAAAGTCGCAAACCCCCACAACCCCAGTAAAAGAAGAAAAACCAGCTTTTTGCAAAAAAGTGCAACCCCTGTTGTAGACCCATTTTCTATGGAAAGTTTTTAAGAACTAGATAAAGTACAAGTTAAGAACAGATAAGTACAAGTTAAGTCAGTTATAGAAAGTATTTTTCTAAGTTAAGTGCAAGAAAATTTACAAGTAAAGTGTAAGAAAATTATAAGTTCTTGTCAAGTAGTTAAGTTCTTAAGTTAAGTTCTTGTTAGGTTCTTAAATAAGTACTAGTGAGGTTCTTAAGTTAAGTACAAGTCAAGTCAGTCAAGTTAATCTTTTAAAGTTCTCCATGTCCTACCCCCATATGAAAACTCAGGATTGACGTAATTCTCTTTTTTATTGTTAGAGACTAGTGATTTTTTGTTAACAGCAGTTGTGTTTACTTGATGAAGAGTAGAGCGTAGATTAACATTTGTGTGAGGAAATACTTTGTTTTTAAAGAGAGTTGCTTGTAGTTACGCCCCTCCGGGGGGTTGCGACCTGTCGTGGTCGGAGGGTTTGCGTGGTCCAGTGATCCCTTAGGCTTTGCTGGCGGGGGCATCAATACTTGGCGATGGGCTGTTTTTTTTCACACTGCTTCTAGGCCGAGAGGGCAGGTGCTGTTGGCCTAAGCGTAACGTGGTAAGGAGTTGATGCCCCTGGTAGGCTTCCCATGTCAGATAGCTAAGGGTGAGGATCCTGACTAAGAGTACCCAAACCTTTTCCTTTTCTTGTTTTCTGCCTCCTTATTTGGCCCTTTTCTATCTTCGTCTCCCCTTCAAGTCTTCTTTTCCACCTCCTTTTCTCTCTGTGGTCTCCTTAAGATCCGCCGCGTTTGCCGTGCGGTGCGACCTGTGGTCGGAGGGAATGAGACCCTGGTGATTGAGGGGCCAGCGCTCTCAACAAAATCACTTTGGCTGGGACCTCTCCAGACGGGGAAAGTACACTTTGGCCCGGGTGTACTAATCGGCCCCCCTTCTTGGGGCTGGTCAAGAGGGAACATTTTTCCCTACTGGCCAAGTTAACCCCTGCAGTGCTCAGCTCTCTGTCCCCGGGATTTGAGCATGATCAGGGGGGATAGGGTTGGTAGTTTCTGTTTGTCGTATATCTCTCCCGAAGCCTGGAAGGGTCAAGACATTGGTTTCTTGGCCCTGGCCCCTTAGTTGGACTCCAAGGTGGTGGGTAAGGGAGAGATGAAATAAAATTAAAATACATCATGGCTTTTTCAAAAAAAATCCCCCCAAAAAAGAGGAAGGCTGCATCCCCTATTTCAGGGAATTTTGATTCAGATAGTGATTCTGAATGGAGGTACGACAGAGGACAGGATTCTGGGCTTCCTGGTTTCGTGATGGAAGGGACGAGCAGGAAAGACCCCTTTCAGCTCTGGCCTTTCCCCATACAGAAGGGCTTTCAAGCTTTAGCAGTGACCCTCGGTCCATCAAGAGGTTGAGGTTTGGTTCATTTCTTATTCAGTGTAATCACCAAAACAATCTGAACAGCTGCTGAAGGCAAAGAAACTTGTGGACAGGGGATCCCGGGTAACTCCCCCCAAAAAGTTGAACTCATCAAAAGGCGTGATTCGCTGCAGGGATTTATCTGGTGTAAACAGAGGCAGAAATTTTAAAACGGAGCTACATCCCAGGGGGGGACGGAGGTGCGCAGGGTGACAGTAAGAAAGGTTCAGAGAGAGTGGCCACCAACACCCTCTTTCTGACCTTCCCGCACCCTGTGCTGCCTCCGGTCATCAAAGTTGGTTACTTGAATGTTCATGTTCAGTTATATGTTCCGTCCCCGTTTAGGTGCTTCAGGTGCCAGAAGTTTGGCCATGTCAGGGACCGCTGTTCAGGGCAAGAGGTATGCGGTGTTTGCTGCAAAAGGGAACCCATGATGGGCCGTGTCAAGATCCGGGACATTGTGCTAACTGCGGTGGCAACCATCCCTCCTCTTCACGAAACTGCCCTCTTTGGATTCAGGAATCCGCTATTTAAAGAATCAAAACTGAAAAGAAAATTTCCTTTTTTGAGGCCCGCAAGCAGGTTGGGGGCAGTCAGGGCGCCGACAGCCTCTTCCTATGCTTCGGCTGTAAGGAAAGTTCCCACAGTTTCCACCCCGATCAGTCTGCTGTCAGACTGATAAATTTACATTTTCGAAGACTTGCAAGGAAAAACTGTCAGCTCTGGTGAAGCAGGTCCACCACCTCTCAACCCAAAGTGAGTGCCCCTGGTGGAGGCCAAAAATCCGCCACCCCCCAGACTGCCCAGCAGTCTACAACATCTGCTGCTGGGGGAGATTAAAACACCAGCACCCCGACCTCGAACTCCTCTGTCCAGTGCCCGTGCGGGCAAGGGAGTTCAACCCAGTGTGGAGATGGTGGAGATAAGGAAGAAACCTCCCCGTCTCCCAAACCCAGACCTACTTCACCTGTTGGCAAGTCTGCCAGCAGGTCTGCAGATTAGCCCCGTGAAATTAAGCAACAAATTTACAGCTTTAGCAGCAGATGTTGAGGAGGAGATGACCTGATCTCTCTCCTTTTCGCCCTCTGCACCAGGATAATACAATATTCCATTGGAATATCCGTGGTCTAAATTCTAACTTCGAGGACTGCAGCTTCTGTGTCAATCTATGAAACCTTCTGTCGTGGCTCTTCAAGAAACCCAAATTTAAAGCCAGAAGACTTTACTCTTTCTTGCTTTAATATTCTTTCAAAACCTGCACAACCATCCACGTTGGGACTGTCGGGCGGTGTTGCCCTTCTCCTTCACAAAACTTTGTTGTATAGTCCTGTCGCTCTGTCTACCTCCCTTCAGGGTGTAGCTGCGAGAGTCACCTCCACAAGACTGTCACAATCTGTTCTCTTTATCTACCTCCATCTGCCCCGGTTTGTCGTCAGGACCTTGTCAGTCTGTTAGGGGAACTTCCTCGACCTTTTTTGCTGTTGGGTGACTTTTAACGGTACAACCCTTTCTTTGGGGTAGTACCCGGGTTTGTCATCCAGAGGTCTGCTGATTGAGGATGTCCTTTCGGATTTGGATTTGTGTTGTCTGAAAGACGGATCGCAACTTACCTCCATTCTTTCCCCAGGTTCACTTTCGTGTTTAGATTTGTCGGTTTGTGACCCTCGCTGGGCCTGGACTATGAGTGGCTGTCCATGAGATCTGCACGGAAGTGACCATTTCCCTGTCTTACTACAACCCGTCATAACTGAACACGTCCTGTCTCTCAAAATCTAAATTACAAGAAAGCAAACTGGGATCTATTTGCAACCACTATTTCTAAAGAATTTTCCCGGACACTGACTTTTTTCAGAGTCCGACCAGCTGAATCACTGACTAACACTGTGATCAAGTGTGCTAAAGCTTGTATTCCAGTGTCTTTCCGATAAACTTCAAATGCCAAAAACACCCCGGTTTGATTCAGACTGCCAACAATTTCCAAAGTTAGAAAACGGGCTCAGCGTCAGGTGTACCAACGACCTTCGGGTCCAACGCTCGAGCCCATCAAAAAATCCGTGCTAAATCTAGACACACTTTTAAAATCAGTAACGTCGGGCCGGAGAAGCTTCTGCTCCAGGTGACATCAAAATCTTCCAAGAAAAAGTGTGGAAAATCATTAAAAAAATCAAAGGGAAGAACAACCTGACCGGACCCTTTTTTTTTTTAAAAAAAAAGAAAAAATTTCTAATTTCTTGCTCAAAATTAAAAAATTTTTTTTAAAAATAATTTTAAAAAAAAATTTTAAAAAAAAAATTTTTTAAAAAAGGGAAAAAAAATTTTTTTTAAAATAAAAAATTTTTTTTGAATTTAGGTAAAATAAATCCTTTAAAAAAAAATTTTAAATTTTAAAATAAAAAAAAAAAAAATTTAATTTTTTTTAAAAAATATTTAAAAATAAAAATTTTTTTTAAATTATATATTTTAATTTTTTAAATTATAAAAAAATTTAATAAAAAAATTTTTAAAAAAAAAATTTAATAAAAAATTTTAAAAAAAAAAAAAAAAAAAAAAATAAAAAAAAAAAAAAAAAAAAAAAAAAAAACAAAAACCATTAAAAAGAATTCCCCCCCTTTCAAATAAATCAGCCATTTTTGTAAAAAACAAGCCCTTAAAGAAAATACCTCAATTTTTTCGCCCGACAAATGGGATAAAATTTTCCCTTTCTTTTAAACGAGCTAAATTGCCTTATCTCTGCCGATTCCTTCCAGGATAGATGAAACCCTTACACGTTGAAAATCTTCCGTAGAAGGTTAAACATAATGCTAAGGTTTTAAAACCTGTGTGGACACGGTTTTTTTTTCCACCCTCTTGGCAAAAACCCCCATTTTTCCCCACCCCCAAACCCCTGGAAAAGATTTTTCTAATCCTTCAAATTCCCGTCCCATGCTTTGCAGCTGTTTTTGAAAATTGAGGGGAAAAAAGGGTCAAGCTGGCTCATGTGGAAACTTAAAACGATGGCCTTTTGGCGAAAGAACGTGTGGTTTCGCAAACATCGGACTACCGTTAATTTTGTTCGTTAAAATTACATTGGGCGCCTTTCTGAAAAAAACGCATGATGGAAATTTTTTCTTTGCTTGGAGAAGGCCTACGATCCCACCGGGAAGCGGGAACTTATGATCTCCACGATCGGGGTTTTCGGGTCATTTTCCCTTTTTATTCAAAATTTTTTGGCCAGAACGACAGTTTCAGGTGGGGTTGGCCCACTCTCTCTGAGCCCGAGCAGGATTTGGGTGTTCCACGGGGAGCCCTATCCTCCCCTTTAGATTAAGATCAACAACATTTTTAAATCATTCAGCAGGGTTCGGACTGCTCTTTGTTTGTGGATGTTTTGCTGCCTACCCCACGGGAAGCCTTTCCCCGAGTGTCCGCGCCGGCTCCGCTTTGGTAGATAAAACCCATGGGGGGCGGATGAAAAAGGTTTACCTTTTCTGCTACAAAAACCCCGTGTTTCACTTCCATATTTTTTGTCGTTTTTTTAGACCGGAAATTCAAGTGGGGGGAAAACTCCCTTCCAGCTGTTTAAAAAAAGGCCAAAAAATTTTGGGGGCATTTTTGACCAAAAAATTAACTTTCTAGCCATATTAAAAACCTCAAAAAAGTTGCCAAAAGGCACTGAAAATTTTGCGGGCGTGCACACACCCCTGGGGGGGCTGATAAAAAAACTTTGTTGCACCCCTTTCAGACCCCGGTCCGTTCCCAAATGGGGCTCGGTTGTTTCTGGTACGGCTCCGCAAGATCATTTCCTAAACCTTGGGCCCCATCCCCCCAAGGGCTTTGTTTTGTTTGGAGCGTTCCGCACCACCCCCGTGTAAGCCTTGCAGAGGGGGGGGGAACCTTATGTCCAATCGCAGGGTGAAACTGTCTTTGAATTATTATACCACTTTTTCGAAAAGCAGAAACCCGCCCATACTGTGTCTTTGACCCTCCGTTCCAAAGTAAGTTTGAAACAACCCAATGTATTCCCCCGTTTTGGTCTTCGTATGCAGCCCCCGGCGGAATGCAGGTCTAGACCTGGGGGTGTTTTGATTTTTCCCAAATTTCCGGATCAACCTCCCTGGGCCTTTTTACCCAGAGATTCGTTTCGATCTTGCAGCTTTCGTAAAAAGTTACCAGCTTCGGCGTACAAAAGGCTTGTATGCAGCTCTGTTCGAATTCCCTTCTGCAAAAAGTTTTCATGACGGTTCCCAAGTCCCGAAGATGGAGTGGCCCGTGCGCCTACTGCCTGGGGGTCCTTTCAGATAAGTTGGAACTACCATCCCGGCTTCTGTCTATTTGCTGAAAAATTACGCTCTGGTTCTGGCTTTTTAAGATAATCTCTATTCTTTAAAGAGGGACTTTCGGTTCTGTCGGGTTCGCTGTCAGTTTGGAAACCTAGCGGGCCGCAACCTTCAGCATCCAGAACTTTTGCATTTCTTTGAACTTTTTAGCAAGTTGAAGGCGGACGGTTACAACATTACTCTTGCTTGGGTTCCTGGTCATGTTGGTATCGGCGGGAACGAAATGGTTGATCGTTTAGCCAAGAAGCCACAAGAGAGAACTGTCCAACACATTTATCCCCTGCTCAGATGTGAAACCCAAAATTAACGATTATGTGAGGAGACCTCTGGCAGGAGGATTGGAACACACAGACGAATAACAAACTCTTTCAGATCCGTCCAAACCTTAAGGAGTTCCTCCATCTACGTGGGTGGTCGTAAAGAGGAAACGGTTCTGTGCCGGCTGCACACGGCCATTCGTATTTTACCATTTTTACCTTTTAAAGAGTGAAGAAGCTCCGTGGTGCATTCCATGTCATGCGCCACTCACAATGAACATGTTCTTTTGGAGTGTTGGGACTTGCACGATGTGAGACACAAACATTTTACAGCGGAGTCCATGAAGATCCTGTTCAGGGATGTCCCGCCTGACGTGATCCTTGAGTTTTTGAGAGAGATTGGCATTTTTCGTCTGATTTAAGATTTACGGTAGAAAGATTTTTAACAAAGTTTCTGGTGCGTTTGTAGACGATGTCATTTAACGAGATGTGTGAAAGGTTTTTTTTTTTTTTTTTTTTTTTTTTTTTTTTTTTTTTTTTTTTTAAATGACTGGTGAGTTGATTTTAACGTGGTGACAGCCCTGATGTGGCCCTCTGCAGTCGGCTGGGCTATAAGCAACATTATCTTATCTTATCTTGTAGTTATCGTGAGATATATTTTTTTGACAACTTCTTTACTTATGCCCTTAGCCTTCTTCATTACAGAAGTCTGGCTAGCAACGCTATACATCTTTGACGCAAACCAACATATTTTTTATAACTGTTCCATTAAGTTCATCCTTCATCTTTCCAATCACTTTCTTGTTCACGGTTGAATGTAAAGGTGGAATCTTTGGATAGTCACATGTGTTGTACCATCCATCAGCTCCTTTAGCCACTTCTGTTTCTAAATCCTTATAGAAGTCTTCTGTTGGGACGTCTAGAATAAAAGAGTCGGTGTCTGTGTAAAGAACTCTTGCTTCTGGGTACAGCGGTTTAAGTAGTCGTACAGAATTCTAACATCAATAACTTTGACAACTCTAATACAGTAAAGCCGATAAACACCGGTTTGTCCAACTTAACATCCTTTTTCTTATCATAATGCCAACCAAGCTGTCGTTAAATCTTCTAAAGTCTTGATAGTTAGGTTTAGAAGCAAACTTAATTGCTTGGTTTTCTTTTGTAACTAATTTTACATCTTTACGTTTGTGTGGATTCTCCATGGTTTTGCCAAAGCAGCTGTTGTTCATCAGTTTAAAGAAGTCTTTTTCTGAAGCGTCAGTGGCTTGGGTTCTAAGATCAGTATTCTTCTTGATGTATGGCCTCATTAAGGGCTCTTGGTCAAAAGCAATGATTCTGTGAACGGCTCTTAGTTTCAGTCCGTGTCTTAAGTAAAACTGTAGGAGTCTGTAATGGCACACATATTTAGTTTTGTGGCGAAGATTAGGCACAAGTTTAGGCGGCTCTGTGGGGGCCATCTTTAAGCTTTCTGCGGCCAGAGGATAATCGTTGTGAAGATCGTGTAGTTCATAAGGATATTCTAAGTCTACTTCTAAGATTACCCCTATTGGATTATCAGGTGGAAGCTGTGACAACATACTTAACACAGTATTAACATCATGAGGTCCTTTTATCATTGTAAAGTTTCTCAGTGGGAGTGGTTGACTCATAGCCCATCCATACAGATTGTTGGCGTCTAAGTACATTAGATAGTTGGATGGTTTAGTGGGATCATAGTCGTCTAAATACTTGTTGTTGGCTTTGCAGTAAGGATGTGAGGCCATGCTAATACCTCCCCTCAACCCATCTTCAATCATCTGAAGTGTAGGTAGATCAGAAATTAAGTCAATCTTGATGTTTGTAGACTTTAAGAATGCATCCCAAGAAAGGCCAGGCGCAGAGATGTAATGTGATGAGTCTAGACAGTAATGTTTCATGCATGTAGATCTGTAATTCTGAAAGACGTCTGCCAATAAACACACGTCAGCCAATAAATACTGATCGTGATAATCGCCCATTGTTTCACAGTGTAATTCTGTCCAGGCTTTCTGAGCGTATTCATATTCAGAATCAGTTATGTCTTTGCCTCTAAGACTAGAAAAGAAAGCGCCTTTAGGAGGAAGTGAGTCTTCGTCAAACCTGTCCCACGAGTTCATGTTCTTGGTCGTCCATCGATCCGATGATGACTGTCCTCATGAGCCAAGTCCTTGTCTTGTGTGGGCACGGAGGTGGCTGGTTAAGCCAATCCTTGATCGGCAGACGCGGGTGCAGTGGGAGCAAGGAAACTGTCCGGGGCGGTCAGGATTGGTGGCTGACGCCTTTCTTCTTGCCCGTGCTGCAGTCACATCAGCTCGCCTCTTCTCCTCGAAGTTGTCACGCGCCCGGATGGTGAGGGCGCGCCAGTCTGGTCTGTCCATAGCATACAGCTCCATCTGTTTGGGAGGGATGCCAGAGTGTTTGATGTTGGACTTCACGCAGTCCTTGAACCTTTTGCGTGGTCTGCCTTGGTTCCGCTTTCCCAAGGTCAGTTCGCCATACATGAGCTGCTTTGGCAGCCTGTGGTCATCCATCCGGACCACGTGACCAACCCAACGAAGCTGGGCTGTCAGTATCATGGCCTCGATGCTGGTCAATCTCAGCTCTGTCCAGGACCTCGAGGTTTGTGATCCGGTCTTGCCAGTGGATTTTCATAATTGACCGCAGGTTTCTCATATGGAACTTCTCCAGCTGCTTCAAGTGTCTTTTGTACACAGTCCATGTCTCGCATCCATAGAGGAGGCTGGTGAGGACGACGGCTCTGTACACCTTGAGCTTTGTGGAGAGCTGAATGTTGTGCTGGTTCAGGACACGAGCTCGGAGGCGACCAAGAGCTTGACTGGCCTTGCAAATCCTGACGTTGATCTCTTTATCCAGGCTGCCGTCGTTGCTGATGGTACTGCCGAGGTACCTGAAGTCATCCACTGTCTTTAGCTGGGTGCCCTCCATGGAGATAGAGGGGGGAGGGGCAGTTGATGCAGGCGCCGGCTGAAATAGTACCTCTGTCTTGCTGAGACTGATGGTGAGTCCAAAAAGGCGGGAGGCTTCTGCAAACTTATCTGCGATGAGCTGTAGGTCAGTCTCTTTGTGTGCCATGAGAGCACAGTCATCAGCAAAAAGTGCTTCCAGGATGATCTTCTCCACAACCTTGGTCCTGGATTCAGTCGGCGGAGGTCGAACAGTGAGCCATCAAGTCTGTATCGTAGATATACCCCAAGGTCCAAGTCCCTGATAGCGTGGTTAAGGACGCAGGTGAAAAAGAGGTTGAAAAGGACCGGGGCCAGAATGCATCCCTGTTTGACGCCGTTGTTAATATTGAAAGGCTCTGATACTTCTCCGCCCGAGAGAACCTGCCCAGTCATGTTGTCATGGAACTGGCGTATAAGGCTGACGAACTTGTCTGGGCATCCGAATTTGGATAGGATGGTCCAGAGGGCCTCCCTGTTCACTGTGTCAAAGGCCTTGGTGAGGTCAACGAAGACCGCATAAAAGTCCATGTTTTGCTCTAGGCACTTCTCCTGTACTTGCCGGACGGAGAAGATCATGTCCACAGTGCTGCGGTTTGGGCGGAATCCACACTGTGTTTCTGGCAGGTTTCCTTCGGAAATGTTCTCGACTAATCGATTGAGGAGGATCCGAGCCAATATTTTCCCAGCAATAGAAAGGAGGGAGATTCCCCGGTAGTTGCCGCAGTCAGACTTGCTACCCTTGTTCTTAAATAGGGAGACGACAGTGGCATCTCTGAAATCTTTGGGCAGTTCTTCTTCTTCCCAGATGCTGGTAAGGAGGGTGTGAAAAGCCGCAAGGGCCACAGGGCCGGCCGATTTGAACATCTCCGCTGGGATTCCGTCCATTCCGGGTGCTTTGCCTGAGCTGGTCTGCCTTATTGCCTTCAAGACTTCATCCATTGTGGGGGGGAGGTCGAGGCAGTGGATAGTGGGCGTACGTGGGATCAGGTCAAGAGCGAGGGGGTCTACACTGGAGGGCCTGTTGAGCAGGTTGCTGAAGTGCTCTCTCCATCGTTCATTGATGCTACTCTTCTCCTTCAGCAGGGTTGAACTGTCTGCTGACAGAAGTGGGGTAGTACATGACTTGGAAGGTCCATAGACTTCTTTGATGGCATTGAAAAACAACTTGGAATTCTGCGTGTCAGCATATCTCTGGACTTCGTCCGCTTTCCTCTCCCACCATTCATCCTGCATCTTACGCAGCGCAACTTGGGCCTGTTTCTGGAGATGCTTGAAGCGATCATGCCTGGAGGTGGAGGAGGGGTCGTTTTGCCACTCAACAAATGTTCTCTGCTTGTCATCCAGGAGTTTCCTGATGTACTCGTCGTTCTCGTCAAACCAGTCCTGATGAATTCGTTTCCTGGGGCCGATGGTGGCTGTTGCTGACTCCGTCACTATTGTTCTGAACTGCTCCCACCTTTGAGTCGGGCCGCCAGTCAGAGGTCCATGGGCAGTCAGTCGGCCGTCCAGGTCTTCTGCAAATTCATTGCGTTGCTGATGTTGTTCGAGTCTGGTGACGTTGAACGCTGGTCTGAGGACTTTAGGCGTCTTGCGGAGAGTTGGGACGATATGCAGGGATAGGATGGCCCTGACTAGGCGATGGTCTGTCCAACACTCCGCTCCTCGCATGGCCTGGTGATCCTGATATCACGGAAGTCTCTTTGACGGCAGATGGCAAAGTCGATCAGATGCCACTGCTTGGATCTTGGGTGCATCCATGTTGTCTTGTATTTGTCGGCCTGCCGGAACAGGGTGTTTGTAATAGTGAGGTGTTGTTCAGCACAAAGGCTTAAAAGCATTAAGCCGTTGAATTCAGCTTTCCAGTTCCGTGCGGTCCCAGCACGCCTTTCCAATTTCTGCAGTCTGCTCCCACTCTGGCGTTGAAATCGCCCAGCAAGATGAGCTTGTCGTTAGAGGGGGTGTCCCTTACGAGGGCACTAAGCTCCTCATAAAAAACTTCCTTCACTTCATCGCTGCTGGTGAGGGTTGGAGCGTACGCACTGATGAGGGTGATATGCCGGGTACGGTTCAGGGGAAAGCGGAGTACCATCAGCCGTTCGTTCACCGAAGTTGGTAGATCAGGAAGTTGTTTGAGGAGCGATGTCTTGATGGCCAATCCTACTCCATGGATTCTCTCTTCATCTTTGGCCTTGCCTTTCCAGAAGAAAGTGTAGCCACCTTTCAGTTCATCCACAGATCCTTCTTCAGCTAGTCTGGTCTCGCTGAGGGCAACTATGTCAATGCGGTAGCGAGCCAGTTCCCTTGCGATGAGAGCCGTTCTCCTCTCAGGCCTTGAAGAGGCCTTACTATCCATGAGTGTGCGCACATTCCACGCACCAACGATCAATTTCTTCTTTTTTTGGTTTCGACCGCTTGGAGGGTAGAACTGCCAGCCGCTGTATGCTGGCCAGTTGGAAGGGGCAAGCATTTGTTTGGGACACCTTTTCCAGTCCCCTCCCTCATATGAGGGTGAGCAGTGCTGTCCTAAAGAGGCTGCTCAGTCACCTGAGAGAACGCCGAGCTCCACTGTTGTCCCGGGGTCAGAAGGAGAATGACTATTGTCACCAGGCCGCCTACGTGCAGGGTTCAAGCTACAACTTCCAGTGGTCACCTCCACCTGTTGCTTCGCTCGTTCCCCATCGCCGCAGGACTTTGGTAATTTTGGGTGTGGGGACTAACACACACGAGGAAAACCTGTGCGGGAAAGTGATTAAAGTGGGAAAGTCGATGCACAGGGGCAATCCCACTCTCTCGGCCTCAAAAGCCAGGATCTGGTGGTACGGAGGAGCCGTCACGGCCAGGGACTTCCTCGGCTGCAGTGGATGACCACGATGTCTGTAGTGCCTTGCCGTGCCCGTAGCGCTCCACGACGCTTGCTGTTGCCGCCTTCGTGACCGTTGGGATGGAAGATGACCTCATCCGCTCACTCCGCCGACTACAGTCTTTACATGCTTGGGTAGGCATTCCCTAACTCGCCGAGGGTTTGAAACCCAACGGCTACGAGTTCATGTATTCATAAGGATAAACTCCTTTGCGCACTAAAGATGGATCAAAGTATTGTTTAGTTATTGGATAGTCTTGTAGAGATCCTGCTAACTTATCTAAACTCCCCATCAGATGTTGGGCAGAGTCATAGAAGGATAAACAGTCAAGAGTAAAAGTCATGTACTTTTCTGAAGACTGTGCAATGCAGGTAACTCTCTTATATTCAGAAGTCACTGCTTGCATGATAAAATGAGAATCGTAGCCTCGAAGGTTATGAAAGAAGATAGGCAGTTTCCATGTCTTAGGGTCAACCTTAAGTTGAAGATTACAATTGTTGTGTGCAGCCCCTCTGAACTTTCCAGTAATGTGATCGTGGTCTCTTACTGTCACGTCTTTACTGTTAGGTGTTAGCTCTAAACCGCAAATCCAGCAGTGTGTAGATGAGTCATAACGTTCTTGGTCTTCAGGAGTCATAACAATGTCTGAAAGATTTAGTTGGTTAGAGTAGTAATTACAAAGTTGTTTCATCTGCTCTAAAAATCTGCTAGCTGCATTGGGCCCTCTGTAAATCTCTGGCGTGTGTGTGCCCCGTCTGCCCTAACAACAATAAACGCATAAGAACAGATCTGATGGTGGGTTAATAAGGTTGTTTTTTGTTCTTGCTGTTGTGGGCCATAGTACTGTGGCAAGATTGATTCAAAGTCAGCATAAACCACGTACGGGCTCATCTGCATTTTGTGTAAATTTTTAAAACTAACTTTAGACCCTGGTTTAGGTGTAAGGAGTTTGGTTTCACAGTCTACAAAACTTTTACAATGTGTTCTATGGCTAGCAGCTGCTTCTATAGTAGGAATTCTAACTAAACACCTTCTACAAAGCCCTTGTATAGCATGATTCTTTGATGTATAGGCCATAAGTCTGCTTATTGTTCTGATTAATACATAATGACTCTTTGTACTATCTTCAAACAGGATCAAGTCTACATGTTTGTTAAGTGGCTCGCCTAAAGTAGGAGCATTGGGAGAAATCCTTAGAGGCACTAGATTGGCTTCTACAGACCATGTATATACGTTTACAGTGATTGGTTTGTTTTGCTCTTCAAACTGAGATATACTTTCTATACTTACTGGAAAGGTTATGTTATCAAAGTTCAGTTCTTGCTTATATGCTTCATAATTAGAAACTCTGTTTGCATGATTTTTGACAGGATGCAAGTGCGCTAAAACACACCACATAAAACACATGTTGTCAGAATTATGTATGTTTAAAACTGCTCGTTTTAACTCTAACTCTTTTGGAAGAGAAATGTAAGAATTGCCGACTATAGGATAGAACTTTGTTTGCCTCAATTTGATTTCAAGGACTGTTCCTTCAGACCAACCAGAACCCCTTAACTTTGCCTCCTCACTTGCATGATTAAACTGTGTAAGCATGTAGTCAGCCCAGCCAGAATTAAAGTCGTGATAGCTGATTACTTCTTTCTGCCTTGTTGAAACCCAGACTGGCATGTTAGTATCATCAGGCGTTATATAATCAATCAGAACGGCCAACAGCACTTTTACTGGCGGCTCCATCTGAAGAGACTCTGGGATTTTAGAGATAGCATGTGCCACGCTTTCATGAACATTTGTGGGGTTAATGATGTCCATGTCCACCTCACTAAACATATTGCTTATTTGTTTGTCACTACTGAATATTTTTTCCATCGTATATAGTTTTCTGTCCCCGGATTTACTTGTGGTCGTCATTTTTAAAGCCAAAATATTTACGTAAATCAAAAAAATAAATGTATATAAAAGTAAGTAAAACAAGCTTTTTATTCTTCACCCAAGCGTTGCAACACTTCAAGACATGTCAACCTTACAATAACACCCGCTAATATTTTAGCTTTTTCTGAATCACTACAGTCAATGCTCATCACTTTGATTGCTTCGTCAAATAGTTCACTATGATCTTTTATTATATTGTTTACATCATTCTCAAAACCAAATTCACTAAAATCAATGTTTAACATTTTCATTGTTTCGTCAAATAGTTCATTACAATCCTTTAAATCAGATTCACTGAGTTCGGCAGCCATTTTTAAATCTAAAATAAATAAAAAAATAATTGTAAATTCAACTGTTATTCATAGTTCACCTTTTCTAATTGTAAAAACTGTTCAGGTTTAAAGGTAACAGTTACTCCTTCAAGATCATCAGACACATGCAAGTCAGCATCTTCAGGGGCAATATTATCAAGTAAAATGGCAAAAAACTTTATAATTGGTTTAGGACAAGACTCTGAGATTTTACTAATGGCTTCCATTACGCTTTCTCGTATAGTTAAACTTTCAAAAAGTTCTGTTATAAATTCATCAAACACAGTCTTTAACTCTTCTTTATCAACTCCTGCACTAATCGCCCACCCAAAATCATCAAATATTTCTGTAAGCGTTATAACTATGTGGGGGTTCATTTTTTAACCCCAGATTAAAATCATAAATACAAAATTAAGTAAGTAAGCCGCTCCTCTTCAGTGAGCATTTATTGTTGTTAGTCGTAAAAATTGATCTTCATTAAAGCAAATAGTTACTCCTTCGGGGCCAGTAGAAACAGTTAGATTAGCATCTTCAGAAGCTATATAATCAACTAAAATGGCAAATAACTTTATAATTGGTTGGGGCCAAGAATCTGGTATTTTACTTATAGCCTGCTTAACGCTTTCTCGCATGTCTATGCGATTAAAAAGATCAGTAATTAATTCTTCAAACCTGTTCTTTAACTGATCTTTATCACCTCCCCTCTCCCAATCCAACTCGTAAAGTATATTAATAAGCTCTGTAGCTAGTTCGGTCTTCATTTTTAACCCCAAATAAAAATGACAATTAAAAAAATAATTAATTCTGTAAACCCTTAATTCTTATGTTCTCGGAGAGAAGGTAAATATGCGGGTTCACAATCACCAAATCTTATCTAGCACGTAAGCCCCCCGTTTCAATATACTGATTTTGTCAATATTTAGAGGTTTTGAGGTGTTAATTTTGTTTAAAAACAGGTGTTAAAATTGGTCAAAACTGACATGAGATGGACGTGATTTAGATGTGAAAAGGGGGGTTTTCGTGCAAATAAGATGGGTGGTTGTGAACCCGCATATTTACCTTCTCTCCTGAGTACCCAAGGGGACAAGAACTAGACGGAAAAAAGTGTCATCTTAGTTACCTGTTACCTTTGGGAATAACGATCGCCAGTCAACGATTCCATTCACCTATCCATCCTTTCACCTATCCATCCATTCACCTATCCATCCATCAATCCATTGTTCCATCTAAGCTAAAGGCCTATCAATGAAGACATAACTTTTTCTCTGTCTCTGCTGGTCAGGTCATGCTCGGATTATCGTGAAGGTTGTGCTACTCAAACTTGCTGCAGTGGTCTGACGTGTGATGGCAACCCTCCTGGAGGCATGTGCGTACAAAACAACGATAGTCTGGCACACTGACCATGCCAGACAAAGAGCGTTGGTTTTGTAATTTGAAGGCTGTATGGGTGTCGTTTGTATTTACAGTAGTATCGATCAGTCAATGAACAAGTTAGCTAATCATCCAATCAGATGATCAATCAATCAATCAATCAATGAACGTTCAAACATTTGTTTCACATCCATGAGATGGCTACCCAAATATCTGATCAAACAAAAAAGTATTCAAATTTCACAAATCGATCTGTCATTCAATACCTTCATTCATCTACCCATCAGATAATAATTGAGAAATGGACCATTCACTAACTGAGTAAATACACAGGTCTGGGGCATACCTGAACGAATGTGAAGGTAACAAACACATGGGCATCATTTGTGTACACATAGACTTTAAATGATTTATGACCATTGTTCGACATACGGACGTTGTTTGTGTAAGTCTGGATGCAAAAAGACCTATGGCCATTGTTTGAATAAATTTGGATTTGCCAAACATATACCTGTCTTGTTAACATACCTATGTTTCATGCGCAGGCCAAAAGAAACCCTCTCGTGCACAAATCTGGTTTAAGATAATCTTAATGATAACAGGTATCTTTATATGAAGCTCCAAGTAATACTGTCCATGGACTTTTGACAGATATATCTTTACCTTTACGTACATGCGCGCGCACACACACACCTGCCCGGGCGAGGGCGCGCGCGTGTGGGCGCGCATGCACGCACGCACGCACGCGCGTAAGTGTCCATGCACGCACACACACACGCACACACACACACACACACACACACACACACACACACACACACACACACACACACACACACACACATACACCTCTCTCTCTCTCCCTCTCTCTCTCTCTCTCTCTCTCTCTCTCTCTCTCTCTCTCTCTCTCTCTCTCCCTGTGTGTGTGTGTGTGTGTGTGTGTGTGTGTGTGTGTGTGTGTGTGTGTGTGTGTGTGTGTTTAAAACATTCAAACAAAGAAAGAAACAACAAGCAACTCAGTCTTCCCTAATATTTCAACCAAATGAATCTTTCTCAGGGGCCTTCTATAAAATATTTCACATCGCATGTTCCCTAAATGCTTTCTGAAGACACACACACACACACACACACACACACACACACACACACACACACACACACACACACACACACACACACACACACACACACACACACACACACACACGCGTGCGCGCGCGCACGCGCGCGCGCAAACACACACACACACACACACACACACACACACACACACACACACACACACACACACACACACACACACACATATCCATCTATCTGTCTATCTATCTATCTATCTATCTGTCTATCTATCTATCTATCTATCTATCTATCTATCTATCTATCTATCTATCTATCTATCTATCTATCTATCCATCTATCTATCCATCTATCCATCTATGTATGTATGTATCTATCTATTTATCTATCTATCTATATATCTAAGTAGAAAGTTTCGATCAAGTTTATCATGCTTCCAATAACAATGAACAAATAATAAATTTTAAAAAAAAAACCCTCCTCACCTTTGTCATAATGTATCTTAAATGACTGTTCATTTCATTTGATAAATACATGGATACACAATACACTGGTCTGAACTGTTTAAAACAGAGCAAACTGCTCACCTTTTGTAACATGACGTGACCGTTCTAGCCATCTGCAATCGATGAGCCTGTTTCAAAACGTCCATAGAAATCAGTCTATGTCCCCAAATACCCTGTTGTATCCTAACGTAGCCAAAACCTAGTTCATAAGATCTAGCTGCAAAGTGAGGCGACTGCAGGCGGAAATCTAAACAAATCTCAAATAAATGTTAGCGAACCGCCAAGAGAATCGTGGACAAACGAGTCACAAGACAAAACACAACGCGTTTCGACCTTTTAGGTCTTCTTCAGGCAAGACGAAAACAAATAATACAACGAAAATGAACAAATTTGGTACTCTGCTTCGATCTCTTCACTCTTCAGCGCAAGGATGCCAGGCGTTGAAAAAAGATTTCTTGGAGTGAGCATGCGAACACCTAACGAGTTAGTCTGCAGCGAAGTTAACAGATATCCAAACTTCTATCTATCTATCTATCTATCTATCTATCTATCTATCTATCTATCTATCTATCTATCTATCTAAGTAGAAAGTTTCGATCAAGTTTATCATGCTTCCAAAATTCAACGCCTGGCATCCTTGCGCTGAAGAGTGAAGAGATCGAAGCTGAGTACCAAATTCGTTCATTTTCGATGTATTATTTGTTTTTGTCTTGCCTGAAGAAGACCTAAAAGGTCGAAACGGGTTAGTGTTTTGTCTTGTGACTCGTTTGTCCACGATTCTCTTGGCGGTTCGCTAACATTTATTTAAGATTTGTCCAGTTCATAAGATTTAATCCTTACGTTTGAAACCTGGATTCTTTTACCTCTTGTTTCCAAACAATATAGCATATCATACTCTTTCCTGGGCAGCCTTCAAATTTCCATTCGTGTTATTTTCAGCCAATAACGTAAGGTATTCGTGGCAGAATTAAGATATGTTGGATATCTGTTAACTTCGCTGCAGACTAACTCGTTAAGTGTTCGCATGCTCACTCCAAGAAAATTTTTTTCAGCGCAAATAAAGGACATTTTACAATCAACAGAATAACAAAAGCCCTAGTTTTCAGCTCCATGCTAAACGATATGATACACCTGAGAATCAATTAATTTCAATAGCAGTTTGAAAGATTTGTTTTTAATTTTGATAGTTTTTGCCTAATGCATAATAATGAACACTGTGATCTTCAATAAACATTTTTTCCTGGAAAAGTGAAGTTTAATGTTCTTGAAACATACATTCCTAAGTATTTCTGTAAGTTAACTATAGGCATTAAGACTGCATTAGAAGTCCATCTTTCTCAATTCCTAAAAAAAGAAGAAGAAGAAAAATAAGCTCATCCTTTCAAACACAGTTCTATTGCTTTTTGACATGTTTATCGCTTGAGTGCGGAAGTAAGGGCGAAAACAGTATAGAAGGTAGTAGAAGGTGTGTGTGTGTGTGTGTGTGTGTGTGTGTGTGTATGCGTGTGCGTGTGTGTGTGTGTGTGTGTGTGTGTGTGTGTGTGTGTGTGTGTGTGTGTGTGTGTGTGTGTTCTCTCGTATGTGCATGTATGATAGTGTGCTTGAGCTTGTGCGCGCGCGCGCGCGCGCGCGTGTGTGTGTGTGTGTGTGTGTGTGTGTGTGTGTGTGTGTGTGTGTGTGTGTGTGTGTGTGTAAGGTAAGGTAAGGTCAGCTAAGGTAAGTTAGGGTAAAGTAACGTTGGTCATAGCCCAGTCCACTGCCAAGGGCCACATCAGGGCTGTCACCACGCCGAAGTCAACTCACAAAATAAATCATTATTTAAAAAAAAAAAAACGACAACAGAAAAAAAAACGTCATTCACTCAACCCTTCAAAACACACATTCTAAAAGCACACCGGAAATCTTATTAAAAAATTTTCGTCCTTAAAATCTTTGATCAGATGAAAAATGTTCATCTCTTTCAGAAATTCAAAGATCGCATCAGGTGGGACATCTCTGAACACGGTTTTCATGGAGTCTGCTATTAAGTGTTTATGCCTCACATGATGCAAATCCCAACACGCTAAAAGAATGTGTTAAACTGTAAATGGTACATGACATGGAGTGCACCACAGAGCTTCTTCACCTTTTAAATAGATAAGAATGGGTGTAAAAGGAATGGCCAGCATGCAAATGGCGCAGAACTGTTTCTTCTTTACGGTCGCCTTGGCAACATGGTAAAAACTCTTTCAGGTTTAAACGGATTTGAAATAAATCTTTCTTTTTTTTTAACTGTATCTACCAAACATGATCAAACGAAGCACAAGTCAAAACACGACGCGTTTCGGCCTCTTAGGTCTTTTTCATGCAAGATAAACAACAATCAGGAAAACGAAAATGAAGAACAAGCAATCACTTATCAGGAGAGGGGTTAGAGATGACAATAGCAGTTGTAGTAAGGGCGAAAGGAGAGGGGTTAGAGATGACAATAGCAGTTGTAGTAAGGGCGAAAGGAGAGGCTTAGAGATGACAATAGCAGTTGTAGTAAGGGCGAAAGGAGAAGGCTTAGAGATGACAATAGCAGTTGTAGTAAGGGCGAAAGGAGAAGGCTTAGAGATGACAATAGCAGTTGTAGTAAGGGCGAAAGGAGAAGGCTTAGAGATGACAATAGCAGTTGTAGTAAGGGCGAAAGGAGAGGGGTTAGAGATGACAATAGCAGTTGTAGTAAGGGCGAAAGGAGAAGGCTTAGAGATGACAATAGCAGTTGTAGTAAGGGCGAAAGGAGAGGGGTTAGAGATGACAATAGCAGTTGTAGTAAGGGCGAAAGGAGAAGGCTTAGAGATGACAATAGCAGTTGTAGTAAGGGCGGAAAGAGAGGGGTTAGAGGATTGTCCAACAGCAGGGTTGTCGTAGACCAGGCGACGAAGATGTGATGATACTGGCAATGATGGTAATATCAATAATAACACTACTACTACTACAACTACCCCCCCCCCCCCCCACCCCACCTCCCACCCCCATCACAGAACGAAGGAGAAAGGCGCGATTAGTGAACTTTTACAAATATCACAACGGAAGCCTCATTATCAACACATGCCAGAAACCCTCTCAGAATCCTTCTGTACCCAAAGGAACCCGACGGTCCCATCCAGCAACATACCACCTTTCCAGCTGCAGAACTCTGTATAGACAGAAATCCTTCTTCCCCAGGACCATACCCGACTTGAACAGCCTTCCTGCTGAGGTTGCCCTCAGCCCCACCCTGGAAGGCTTCAGAACCCTAATCTGATCCCCCCCTCCTCCTGACCCCCCCCCCCCCCCCCCCCTCCCCCATCTCAACATCCCCCCGGCCCAGCAAACACTATCTCAAGCAACTTCAACTTCGTGCAACTCCCCTATAGTCTACAGAATCTTCAAAATGATGAAGGCGGTAGTCAAGGGAAAGAAGAAAGAAGACTACTTCTTACTAAAGCTGATGGTAATATTAGTAATGATAATAAATGTAATGGTACAAAAATACATTAAAGAAAACTATATCAGTGTGATGGTGTGGAGTGGTAGGGGGCAGGCGATGACAGACTGATGATGGTAGGTTCAGGAACCAAGGGACACAAGCCAACAAAGAAAACGCAGAAGGAACGATTGGAGTTTTTTCCCTTTTATTTCTATTCCCAAGCCAGGAACACTCCCCAGGAACACACTCTCTCAGGATATAGTCGAGGTTTACGTCGTCGCAGCAAAAGCTTTTAGGGACAAGTTGGGGTTTTTGTGTGTGTGGTTGTTTTTTTTTTTTTGCAGTAGTCTTGCCCACTCGCTGATCAGCGCCCCACTGTCTGACCAGTGCCTTAAATATACCGCGGAGAACCGGTGTAACAGCCCGTTCTTACCCCTGTCTGGAACTTACCCCGGGGTGAGTCTGGGCTTGCCTGCTTTTACCCCCGGGGGTCATTCTAGGACTAGTTAGAACTTACCCCCCCCTCCCCTAGTTGGAGCTTACCCTCCCCACCCCCCGGGGGTACTTTTGGGCTAGCCGGGATTTACCCCCCCCCCCCCTCCCCAAAGGGTCAATCTAGGACTATTTGGAATCTTCCTCCACCCCACCCCACCCTTCAAACAAGAGGTGGTTATTCAGGGTTTTTCCTTTGCCTTCTCCCAACACGCACACCCGCCTTTCAAAGAAAATTTGGGTTAGCCTGTATATTTACACCCCTCTCCCATTTTCTATATACAGTCAATTGGGTTTAGACAAAGTGTGGTTCTAGACTCTTCTCAATATATGGACCTCCTACTCCCCCCCCTTCCCCCGCACACACCCTGGTTCACTAACAGATGCGTATTAACATTTCTCGTGCTAGCTTGCATGCGTGGGTCAATATTCGGGTGTGTGAGTACGTCCGTGCATGCGTGGGAAAGAAAGACGGCTACGTGCCAATGTGACCAAGTGCCAATGTGACCAAGTGTCAATGATCAAACGTAGTTGTGACAAAATGTCGTTGTGACCATGTGTCGTTGTGACCAAGTACCGTTGTTGCTTCATCCCGTTTTGCCTCCTTTAACTATTTATACAGCTAATTAGAGTCTCTTGAGTACCTGTGTACATTAGCTTGTACAATGCAGATGACTAGTGGTCAGTGCCACTGACCACTGGTCATTATGACGTAACTCGGAGATTTTAACTATTTTACAGCTAATTAGTGTCTCCCGAGTGTTTGTGTACCTTGTACAATGTAGATTACTAGTGGCCAGTGCCACTGACCACTGGTCATTATGACGTAAATCGGAGATTTTAACTATTTCACAGCTAATTATAGTCTCCTGGGTACCTTATGTACAATTTACATGCTTTGACATGTGTGTGCGTGTGTTTGTGAATGCATGCATGCATGCGTGTGTGTGTGGTGGGGGTGGGGGGGGGGGGGGGGGGGGGGGGGGAGGGAGAATTTTGGAATTGCTCATATGTTGAAACGTCATTGTAGGTGATTTTCCCTTTGATTAGTTTTTATCATTAGGACCGTCTACCCCCCCCCCCTCTCTCTCTCTCTCTCTCTCTCTCTCTCTCTCTCTCTCTCTCTCTCTCTCTCTCTCTCTCTCTCTCTCTCTCTCTTTGATTCATTTCTGCCTTTTGATCAAGAGTTCCGTTTCTTTTCTTTTTTTTCTGTCTTTTCTCCTTCTTCTTCTTCTTCTTCTTCTTCTTGTCTTATATGAATATAGTCTTTGGAAAAAAAAGTTGTTGGTTACAAACAGTTCGGGTTTCCCTTCCCTTTCTATATTTCATTGTTTATTATTGCGTATTATATTTGTGCTTGCCTGTTATTTCCTTGTTTTCCTCTTTTGTTTTGTTACTGAACCATGCAAGTAACACGTAACGAGTGGCCATCTGCTGATGGCCTACGAGTAGGTTTTTTGAATGTTTGTCATTTACAAAATAAGCTTAATGATGTATCTGATATTCTTTTCAATCATGGTAAAAGCTTCCACATTTTCGGCTTTTCGGAAACAAGGTTATCTCACCAAGTGTCCGACTTAGAACTAACAATACCAGGCTATAATGTCGTGCGCAAAGACCCATCCAAATTTAGAGAAACGGGTCTTATTATATATATTCATCAAAGTTTAAACTTTAAGCAAATCTCCTCTCTAGAAAAATACCAAGTAGAATCGTTATGGATCGCAATACAGCTGAAAAATCGAAACCTATTCTTATAAGCTTTATATATAGAAACCCGGCGGAGCGAACTGATTGGATAGATGAATTCTCTTTAATGATGGAGGAAGCATCCTTATTCTCTTATGAAAATATACTACTAGGTGATTTCAATATTGATTACTAAAATCGAACAAATCTTGGACAGAAACTTACAAATCATTTAACCTCGACCAACTGATAGACAAACCAACAAGAGTCACCGCTACCTCCCAAACACTTATTGACCATATATATACTTCTTCAGTTAACACCATGATAGAAATATGCTCACCGACGTTCGGTTGTAGCGACCATTCTCCAGTATGTTTTACGTGGTCCAAGCGAGGAGTTAAAGTTCCAAAAAATTTCCACAAGATAATTACCTACAGAAACTTTTCAAAATTTGACAATGACTCCTTTCAGCGGGATTTAATGAACTCATTCCTTTCCACGGTCTATCAATTCACAGACCCCGACGAGGCTTTAGAAGTCTGGTATCATAGTTTCCTTAATGTTTATAATAAGCATGCCCCATTTAAAACAATGCGTGTTAGTAACAATCCTAAAAAACCCTGGATAACTAAAGATATAGACACTGCTACCGACTTAAGAGAGTCGCTGTTAGTATCAGGGAGTCGAGATTCCTATAAAAAACAAAGAAACTTAGTCAATTACCTAAAACGATCGTCAAAGAAAAAGTATTTTCAAAATCTTATTTCTTCCAAAGCAGATAACAGATCTATTTGGAAAGCGATAAACGAGCTTACTAATAAAAATGTTAAAGGTCATACTACCTCGCCAAAAGATTTATCATCTGATGTCTTGAATTCACATTTTTGTGGCGTAGCTAACTCAACAATAAAAATAAACAGAACGTCAGAAAATAAATTGGATATTCTTCAGGACTTTTGCAATTCTAGAAATATATCCTCTCTGTCAAATATACCATTTATGGGTGTGCATGAAGTGTATAAATCTCTTAGTAGCCTAAAACAAAGTAACACAAGTGGTCTTGATGGCATTGATGGGAAAATCTTGAAATTGTCAGCCCCAGTAATCGCCGAAACGCTTACCTACATCTACAACCTATGCCTTGCAAAAAATTATATTCCAAAAGCTTTTAAAGTTGCTAAAGTTATACCCATCTATAAATCAGGTGACTATGCTGATCCCTCAAATTATAGACCCATCTCCATCTTGTCTATACTCTCTAAACCCTTGGAAGATCACATAAACAAACACATTCTTAATCATTTCAACTCCTTCGAACTGTTTCATCCAAACCAGTCCGGATTCAGGGCCAACCATTCTTGTCACACAGCATTAACTAGTCTTGTTGACCAGTGGCTTACTAACATAAACAATAATAAAATCACAGGTGTTCTAGTAGTAGACTTTATGAAAGCATTTGATGTCGTCGACCACAGTCTTCTACTTGAGAAATTAAAGATCTATGGCCTAACTGACAACGCTTTGGAACTTCTATCTTCATTTCTCTCAGACAGGAAACAGTTGTGTTTCGGTAAATAGATCAAATTCTTCCATTCTACCTGTTAAGTACGGCGTCCCTCAAGGCTCAGTCCTTGGGCCAATACTATTTTCTGTATATATAAATGATCTACCTCTGCTTTTTACAACTTTATGTGAGATGTTTGCCGATGATACCACTATCCACACCTGTCACGATCGATTAGATAACATTTTTATCTCCTTACAAGAAAGTATCAACAAGTTATCTGAATGGTCTGAACTCAATCATATGCGACTCCACCCCAAAAAACTAAATACTTATTGATTACTACCAGGCAAAAACGTCAAAATCTTTCTTGTAGCAATCATTACCTTTGTATTAATGGCGAAAATCTCGAGGAAGTTGATCACCATAAGATCCTAGGTGTTATTATTGATAACAATCTGTTATGGTCGAATCATATTGCGTTAGTATGTAAAAATGTGTCCAGAAAGATTTACCAGCTTTCCAGAATAAAACACTTTTTAGATCAACATAGCCGTAAGTTGTTCTTTCATGCCTATGTTGAATCTTACATAAACTATGCCTCAACAATATGGGATTCCGCTAGTGATAATATTTTAAAACCTTTATTCAGTTTACATAGACGTGCCATTAAACTGATCCTCCTGAAGTCCTCCTCCCCTACTTTCTCAGAATATAAACATTTAGAAATTCTGCCTCTAAAATGGAAGCTAGTTTACAACAAAGCTCTCTTTATGTTTAATATAATGTCCGACCGTGCCCCAATGGCTTTGAAAAATAGATTCGAAATGAATAAGATTCGTCATGTTTACAAGATAAAAGTACCTCTTCCGAGAATCGATCTGTTTAAATCAAGCTTGTTGTACTCTGGTGGCTGCTTATGGAATTCTGTTATAACTTCATTCGATGTAAATACAAGCCTCCGAGTCTTTAAAAACAAATATCAAACACACCTTATGACGCAATACATGAACAGCATCTCCTGATCCTTATGGTAAGTGAATATTTGCTTTTAAAATCCGGCCTCTCTCTCTCTCTCTCTCTCTCTCTCTCTCTCTCTCTCTCTCTCTCTCTCTCTCTCTCCTCTCTCTTCTCTCTCTCTCTGTTTGAGTAGGGTTGGTTGTGAACGGAGGGGTAGACGGGGTGAGGTGGGGTGTTTGTTACGAGGGGCGATGATGGAATTGTTTGCAGAGAACACGGGATAGAGAGGAAAGGGAAATTGCGTGCGAATCTGGAGGGCGCAAAAATGTGTGTTGTACGCCCCTTTCGGAACAGATTCTAGGTTTCAATATTGATTTACTATCATGTGGAATTATATTTGTGATTATTATGTGTTCTGTATTTCTATCTTTTCAGATCATGCTATTCGATAGATGTAATGTTTGACAATACATATGTGTATATGTGCGCATGGGGTTATATTTGAATTGTAATGTTATCATTTTTAATCATTATCATTCATTGATGTTGTTATTGCTATTATTATTGCTTTGAAAGGATTGTTCGACAGGTGGATGTTTGGTTAATGGTTGGGGTGTGGAGGGTGGCTTTTGTGTTTGGAATGTTTCTTTTTCATTTTTGAGGGCAAGATGCAAACAAGCCTGCTATGTGCTTATTCTTTTCCCTCATTAAACAAATTTCGTTCGTTCGTTCGTTCGTTCTCTCTCTCTCTCTCTCTCTCTCTTGTCATGTGTGTGTGTGTGTGTGTGTGTGTGTGTGTGTGTGTGTGTGTGTGTGTGTGTGTGTGTGTGTGTGTGTGTGTGAGTAGTAAGGTAAGGGACTTTTCACCCCCTAAAAGGGGATCTCGGAGGGAATCCCCACCGGAAGTGGTGTTGCGCATGCCGGAAGTAGGCGGCAGTTGGCGCGGCAGGTGGTGCGGCAGGTGGTGCGCATGGCGGAAGTAGGTGGAGGGGTCAAGGTCACGGTGTGTGGTGAGTCACGATCGGATCGATAATGTTGACGTCATGTGCTAGAAAAGAATTTTTTTTTTAGTCTTTGTTGTTTGGTGGGGTGGTTGTCCGCTGACGTAGTGGGTTAAAAATAGATGGGGGTGTTTCGTGTTGCTGCGCGCGTGCGGATCGATGATTGTCGACGCCGGTTTTTTTTTTTTTTATAAAATAAATGGGTGTGTTTTCTCATTGCCGCGTGGTTGTCCGCTGACGTAGGCGTGTTAAAAAAAAGAGATGGCGGTGATGACAGTGATGACGACACATTTTTTTTTCTTTCCCTCGGAACACCGTTTGCGCTACCACTCCCTTTCTGACATGCTGATGAGCGTTGAAGATGACTGATTGATGAGCATTGTTCCATCAAGGTCCCGTTGACTGTACCTCGTCCTCGGTGTTGATAGGATAGGCCCAGGCCAAAAAAAGTGACATAATCAATACAGAGAAAGAAAAAAGAAACGAAAGACCAATCGACAAACATTGGGGTTGCCTATTTCTCACAGTGTTTAAAGAACGAACAAGAAAACAGATCACGACCAACATGACGGCAAACAACAGAAGACAGACAGACATAAAAACCTACACT
>CM031614.1:66261579-66273224 GCA_018398815.1 Conus ventricosus
GGTGTATGCGGAGGGGGGCGCGGATGAAGGGCAATAGTGGGGTGTGTGTGTGTGTATTAGGCAGAGGGGCGCGGATGAAGGGCATGACGTGGGGGGGGGGGGTGTTTGCGGCAAGCGGGCGTTGATGAAGGGCATGACGTGTGGGGGGAGGGGGGCGGTGTATTAAGATAGAGGGGGCGTGGATGAAGGGCATGACGTGAGTGTGTGTGTGTATTAAGGCAGAGGGGGCGTGGATGAAGGGGATGACGTGGGTGGGTGTGTTGCGGCAGAGGGGGCGTGGATGAAGGGGATGACGTTGGTGTGTGTATTGCGGTAGAGAGGACGAGGATGAAAGATGTGCCGTGAGTCAGTGAAGAGGGAGGGGGGGAGGTAAAGAATGCAGTTCGTGAAATGGATGGGCACAAGAAGGAGGAGCGTGGATGCAGACTGGTAGGCGTAATGGGGAGGAGGGAGAGTGGACACGCGTGTGTGCACACGCACACGCGCGCAGTGTGTGTGTGTGTGTGTGTGTGTGTGTGTGTGTGTGTGTGTGTGTGGAATCACACAGTTGAACAACATTGCTCAGTGGTGTCAAAAAACTGGATCGTCCATCAACCTTACAAAAGCCCAGACATTAGTCTTCACTCTCAACAACAAGACATCGGGACAAGTACCCCCACCAGTTTCCTTCAATGGAATACCAATTGAATCAAATAAAAACCTACGCTATTTGGCTGTAGGCTTTGACAGAATGCTAACCTTTAAAAAGCATGTTGAGAATATTGTTCTTAAAGGCCTAAAAGGCATATCTCCCATGAAAGTAATGGCAGCTAAAGGCATTGAACAGCGCCATCTCTACCGACTGTGTCACGCACTTGTACTCAGTATGACAGATTATGGATTAGGACTTAAAATACTGTCCAATAGCAGCCTTCACTTGCAAATCCCCAAAACCCACTTCATGCTGCGGTCAAGGAAACAAAAGGCACTCAGGTAGGACGTGGAAAGTCATGGATGGGACAGGCAGAAGACAGTCTACAGCTTGTGTGCTAGTTAGCAGAACTCAAAGAAACCAAGGAATGGGAGAAATATCCAGACCACCTGAAGCACCTCTACCGAATTGCAATCGCTCCAGAACTTGGAAGACATTTTCGAGAATGGCCAGAAGGCAAAACCAACGCAGAAATTCAGATGCTGGTAGAAGACCTTTGCACAAAAGATGATGTTTTGATATACACTGACGGTTCTGTCACCAAAGGTAAGTCAGGCTGGGGATACACATTTGAAGCAAAATGGCCGAATTATTCAGGAAGACAATGGTGCGCACAGTCGAACAACTTCAAGTCTAACAAGGAGGTAGAAACAGCGACACAAGCACTCCACTGGCTTACATCCACAAATCAGTTTCAAACTCAACAAGCCATGATACTGACTGACTCCATGAACCAACTTCAGAAAGTGAAAAGTGGAATGGGAAGCCCTGCTTGGAATGAACTAAGCCGCAGCCTAAAGGAAACGAGAGAGCAGACCCACTGGCTGGCAAGGGAACGATAAGAACTGGATTACAGCTTGGCCGATCTGATGTGATAAGAAATCTGAAAAATCACTTAAGCAAACAAGAGCAAAGCCACTATACCATAAGAACTGGATTACAGCTTGGCCGATCTGATGTGATAAGAAATCTGAAAAATCACTTAAGCAAACAAGAGCAAAGCCACTATACCATAGACCACCTTTCAGATCTGAACATCAGAGAGGAAGTGGCCGCACTTCCAGACCAAAGGAAAGAGCAAGAAACATCACCAACCAAACAATCATTGGAATAATCTCAAGGCGAACATTGCGAAGACTCCTAGAGATTGGGGCAAACTCATACTGGGCCTTTCTAATAACAGACACAAAAGATGAAACGCATGTCAACTGAGATAAGACTATGGGTCCCTCGGGTCCCAGCGCGTGCTGTAGACGTGTGTGCGGTGTTCTGTGTCTATCACTGTGATGATAACAGCGTGTTAATTGGAGAGTCCATGGACATCATGAGCGTGTAGCCGTTGGTGTGTGAGTGTGTGTGTGGGGAGTGAGTGAGTGTGTGTGTGTGTGTGTGTGTGCGCGTGTGCGTGTGTGTGTGTGTGTGTGTGTGTGTGTGTGTGTGTGTGTGTCTGTCTGTCTGTCTGTCTGTGCGCGCGCGCGCGCGCGCGTGTGTGTGTGTGTGTGTGTGTGTGTGTGTGTGTGTGTGTGTGTGTGTGTGTGTGTGCTCACAGCGACGGCTCCGCGACCAAACAATTACTCACGTCAGTAGGGAGGCTTAGTAGGTGTTGTCCTCTGTATATATATATATATATATATATATATATATATATATATATATATATTATATATGTGTGTGTGTGTGTGTGTGTGTGTGTGTGTGTGTGTGTGTGTGCGCGCGCGCGCGCGTGTGTGCGTGCGTGTGTGTGTTCGTTCGTTCCTTGGTTTAAAGTCTTTTCACTGTAAGTGATTTTGGACTAAATGTATTGATGTATGTGTGCATCTTATATGTGTACCAGCGCCTGTGTGCTCACACGTGCTTGAATATATGTGCGTGCGTAAGTGCATGTGTGTGTTTAAGAGACGTGTGTGTGTGTGTGTGTGTGTGTGTGTGTGTGTGTGTGTGTGTGTGTGTGTGTGTAACTAGTTGATTATACTTATTGTGATGATACATACGGCTACACTGTCTTTATCTTTCTTCTGTGTATTCGTGCGTCCGTGCGTGTATTGAGTTAATGTGTGTTGTGTGTGTTGGCCTACACGATGTGTCCAACTCTCTCTATGTATGCGTGCAGTGTGTGTGCAAGGTGCATGTGTTAGTGTGGTCATGCGTAAGCATGCCTGTCCAACATTTTTATCAACTTTGGTGACACTGATTCGGTCACCTTCGAAATCCAGACATTCCCCTTGTTTCTCTTGTATGCCATTGTTTGAACTTAGTCGTGTTTGGAACAATTAGACTTGTGTGGATTTCTGTCAGCGGTGGATGACTTGAAATCTGTATTATCTCTATCTATTTCCATGCTTGAATATCATTATAAAAGGATATCTCTTTTTTTTTATTTTGTCTGTCTTGTTCTTTTATCAAGACACATATTGTATAATTTGTCATATTTGCAGCCAGATTATTAACTTTTTCCTCACTGGGTGGAGGGCACACCAGGCAGTCTGCCTTGCCTTTGACAGGATAAGGACAGGAACGAAGAATCGTTCATTTTTACAGGTTGTGGTTTACTTTCCAACTTTGTTTTTCACTTCTTTTGTCTTCTTTTGTATTCACTTTGTATTCATTTAATCATAGACAATTGTTTTGTTTCGACATGGTGACATTTTTTTTCAACTTTTGCCCTGTGCGGTGGTTTGTCTTGAGACCCAGTGTGTGGACACACCCTTCTCCAATCGTGGCTTGGTTACTTCTCTTTTTTTTCTGTTCTGTAACATAATGGTTACCGACGTGAATGTGTACAGAGCTACGATTGGTTGTTCAGCGGCATATCTGGCCGTCTGCAACAAAAGTTGTTTTTTCTAAACAAGGCAACTACAATTCCCTTTTTATATCTAGCTTTTGCAAAGATATACAGCAAGTGGCACTCTCAATTCTCTTATTTATTCTTTCTACATAATCAATCATTGATGTAGCTACATTTCTACTAAGACATAAATTTTATAGAAATAGTGAGCGTTCTAGCCCCACTGATGCAAGTTTAAACTGTGACATTTCCACTACTAACATACCTTACTTATGAAATCCGGGGACATTCATCCTAATCCTGGTCCAACGGACATGGAGAACTCAGAGTGGTACACGTTAATGCGCGTAGTCTGAAAAAGAAATTGACCTTTTTGAAGCAGAATCTCACCAGTTCGATATTATACCGTGTCCGAGACATGGCTGTCACCCTCTGTCTCTGCTTCATTAATATGTTGTTTTTTTTAAATTCATCCTTCTGTTGAATTAGACCAACGTTTAACGATAATGGTGGTGTTGCCATATATGTCGGAGAGGATCTTTATATTGTAAACCGCGCCAGACTTACAAGTCGAGTTTCTAGAAAGCTGTATGGGTAGAAACTAAAATGAACCAAGAGGCTTACTAGTTGGGTCATTCTACCGCAACCCTCATGCTCATGTTGACTACTGGAATCTAATGAAGAGAGCATAGGAAAAGTAGATAGAACCCTAACAAAATTTATCATACTTCGAGATTTCAATGATAATGCACTTCCCCACCCTTCAGTCATATGAGAATATACTGAATGCTTATCAGCTTAAGCAACTTATAACTTCTCCTTCAAGAATAACAAATGATACTGCAATTGCTTAGACTTAGTTTATTACTCAGAGCCTAAACTTGGTTAAATCAGTCAAAATCTTGCCTCCATTCTGTAGTGACCACAGTGTCCCATGTGCTGTACTGAAACAATTAATTTACAGCAAAGCCCATTCCAAAGAACGATATTCAATTACGACAAATTAGACCAAGAAAAATTTTGTGAACTTTTAGGGAATGAAGATTGGAATGAAAATACTGACTAATAACTCCATAGATGAAGCAAGTAGCATTTTCACGGTAAGTTTATGTCCCTAGCAAAACAATGTATGCCATTTAAAATAGTTACTATTCGCCCAAGGGATGCCCTTGGTTCAACAATGAACTAAAACGGTTGATAAAAAAAGAGAAACAAACTTCATAAAAGGGCAAAGATTTCTAATCTCCAACAGACTGGGAAAACTTTCTTGCACTACGAAATGAAGTCACTGATAGAGTTAGGAAAAGGAAACTGGAGTATTATAACGAACTAAATTATATAGTTATCGACCCAGTCAAATTTGGTCATAAGGAATGGTGGAAAATTGTCAGGACAGTTCATGAGTAAAAAGGGTATTGATGCAGATAACATTCCACCGATAACCGTGAATGGTATGACATATTACTCAAATTTAGAAAAGGCTAAAATATTTAATGATTTCTTTGTCAGCCAGTGTAAAGTGGAAGACGACGGAGGTCCCTTGCCCGACATAACCCGAATGTTACCTCTCAACTTACTGAAATAGTGTTGACTGTTCCTGAGGTTTAAAAAAATTATAGAAGATTCTCAACTCAAGAAAAGCCACGGCCCTGACTCCATTCATAACACACTTGATTGCATCAGTTGATATTATTCCTCACCTTTAACAATATTCTTTATTCGTTGTTTTAACAGAAGGAAGATTTTCAAAGCTCTGGAAAATTGCTAATGTAACGCCAGTTCACAAAAAAGGTAAAAAAAAGAAGATGAGTGTACGAACTATCGGCCAATATCTCTTTTAAGTAGTGTAGGAAAAATTCATCACATCGTTCAATACTCGCTTGCTCTTCACACCCAAACTTCCATACCAGCACATAAAAGCACAACGTCTGTAATAAGTTCGTAAGATCACTGGGTTAACACCAATATGTCGTAGATTTTGTAAACTGAATGTTCTTGACTGGCAATTTTTAATCGTCGATTGATTTTTTGATTAATTCATTTATTAATTCTGTGAATGAATGATTGAGGAATTGATCTCAGAGCAGAAAACGACATCACTCAAAAATACACACACCCACACAGAAAACCAAAAGTGACACACCCATGTCATTGCAATGCGGTTTTATTTTTATACACGTCCTCTGAAGCCACCAGAGGTGTGGGTACTGAGTGGTTCATGACCACACATAGGTATGGATGAATCAGGCATATACGCACATGCCTCCTGCATGGGTGCCACGACACGCCAGACCAGAGCAACATGGTTGAGTTGCACAACCGTCTTGATATTCCGAGCATGCCCTGTCCAACAGAGACAGAGAAGAAGTTGTTTATTCATTGACAGGCCTTTAGCTTAGATGGAACAATGGATTGGTGGATGGATGGATAGGTGAATGGATAGGTGAATGGATGGATGGTGTGAATGGAATCGTTGACTGACGATCGTTATTCCCAAAGGTAACAGGTAACCAAGATGACGCTTTTTTTCCGTCTAGTTCTTGTCCCCTTGGGTACTCGGGAAATAAACACATGAAGACTATTACACGATATAAAACAATATATAACAATTTACAGTAACGATTCAACATAACATGAGAAGACACACATTACACACTCAACATTTATGTTTCTGTGTGCCGTACGCTCCGGGGGAAAAAACAAGAGCGAGAGAGAGAGAGAGAGAGAGAGAGAGAGAGAGAGAGAGAGAGAGAGAGAACGAACGAACGAACGAACGAACGAAATGTTGTTTAATGAGGGAAAAGAATAAGCACCAGTCAGTGGCTTTTTTCCATCCAGCCCTCAAACAATAAATACATGGTAGAAATCATTGCATCGAACTGCATATAAACTCATAAACAACAATGAATACATGGCAATTTAGAATAAGAGAATGCACAATATAACTAGAGGAAGAGAGTGTGTGAGAGAGGGAGGGATGGAAAGCAACTCAAAGAGAGAGAGAGGTGGGGACTTGGAGACACAGAATAAAGAGACGGAGTCTCTGACACAAGGAGAGACAGAAGAAAAGGAAGAAGAAGAAGAAGAAGAAGAAGAAAAAGAAGATTAAAAAGAAGACTTAGGAGAAGAGGAGGAGGAGGAGGAGGAGGAGAAGCATATAAAAAATTGGCACATGACAAACTACAATGAAGAAGAGTGGTAAAACATCAAGTCATGGAATGAAGGGGGAAAAAAAAAAAAAAAAAAAAAAGCTGAAAGACACCAGACATGCCCAACTCGGCAGCAAGCAACAATTCCATACACGCCCCCCCTCCCCCCCCCCCCCCCCCCCCCCCCCCCCCCCCCAACTTCAAGAACGACAAGAGAAGGAAGAAGGAGATCAACATAGGATGACAAATATGAGAGAGAGAGAGAGAGAGAGAGAGAGAGAGAAAGGGAGGGAGACAGAGACAGCCAGATCGACAGAGAGAGAGAGAGAGAGAGACAGAGAGAGAGACAGAGAGAGAGAGAGAGAGAGTTAGTTTTTATTGAAAGCTCATTGTCGTGCGATCCACGAAGGCGAGAGAGAGAGAGAGAGAGAGAGATGAGAGAGAGAGAGAGAGAGAGAGAGAGAGAGAGAGAACAACTGAACATATTTAATGTAATTAGCTATACAGCCTTAGTGACATGGGAGGTACAGCACAAAATAATCATATCGAAAACGAAAGCAACAAACATAAAATAAACATCAACCAATTGAAAGCTTGAAATACAAGCAAAATAGGCCAGTATCTCGACCATCCAGTGTAACATTATTCATAGAAGTAAATATGTAAATACCATAACCCAAATATTTTACAACTTCCTGTAGTACAATTTTTCATTTGAACGTCGTAAATTCTAGTTGATGATAACCTCTGCTCGTATTTTCAATGCCTCTGCAATATGTCTGAAAAGTGATTTCACTGAATTATCGTCATAATTCAGTTTAAAAACTCCAAATGTGTCCTGAGTTATGGCAACATTCTTTTGAAAAAAAATTACACACTTATCACGTACAGCACTGTAATTTTTACAATGAAACAAAAATGCGACTCATCCTCCCTAAGGAAGCCACACAATGGACAAGGTGATGCTGTAGATGACTCGGTATATAACCATCTTTCATGTGCGTTTAGACCTACAGTTCTTGTTCCAAGTCTAGAGAGACAAATTTTATGCCATCTATTCGTTATTACTGAAATATACTTTTCTGTTTCGAATATACTTTTAAAGCCATAAACCAGTTATATTTATTCGTGCTTGCCATTTTAGAATGCCAGTTTTGTTTATATGAAGCTATCATTCTGTCTTTGAATTCCGGATTAAAACCATCCTCATAACCAACTCCCTGGCACATCTATACAATTCCAAATCCGTGAGTAGTCAAAGCCTTCTTAACAAAATATACCCAATTTTCTTTCCCCCGTTCATGCTCATTCAGTAACATTTCGTAAGACTGTTTACAAAGTCTTGAGGCAGGAAGCCTAGCAGTTCTAGCCAGTATTTTATTCATTTAATGTTTGACCTAACATACAATGGATGTCTGCCAGTTTTCGCCATAGATTACAGAATTCGAAGAATGTAAGGTAACATTTTAAAAGGGCTTAATTGCAAACAATATGTACTTTTTCTAAATCTTTGTTGTTATAAAGTCCCCAGATTTCAGCATCATATGTGTGAGAGAGAGAGAGAGAGAGAGAGAGAGAGAGAGAGAGAGAGAGAGAGAGAGAGAGAGAGAGAGAGAACAAAAATGTTTTTGATTGAAGGTTCTTCTTTACGTGGTACTTGTTCCTGATTGGTTGGTTAGGGATTTGTGTTCTTTGGAAAAAGGAGATTACCTGGAACGTTTTGGCAGGCAGAGGCAGCAGACGAGAAAGAAGGAAAGGAAAAGGACGTTAAGAAAAAAAATCATTGTTGATTCTAGGATGAATATGAGATGTGTGAACATATTTAATAACTTTCAATACAAGCTTTTATCGTGATTTTAAAATTCTAAATTAGTTACTGTTCAAGGATCGAAATCATTGCCAAATTCTACTCTGTTCACGTAATTGCAAAGTGAGGCGACTGCAGGCGGAAATTGTGTGTGTGTGTGTGTGTGTGTGTGTGTGTGTGTGTGTGGCGTGTGCGTGTGTGTGAACGCCTATCTTGCGCTGAAGTGGAGGAAGATTTGTGATTGCTCGTCATTTTCGTTGTCCTGATTCTTTTCTATCTTGCCTGAAGAAGACCTAAGAGGTCAAAACGCGTCGTGTTTTGTCTTGTGATCCGTTTTTTCACGTTTGCTTTGGCGTTGTGCTTACACTATTGTTTAAAATCCGTTCACATCTTCAGCAAATGTAGTATTATTAGTAATAACAGTAGGTGAAAAGGACTAGAAATGACCTATGAGAAAAACGTTGATGTTACTATTGAAACACAGGGGAGAAAGGGGGGTGTGGGGGACACTTACCTACACACGCACGCACACACAGGCACGGGAAAGAGGGAAAATGGAAGGGAAACTTTCGGGGGGGAGGGGGGGGGATATGAAATTGAAAGAAAAACCGATAAAGTAACGAGAGTGGACAGGCATGTGAGTAAAGAACAGATTAATGTAGCAAATGGAGAGTGTCTGCAGAGGGGAAAGAAAGACAGCAGTAATTTATCTATGAATGAATGATTATTTTGCTGCTTAATCTTAGATAAGCCCTAAACGCTGACATACACAGAAATGATTAAAGAAAACATAATGAAACAAATAAGAAGATCAATATTGCTACAAGTACCATGCACCTACAAACAAGAGGATGACACACGCTCACGCAGAAACACACACACACACACACACACACACACACACACACACACACACACACACACACACACACACACACGCGCGCGCGCGCGCGATCCCCCACACAGTTTGAACTACGCTAAGATATTGGGAGTTTCTTCCAAGAAACCGGACCCTGAAAAGAAAATGAGCGATCGCTATAGGTTTCAGTTCGAGATCGAGGAATTGTAAGCAGAGTGTTGTGACACTTGTCGGTAGAAGAACGCAACTGTCTAATAGGAACATAGAGATGAAGGAGATCAGAAAGGTAGGAAGGAGCTAAACCATTCAAAGATTTGAAGCAGAGTAAGGGCAGTTTGTAGTCTATTCGTTTTTCGACTGGCAGCCAGTGAAGACATGAGATCAGGTTTGTCAAAGAATCAAACGAGCAGCATTGACGCCCAACACCCAGATTTGAGCTAAAGTTCAAAAGGTACCAGAGCTCAGGGAGCGACAGACGACGACCCTCTCACGGAACTCACACACTACTGCCGGTGACAACAGTGGCCACAGAATAGGCAGACCGATGTCTACGTGTATACTCTATTCTTAAGGGCCCGACCTACAGGACTTAAATCTCGCCCATCATCATCACGAAAGGCCTGAGCAAACCTGAAAAAGCTGCTGAGGTCTTGTTCTGGCATGGATGTGGCTCCCAACCCATCACCAATGTAACTTTTGTAGCGCTCACAAGCCGGGCCTGTATAAGAGGCTAGTGAGCCTAGTGAGCAGTGTTCCTGGTGTCCCATGAAAAGGCATGCAATGGATGGTCCATTTTGGTTCTCAAAGCAACAGCACTTATTTGTGAGAAGATATGGTTGTTAAATTCAAAGGTGTTGAGAGTGAGGACTAATTCTGCAAGCCAAACGAGTGTAGCTGGGGGTTGTTGTTGTTGGTTAGGGGGCCGTTGTTCCAGAAAGAATGTGAGGGCCTTCAGTCCATCAGATGGAAGTGTATAGTGAGACAACATCAAGTGTGAAGAGGAGGCTGGGTTGGAAAGTGGGGTCTGTGTAGTATGAAACTGATCATGTTGAGTGTGTGGGTTGTGTCCTTGAGGTACGTGGGGAAGCTTTGTACTATGGATTGGAGGAGAGAGTCTATGTGCTGTGAAATGTGTTCTCTAGTGCGGCTACAAGCTGAAAAAATACACAAAACCAACATACTGGCAGATCCACTGAGCAGGTAGAAGGTAGGCTGTTTGGTGTCTGTCATTAGGAGGAGTTTGGATGTCTTCGGTAAGCATTTATGTTTGATTTCGAGCTTGACTGTGGTTGAGATGAGTGGTTCAGGGAGGGGTGATGCTGTGAGTGGTGTCTAGAAATCTGTGTCCCACAGTTGTCTGTGAGCTTCCTTTATGTCCAGCTGTTTGTCCCAGACCACCACTGCGCCACCCTTGTGTGCTGGTTTGATGACAGTATCTTGTCGTTGTCTCAGTGATTTAAGGTTTTGGTTTTCATCCCATGAGAAGTTGGGATGGCAGACAGGGTTGGGTTTCATTTTGACGATTTCCTTTCTGCACTCTTTGATAAAGTGTTCGACTTCACTGGATTTGTCGTGAGGTGGTTGTCGGAGCACTGGGCTTTGGAAAAGATGAGTGAAAATGTCTGAGTTCTTGGGAGTGGGGCTTGACTGCATTTTTAGGTTTTCGTAATTTTCTGAAGAATCTTCAACATGAAGGTGGTTTTAGTTTTTGTCGGTGTTAGGCGGAATGGGGACAAATTTGAGACCTTTAGCCAGGAGGGACCTTTCCTTGTTTGTGACGGTGTGATTGTCAGGGATGCAGCGGACAAGGTGGTGGTGTGTTCCAAGGTGGTAGTGATATCGGTGTTGTGTGTGTGTGGGGGGGGGGGGGAGGGGGGGGGGGGGGGTTAGTTCAGACCGGTTTTGGACGTTTGCCTTGTGTATTGTACACAATGAAATCAGTTTCAAAATAGTAGCAAGTGCATTGCAACAAACTGCAGTGAAACGTGCACATTCAAAAGAAATGATGAACAAAATACCAAGAAAAAATTAATCAAATTCGACTATCACTGTAATACCAAGAAAAAAATTAATCAAATTCGACTATCACTGTATATGTTTGTACCCCTAAAAGCAAACATGACAACGATAATGATCGTGAGCATGATGATGTTGATATGTTGGTAGTAGTAGTAGCAGTAGAGTAGTAGTGTAGTAGCAGTAGTAGTAGTAGTAGTAGCAGTAGTAGCAGTAGCAGTAGCAATACCAGTAGTGGTCGTCGACGTCGTAGTAGTAGTACTAGTAGTAGTCGTAGCAGTAATAGTAGTAGCAGTCGTAGTAGCAGTAGTAGTAGTAAAGATAGTAGTAGTAGTAGC
>CM031614.1:66273324-66275824 GCA_018398815.1 Conus ventricosus
AGTAGCAGTTTGCAGCAGCAATACCAGTAGTGGTCGTCGGACGTCGTAGTAGTAGTACTTAGTAGTTAGTCGTAGCAGTAATAGTAGTAGCAGTCGTAGTAGCAGTAGTAGTAGTAAAGATAGTAGTAGTAGTAGTACTAGTAGTAGTCGTAGCAGTAATAGTAGTAGCAGTCGTAGTAGCAGTCGTAGTAGCAGTAGTAGTAGTAAAGATAGTTAGTAGTAGTAGTAGTAGTAGCAGGAGCAGTAAATTCATCACCATCATCATCATCATCATCACAATAAAAGTAGCAATAATAACAACAATGAAATTTAAATTCTGGAAAATAACAAGAGTGAAACGCACGAGCACAGAGAGAGAGAGAGAGAGAGGGGAGAGGAGAGAGAGAGAGAGAGAGAGAGAGCAAATATGTGTGTATAATAATTATTACACTTTTCACACTCACTGGAACCTTTGGACTTTCGCATTGGTCTCTCAACCTCACGGCATGGCGCTCCTGCTTATCTGTCACATCACACCATTGTACTTCATACATTACTTCTGTCACATCACACCCTTGTACTTCATACATTACTTCTGTCACATCACACCATTGTACTTCATACATTACTTCTGTCACATCACACCATTGTACTTCATACATTACTTCTGTCACATCACACCATTGTACTTCATGCATTACTTCTGTCACATCACATCATTGTACTTCATTGCATTACTTCTGTCACATCACACCATTGTACTTCATGCATTACTTCTGTCACATCACATCATTGTACTTCATACATTACTTCTGTCACATCACACCATTGTACTTAACGCATTACTATTGTCACATTACATCATTACACTCTGTGCACTACTTCTATTACAGCCTGTCATTACACTCGATGCAGTATCTCCGTCAAATCTCAATACATTACCTCTTTATCGCCATCACGTCATTACACTCACTCTGTCCATTACCTATGTTATATCCCGTCATTACACTTTGTGAGTTGCCTCTGTCACATTACATTCTTCCTAAGTGGTCCACTAATTTCTTAGGCTCTGCTGACAGGCGCATCAATATTTTGATGGAAAGCTAGTTTTCCGACACTCTTCAAGGCTCGCATAGCCAAGTCGCTGACTGGCCTACTGAATGACTGATCGTAAAAAAGGGTATCACCACCCACAAAGTTGAACTCATCCTAAGGTGTCATAGGCATCAGACCTGACAGGCATCTCTATGGCCAAATCCAGGCTAAGCTGTCTTTGCAAGGAGCCGTGGATGTGCAAAAATGACAGTTAAAAAGGGGAACAGAAAAGTGTCTTCAGGCACCCTCTTTCTGGCCTTCTGCATCCCTAAATGGCCACAGTCCACCCAGGTGGCCCACTAGAACGTCAGAGCCCATGCGATGTTCCACATGCCGGCAGTCTGGCCATGTGGGGGACCGATGCTCTCGGAAGGAGGTTTGTGCTGTCTGCTACAACGCCATCCAAGATGGACGATGTAAAGACCCAATCTGTTGTGGGAACTATGGGGGAAGGGGGGGGGGGTCACTGTTCTCCTCATGAAGCTGCCGTGTGTAGCAACTTGTATAGTCGACCCACAAGATCAGAACGGTAAGAGAGATTCCTTTTCATGAGGCGACGCAAAGCCATTGTTAGTAGTCAAGCCCGGTCTGGAGTATTTATTCAGCAGCTGTTAAAAAGTTCTAACAGAGTCTGTCTCCTGTCAGACTGACGTCTTTTACTTTTCAAAAGCGCTGCAAGGAAACAAAAGCTCCGGAAAAGACAAATCTGGCAATGAACCTGTCAATCGTCACGTGACACCTAGTGCCCTTGGTTGAGGCGCAAGATGTGCTGCTTCCCAGTCTCTCCAGCAGTCCAGAAAAATCTGCTGTGCAGGAGCCTCAGAAACAAATCCTCCCAAATCCTCCCAGCCTCGCTCCACTGGGACAGATGGGAACAGAAAACCTATGTTCCCCTCAAAGGCCTGATGTTCTTCAAACACTGACAGGCAAACAATGTGTAGAGGTGTTAAAGTGGGTGGGTGTCTCTCTGACCCCAGAACCTCCACAGGAAAAAGTTTCAGGAGGAAAAAAAGCTGATTCTTCACCTCATGTTTTATCCTCTACAGTTTTAAAATGAAGATGCAGAGATGGAATGACACGTTGACAGCTCTCTTACAGAGTTTTTACTGTGTAACATTGGGGGCCGAAAAGAAGAAATAATGTTGTGCCGTTTGCATGAAAGTCACTCGTGTCTTTTCAAAAGTATGGGAGCTCTTTAGTGCATTCCATATGATGTACCTATCACAATAAATCACGTTATTATAGAGTGTCGGGACTTCCATGATGTCAAACATGATCACTACACAGCAGACTCCATGAAAACCTTGTTCAGAGATGTCCCATCTGGTGTGATTATTGAGTTTCTGAAAGAGATCGACGTGTTTCATCTGATCTAGAATTTCATGGAGGAAAATTTTAAAGCAGTTCTAGCATGTTTTTAGAAAAT
>CM031614.1:66280824-66283324 GCA_018398815.1 Conus ventricosus
AATCGTCCATCTCTGTTTCTTCTTTAGTGTTTAAAAATGGCCTCTGTCTGGGTTTGTTTTTTTTTTCTGTTGTGTTGTTACTGCGGTTTTGTTGTTGTTCTTGTTTTAGGTCGTTTGGCTGATTTTATCTTTAAACACAACATTGGAAACATGTCATCAGAAATAAAAACCTGTGAAAGTTGTAGCGAGTGCTGTAAAACAGAAGCCTCTCTTCCCGCTGTATTTCAGTCAAATGTTCAGGCACAACAAGTCTGATTGATGGAAAACAAACTGTAGTGTGTGATTAATATTGAAAAGTTTTGAATTTTAAAACAGGGGAAAAAATTAACGGGGCTGTTTTATCATTTATGTCGGACAATGTTACTCATTTGCTTTAAAAACAGAATCATGACAAGGCATGCTTTTACATTTTGTTTGGTCAGATTCTGCAACAAAATCATTTTGCTCGAATTGCACTTATCTTTATCAGTTCTTAGCGAGTTGCCATTATCTTAGATTTTGTTTTTATCCTATTTTGTTAGTTATCAACACAATACTAATCCATGTTGAATAGGAGAATTTGGTCAGCTGCCATATTGTTCAGGCTGGTAGCTTTTAGTGTTCAGCTACCTGGTAATATTTCTTAATCACGAACCAAACGCTGGCATGCAAAAACGATTACTTTCTGGTTAAAGTACAAGATTGGTACATACCAAGTACGTACAATGTTTGATGGAAAGGAGCAATACATTGCCACTTCATACACACTGTTCGAGAACTAAGTCAAATTTATAGCCATCTTCTTTGAAAAAAAAATTAAACTGATCAATCACGCTGTCTGTGCCTGTTTTTGATGCAAGTCCGTTTTTCAGGAAATCAATTGTGCTGTCGACAGATACGTTTGTCGTATCAAACACGACGGTCGGTCGGGAAAGAAGTGCTTATTTGCCAACCTCCCACTGTAAGCAAACGATCGCTGAGGAAAGTGAACTTACCCAAAGAAGACTGTGAAGAAATATGAAAGCAAGATTCACCGTGGAAGGTTCGTACAGACGATGTGATCCACGTGTCACTGTCGCCTTCTTTTATCCTGCCTGCCGTGAACCATCTCCACGTCAGCAGAAACAGGTGTCCGCCCTCATTCACGTGCAATTTGCATTGCAAAACATAAGAACGTCTGTGTGGAGCACATCATTAAAAAAAAAAGCAAAAAAAAAAAGCAAACAAATTGTCTGTCGGCGTTAAAAGAAGGGGAAAAAAAAAACAGAAAAAAGAAAGAGAAAGAAAACACGCTCAACACATTGCGAACACCTGTTTCTCCTGACGTGTGTGTGTGTGTGTGTGTGTGTGTGTGTATGTATTGTGTGTGTGTGTGTGTGTGTGCGTGTGTGTGCATCAGTCTCTCTCTCTCTCCGTGTATATATATATATATATATAATATATATATATATGTATATATATATATATATATATATATATATATATATATATATATATATATATAGTTGTGATGGTGTGGAGGGGTAAGGGGTGTGCAGGTGAAGACAGGCAGATGGTGAGGAGTGCAGGAACCAAGGGACAGCAGCCGGTCAAGAAGACACAGTGGACGAAGTGAAGTTTCTCTCTTCTTTATTTCTCTCCCATGGCAAGGAGCTCAAACCAGGAACGCACTCAGCGCACTGAGCGCGCTCTCTGCCTCTCACGCCAGTCGCTCACATCATGGAACTCTAGGGGAACACTCCTTCATTCTCACACCACGCACTACTTTTATAGCACCGTACCGGACCGCAAAGCCAGCACCACGGTGCCGAAGACGGAACGAGCCTCGCGAGGCCGAACCAACAGAATTTTGTGTTTTCTATGGCAGCTTCCGTGTTGTCTGGCTCGCTGTCCGTTCAAACTATCAACACATATTTACTATCGATGAAAACCTCAGAACACAAGAAATAAAATGCAGTAAGTCACATTTGACAATTTTGTTCCTGTACTAAATCATTGCCGATTAATGTCCCAGAGTGAAACCACTTTTAACAAGCTTGCGTCATATTTTCCTTTATTTCGATGAAAAATACCAAACAGCGTGAAATAATTTTGTAATGAATAAAAAGCTGGCATCTCGCTCTTTTCATACATATAAACTTCATTTTCCGAGACAGTGTCTAAGTGGAAAACTTTGCGTTCAAAGTTTGATAGAAAACACAGCTGACTTTTCACCTCGCTGGGCCGTCGGCACCCACTTCTGACACAATTTTCGACTGAAAAATACTCTGTTGAAACGGTCTGTTAAATAATAAATTCTACACATTTTCAGTTGTATTCATAACAAAAATGGAGTCATTAGCAAGATTTCGATGGGGAAGTCCGAATTTCGTAGAATGATAATTTGGATCAAAACTCCGACAGTAAACAAAGAAGGCGACTCGCTAAAGGGACCGGCGCTGTCAGTCATTTCGTATAGTCGCAAGCTTGTACAGAAAAGATCATAGGCATGCGATATACGAAATGAAAGCTTATGGACTTT
>CM031614.1:66285824-66298324 GCA_018398815.1 Conus ventricosus
AAGCGCAGTTACAATCATTTTCTTGGCTTTATTAGGCTTTCTCTACATAGTTCCTTTCTCGTTGGAGGCTGGGGATGAACTCTCTATTCTCACACATACATCTCCCAACAACACCTTCGTTTGCTCACCGTTCGCACAGTTCGCACGCATCACATCAATCATGCATTCCCCACGTGCACCTTCTGCTGATCATGCAACCCATTCTCATTCGCTCTCTCACATACACCCCCCTTCAATTGCAACGTCGACCCGATGTTGGACAATATCATGTTAGAGTGAATATACACCTCCAACTAATTGTTCAACTAATGGGTCATACATGAACATTATCTATATGGCCTGCCAATATATGTATAAATAAATCCACACTTAAGTCATCATGATGGGACAATCCATTGCCAAAAATCCACTTTTGAAACTAAAAATAATTTACACACACCTTAATCCTAAAAAAACTTATATCAATTTAGAAAAAAAATCTTCATTAATCAAAAACTGTACATCTTTGTTAAGGAAAACAAGTTGAAGTGAGAAGTTAATTCTAACTACTTAACGGTTTCAAATTATTCAGCTATACCCTGCTATTATCATACCAAGGATATGCTGTCATAACCCAGAGCCACTGTCTAATTGATAAAAAAATCTAGCAGTGACTAAAACATAAGCCTGCTGTTGTAGCATCACAGTGTAACACAAAAACTATAATACAGAACCCGAGCAATACTATCCCTGGTCATACCAAAGGGCAGTCATGACAATCCCATAATGTTTGATTGGCCTTCCAGCATGACATATTCCCTCAGATTATCATGATAGATAATAAGAAGGTAGTCAGCCATTTGCCACTGTTATACATATAGTACTCAACACACACAATAGTGCATCAAATATGCAATGCCATTTAACTGTTCCTGAGAGGTTAAGGACTTAACTCACTAAGGAGAATGACTTGCCCATCTTATTTCCCTTTCATACTGTGAGATATATGTCAACGTCCCCTTAGCCTTTACAATAGCACAAGATTTATGTTCAATAATAATATTTACCAATTTCACTAAGTCATCCCAGCACTCATCTTAAGCCATATATTCAAGGATTCTATGCTACGCTTGGTCATTCATTCACAACACAATCGCCACAGGAAAAATATTTAGAGACCATGCTTTGTAAACAAAAAGCATTAAAAAGAGAATTATCTTCAAAATTTATAAGAACCCTCTTATTCATGTTTTCATTCATTTGTACTATCTTATCATCTGACCTTACCACTAGTTGTTTAACCAAGTTCCAACAATGCACTCTCATTTCCTTATGACTCTCCCAAAACAAAAATGCATTTACCCTTGTGTTATCTATCAATTGTTTCCCTGTGAACCTTTTGCAAAACCAAAAACATTGAAGTTACAATCTCCCTGGATGCAAAAATCATACTATGGACACTCCTTTCTCTGGAGCTCTTTTACAAAACAGGAACTGATTACACATTTCTCTGGAAGCAAAAATAGTATCCAAAATTTCCTTCCCAGCTATATTAGCTAGTCTCAATGTTGTAAGTTCTGCAACTTGAATGAATTAGAAAGTACTTTATCCATCCAATGCAAAAACTGACCATTCAGGCAAAGTATTGACCTTGCACTAGGACTACAACTTAGCAATTCTCAAATGTTTCTTAAAGACATCTTGAGAAGTTACTTTGAGACTGATACATCCTATCAGCCGCGGAGGAGTATACTTATGAACTCATTCACAATTATTCTGTGGGAAAACAACTGTGTAGTCAATTTGGTTATACACACCGACATTGGGGTAGACTTTACTACTTGCCATGTACAATGCTTAACCAAAGTTATCTTTCTACCTGACTCACGCATGACTCGATGCACGCAAATGTAGAGTAGGTCTAGTGACACATCATATGTATGATCTTCAATCAAACTTTTTTTTTTTGAAAACATACATCCTGAAAACTAAAATTTTTTTTATGCTTTTAAAAAAGTATCGTCTTTCCGATGGCTACTTCTCAAAAGAGTTACTTCATTTTGTCCATCATTCTGCCAAAAACATGCAGAAGTAGCTGATTGTAGTGTCTGTCTCCCTCACCCTCATTGTCGTAAGGACTTTTATCACTTTCTGCTTCTCTGTCCCTACCATCATTGTCACCTTTTCCATGACCTCGTTCAGAATTTTCTTCTATGTGTTGTACCACAGGTTTTGGTAAATGATGTGGGTTGCTATGTTGTCCTGCAGTGGCTCTGGTCGAACGCCTTAGAGCTGGTTGCGATCCATCTTGCTGAGGTGCATTGTGTGCAGTCAGCCGTTTTGGTATTGTCTCTTCAGAGTCTGTCTGCTCTGGCCCTGGTTGCTGAGGCAGACTGCTTCTCCAGGTTTCCTCGTCTGATGAGCCTGATGCCAGATCACTGTCTGAGCTACTCTCTTCTCGCTGAGCTGGAACAACCCTCAGTTCGTTCCTGTGGAGTCTCTTCTGTACCCCAGTCTCTGAACTCACTACTGTGTATACATTGTCTCTCACTTCTGTGACCTCAAACTCCTCTTCTTTCCACTTATCTTGGATCTTGTTCCTTCCTGCAGGTCTGTTCCGCAAAAAGACCTTCTGGCCTATTTGCACTGGATCCACTTTCACATGACGATCAAAGCGCTCTTTTCTCTTCTCAGCCTTTTCCTGAATTCTTCTTCGTACGTGTCGGTAGGCCAACTCTAGGCTACGACGATGCTGGCCAACCCAATCTGCTGTTGGTGGTTGTGAGTCAGGCTCATGCATGGAGTCGAATGGAAGTCGTGGATGCCTCCCAAACATGAGATAGAACGGAGAGAATCCTGTTGTGGCGTGAGGAGTTGCATTGTACACCGATACGACCTGCTGCAGATGTTCTGTCCATCGTCTCTTCTGATCTGCAGGCAAGGTTCTCAGTAGATCATGCAATGTCCTGTTGAAGCGCTCTGTCTGTGCATTCCCTTGCGGTCTGTAGGGTGTAGTTCTAGACTTGTCAATCCTGTACATTCTACAAAGCTCTGCAATGACTGCCGATTCAAAGTTCCGCCCCTGGTCAGAATGGAGACGCTGAGGTAACCTGAACTTCTGGAACCATTCTCGGACTAGAACCTTTGCTGTTGTCTCTGCAGTCTGATCTCTGGTGGGAACTGCCACCGTGAACTTTGTAAATATGTCAGTGATGACTAGAGCGTTCTCCCTTCCATCTGATGCTGGCTCCAAGATGGTGAAATCCATGGCTACGATCTCCAACGGGCATGTTGCAATGATTGGCTGCAGAGGAGCTCTGTCTATTGGTACCTGTGCTTTGGCTATATTGCAACGACGACAGTTCTTGCAGTAGTCAAGAATTTCTGCTGTCATGCCTAGCCAGAAGTAACGCTCTCTGATCAGCTGAGTAGTTCTTTCTACGCCCTGGTGCCCCATGTTGTCATGTAGCTCTTGCAAGACAGTCCTGCCCTTGTCCTTTGGTAGCACCAACTGGAACCTCTGTTGTTGACCGGGTGACTTGACTGAACGATGGAGGATATCCCCTCTCATGCTCAGCCGATCCCACTGTGTCAACATCTTCCTTGTTTCTGGACATTCCTTCCGTCTTTCCCGGCGAGTGGGCTTCCGTCCTCGTGTGATATACTCTTTCACTCTATTGATCACTCTATCTTCCTGTTGCATCTGTTGCAGTTTTTCAGGTTGTACTGATCCCTTTCCTGAGATGTCAATGAACTGTGTTTTGATCGTTATCTGATCATCCCTGCTCTTTTCTCTCAACTTCTCTGGGAGTGTTGTTGCTCCAATAGCTTCATCGACTGACTTTTGGATGTCATTCCAGGGCATTCTGGACAGCGCATCCGCATTGCTGTTGTCCTTCCCTCTGCGAAACTTAAGATCGAAATCAAAAGGAGCCAAGTCTGCTACCCATCTCTGCTCTACAGCTCCGAGTTTCGCATTATCGATGTGTGTCAGTGGGTTATTGTCAGTCCACACCTCAAATCTGGAACCAAGCAGGTATTCTCTAAACTTTTCCGTGATTGCCCATTTCAAGGCAAGCAGTTCAAGCTTGGCGCTGGAATAATTCTGCATGTTCCTCTCTGTTGGTCTGAGACGCCGGCTGGCATAGGCAACCACTCGAATTTGCCCTTCTACTTCTTGTGACAAGACGGCTCCCAAGCCTTCATTACTGGCATCGACATGCAGAATAAATGGCCTACCAAAGTCTGCGAAGGTCAGAACTGGTGCCGAAGTCAGCCGTTCTTTCAGAGTCTCAAAAGCAATCTTGCATTCTTTAGTCCACACGAGCTGTGTCCTTGCCCTGATGGTCTTCCTGCGTTTCTCCTCCGTTTCCTTCTCTTCTTTCATGGCATCATACAGTGGCACTGCTATGTGTGCAAACTTCTCTATGTAGCGCCGATAGTAACCTGCTAAACCAAGGAAGGTTTGCAGCTGCTTGACTGTGACTGGTCTTGGCCAATCCTGTACTGCCTGAACTTTCTCTGGGTCTGTTGCCACACCATCGGCCGAAATGATATGGCCCAGATATGGAACCTGTTCCCTGAACAGATGGCACTTAGATGGCTTGAGCTTCAGTCCGTGTTTGCTGATAGTCGTGAACACAAAGTCCAAGTGTTCCAGATGTTCCTCAAAGCTCTCGCTGTACACAAGAAGATCATCGAGGTAGATGATGAGGATCTCAAATAATCTGTCACTGAACAGCCGCTGCATGAAGCGCTGGAAGGTGGCAGGGGCTCCTGCCAAGCCAAAAGGTAGCCTTTCATACTGATACAACCCGAACGGAGTGATGAATGCCGTTTTATGTTTGTCTGCTTCATGTACCGCTATCTGGTTGTACCCTGACGCAAGATCCATTGTTGAGAAGAACTTTGTTCCTTTGAGGGAATCCAGAGTCTCTTCTATGCGTGGTAGTGGGAAAGAATCACGTACCGTCTTGGCGTTCAGGCGTCTATAATCGACGCACATTCTCAGTGTACCATCCTTCTTCCTAGCCAATACAATTGGCGATGCATAGGGACTATGACTTGGTTTGATTATTCCCTGTTCCAGAAGGGCATGTATGTGAGATTTCACTTCCAGGAGCTGATGGGGAGGTATTCTTCTGTATGGCTGTGACACTGGGACATCATCTGTTGTGGGTATGGTGTGCTGCACCAGGTCTGAGAAGCCCATTTCTCCCTCTTTGGGAAAACAGTCCGCATGTTCTTCCAGAAACATCTCTATCTTTGCCCCTTGCTCTGGTGTAAAGCGTGTCAGGTCGACATCTGGAAGTTTGATCCCTTGAGGGCTTACCTTGCTGCTCCCTCTTACTTCTTCTTACTTCCTCTGTAACACTAACCTCTTGTCTGTTAACATAAAGCTCTCTGGCTTCTGTCTCTTGGATACTGATCTCCCACTCTGAGTCAATCATCACATCCATGTTGTGTATGCAGCCTACCCTGATGCCTTTGTTCAGCCAGATGTCTTTCTGTCCCATGTTGGCTACTGTAGCGGGTACAAGCCATTCATTTTGGTTGCTATAGTGTCCTCTGACGCAGTTTCTCATCATCATCATCATCACCATCATCATCATCATCATCATCATCGCCTGTTACCCCTCCTGAGGTACAGGCCGCCAAACAAGGACCTCCAGCCATCTCTGTCCTGGGCTCTTTTCTCCAGCTGGTTCCAAGTCATCCCCATGTTCCTGATGTCTGCTTCCAGGTCCCTGCGCCAGGTGTTCCTTGGCCGACCTCTTTTTCGTTTTCCTTGGGGGTTCCATGTTAGGGCTTGTCTGGTGATGTTGCTTGCAGGCTTCCGCAGCGTATGTCCAATCCAGCCCCAACGTCGTTTCTTGATTTCCTGTTCTGATGGCAGCTGGTTTGTTCTCTCCCAGAGCTCGTTGTTGTTGATGGGTGTCTGGCCATCGGATGCAGAGAATCTTGCGCAGGCAGTATTCTCCGCATCCGACGCAGTTTCTACATTACCACAATCATCACTCACTTTCACCATCTGAGGGATTATGTCACTTGCAGCCTCAGGCGATGGACAGTACTGTTAGTCTCCATCTCTTTGATGCGCACTGCTCTCAACACAGGCGGAACTGCCGTCGTGAAAGATGTCCGACACATTGTTCTTTTCGTGTCGTAAAACAAACTTGGGGAGTCGGGAGGAACAGACTACAGCGGGAGATGAGGAAGAACTTGCCTTCTGCTTTAATCTAGGTTCTTCGGCCTGTCGCTTGTTTCTGGTGTCTCTGGAGATCTGTGACGGACATTTTCAACGTCAAACGACAGTGCCATCCTGGCGAGTGTGTGCGGCGGCGGGTTGATTAGGCGGTTGTTTTAAACACAACGACAACGGTCTGTGCTCCCCTGCCTTTAATTCTGAACGATGATAAGAACATTTCTTGCAGCAAAGTGTTGAGCATACATTCAAGAGACGTTGGAAGTCCTATGATGATGAGAACATTTCTTGCAGCAAAGTGTTGACCATACATTCAAGAGACGTTGGAAGTCCTATGATGATGAGAACATTTCTTGCAGCAAAGTGTTGACCATACATTCAAGAGACGTTGGAAGTCCTATGATGATGAGAACATTTCTTGCAGCAAAGTGTTGACCATACATTCAAGAGACGTTGGAAGTCCTATGATGATGAGAACATTTCTCGCAGCAAGGTGTTGACCATACATTCAAGAGACGTTGGAAGTCCTATGATGATGAGAACATTTCTCGCAGCAAGGTGTTGACCATACATTCAAGAGACGTTGGAAGTCCTATGATGATGAGAACATTTCTCGCAGCAAGGTGTTGACCATACATTCAAGAGACGTTGGAAGTCCTATGATGATGAGAACATTTCTCGCAGCAAGGTGTTGACCATACATTCAAGACACGTTGCAAGTCCTATGACTGACATTGTGACTTATTTTCATACAAAAGGAAAACAAAATGGTCAGAGCTTCATTGAAATGCTTCTTGCCGGTAGTCATGCAAGGGAAGCCACGAGCGCGCGCATGAGAGAGAGAGAGAGAGAGAGAGAGAGAGAGAGACAGAGAGAGAGAGACAGAGAGAGAGAGAGAGAGAGAGGGAATGTCATTATCACATTTCCTGCGTTTTTTTATTTTTCATAATACTTTATGCTAGATGCTGCATCAGATTTTGAGTAGACAGCGACAATGCATCAATAAATCAACAGTAAACAAGACACATACTTATCATTATGTAGTTACAATGCTTTGAGAGAGTATAGAACTGTTACATATTGGCATTTTCATGCACTAAGAGAGCGTATTAATAATAACAGTAGTACATTTTGAAGCCGTAATACTTATAGACAGCAACAACCACTTGGGCAGGTAGGTGAAATGTATGTTGTTAATAACATTTAAAAACATGTATTTGGGTGGGCATTGATAATATCAAATATACTGCTTATTTTCATAGCTTGTGTGAGTGTGCAAAACGCATAAACAATATTTGTCTGAAAGATTCTGAGTTTCCACAGCGTCTCAGCTCTTGTTTTAAATAGATCAATTCTTGGTACTGGAACTCAGAGTTTTGTTAAATATCTAGAATCTGTGCTAAATTTGATTGAATAGCTTGCGGAGCCAATCCAGACACAATGTTTTTTTTGTTTGAACATTCCTTTATTGATAGCAAACATATCCCTCAGTGGAAGAACTCCAGCTTGAATATAGTCAAGAGAGAAGAAAGAAGAAAGAAAGAAAGAAAGAAAGAAAGAAAGAAAGAACGAAAGAAAGAAAGAAAGAATAAAAGAAAGAAAGAAAACGAAGAAGAAGAAGAAGTAAAAAAATACAAAAAAGAGAAGAAAACGAAGAAGAAGAAAAAGAAGAAGAAGAGAGAGAGGAAAAAGAAGACAAAAAGAGTCAATCTAAAAAAGACAAGAGGCTAAAAGACTAGCTTTTTATTTTGAATTCCATGTGAGTTCTGGCCTGTCATGATCGTCTTATTTTCAAGCACTACCTTCCGTCGGCTTTTTTCTGAGACCCAGCGGGTTGACAGTTTTTCCCTTAGTGGTGAGACCAGCGGTGATATGCACGTGACAGGTCACCGTTAGTTACCACACACAGACCCTCCCTACGTGTGTGGGTTGGAGTTTCTGTTCGAGCTTATTGTTTACTGTGTACAAGCAAACGTGGTGTTTCCTCCGTCAGCTGTTAGTAGTGTAAGCAGAGAGAGAGAGAGAGAGAGAGAGAGACTCAAGACTCAAGATAATTTATTCACGTTTTAGGCCATAGCCCCTCGTGAAGGGGATTGCGTGTTAATTACAGTCATCTTAGTAGCTGAGCAACTGCACGCAAACATAACAACTACATATTCGAAATAATACATTATGACAGAAAACACGATCGCAACTTGAATGCTTTGAATAAATAAATTGACAAAATTTTTAACAGTTTGCTCATGAGTACATGCCATAAGAAGAGCCAATCTAAACTGGCTTGGGAATTTATAAAACTTGATTGGTATATACTGAGCTCTTAGTTTGTGCAAGGCAGGACAACACAACACAAAATGCACATCATTTTCTGTATCCTTCTACAAAGTGGACATATTAAATCTGCTTCACTATGAGAACGATAACGGTAATAATGCTCGGCAATTTCAGAAATACCAAGTCTGAACCTTGTCGTTATATACTTTAAGTGCCTGTCCAGGTTTAGCTGTAAATAAATTTTAACATCAGGTACGGTACAAAAGGACCTGTAATAAATAAATCTTTCACTGTTATCCATATGAAAATTCCATTCCTGCCACCTGCACGAAATTAGTCTATCTCTAAAGACTCTGAGAAAATCGCCAGTCGCATTAACGCCTTGATTCAACCAAACATAACCAAATCCAAACAGATACAGTTTACAACGAACATTTGACACCCAGTTTCTTTTATCACGTTCATCTAAATCAAACAACATACGATAGGCCTTATATGGTAATCTGCTCTCATGCATTCTTGTTAATTTTAACCAAAACTTAACACATTTTATGGCAGAGTTTATGTAAATAGGGTACCTGTTCGTTTCGCCGTATACAAGGTCATTGGGTGTCCGCAGTTCAACTCCTAAAAATCTCTTGAGCCCAAACAAGTGGACCTTTTCGCATTGTAGAGCTGCTTTTTCTAACCCCCATAACTCGGCACCGTATTGTACTATTGGCTGAATCTGTGCGTCAAACAGTTTCAGAAAAGTATGCAGGGAATTATTTTTTAACTTAAAGAGTTTTTGCAAAATACATAACAGAGCATTTTTGGCTCTACTCGAAAGGTTATTACAAGCTGCTACAAAACTAAGTCTAGTAGAAAAGTAAATTCCTAAGTACTTATATGCATTAACGACAGGCATAGTTATACCACTGAAAGTCCATTTTTCATATGCAGATAAATGCCCCCCTTTCCTAAACACAACAACATTACTTTTATCCATATTTACTTTTATACGTAAGGCTGACGCTGCGCGATGCAAACTATTTATCTGGGTTTGTAGACCAACGACTGTTTCAGCCAACAAAGCCACATCATCAGCCAATAGCAATATAAACAACTCAAAGTAGTCATACGTAAACGTCGCACCATGTCGGCCTCCTCTAATTACTTCCAGTGCTAATTCATTGATGAATAAAGAAAATAAAACAGGACTGCATACATCACCTTGTTTCACCCCACGAGTACAGTTAATGAACACATTGATACAGTTTACCTTTGATTCCATTTTTCAAAAGGATTGGCCACAACAAGTTTCTTTCTATTGAATCAAACGCCTTTTCAAAATCAATAAAGGCAACATATAACTTACGATTGAAACAAAACTGTTTTTGTATTAGCGCCAACAAAGTAAACATATGATCAACTGTTGAGTATCCTCTTTTGAATCCTGCTTGGTGTTCACCTGTCAAATTATATTCTTCTACCCATTCTTGAAGTCTGTTATTTATAACTGCACTATATATTTTACTGCTGATATCACACAAAGATATGCCTCTGTAATTACTGGGATTATTAACATCACCTTTTTGAATAAAGGAAGTATTATAGAATCAGTCCAGTTATCTGGAAAAATACCTTTGTCAAACAATGCATTAAAAAATTTCACCAAAAAATCACAAACCCGACCTCCCGCATATTTCATCATTTCCCCAATGATTCCATCTGGACCAGCAGCTTTACCATTCTTTAACCTATTTATTGCAAGCAGTACCTCTTCTCTAGATATAGGACGATTCATAGCCATCGTCTCCTCTCCATCTTCCTCAGAATAATCTTGATCATTATCCAGAAAAACTGTACCTCTTGTTTCCTCTAGTTCTAATAAACCCTTAAAATGCTTAAACCAGTCCTCAACTGTCAAATTATTATGAACGTGTTTTCCGTTTAAAAGACATTGTATGCACAGTTTCCCAAAACTCTCTTTGACTGTTTACGCTAGTGACAAGTTTTTCCAACAGCATATCATTGTACTGTTTTTCTTTTCTTTTTAACAAGTTTTTATATTCTCTTCTGGCAACACAATAAGCATGACTGTCCTTTTCATCTCTTGTTTTCCTAAAGTTTAAGAGCAGATCTTTTGCTTTTGCTTTGCTTAATTTGCATTCTCTATCATACCAGTCACTCTTATCTCTCACTGTCAAATTGATTTTCTTTTTCATAATATCAGCTTGTTTCCCAATACATTCATTAAACGTGTTCAAAGCATCATTGCAACTAAAATCAATCAAACTAATTGCATGATCTAGCAAAGATAATGTTTCATTAGACTGCATTGCACTGACATAAACATGTTCAAAATCAACATTCCACACAAACTTTTCAATTACCTGTTGTCTTTGCATTGGTGTAGGAGCACTCATAATATTGCTTCTCATGGAAAATTTACAATGTAACTCAATGGGTAAGTGATCCGATTCTAGTCTGTCTGATACAATCAATTTACATGAAGAAGAAAGGACGGTAAACAATTCTTTGGTGACTAGGAAATAATCATTAACACTGTTTCCTGTTTCAGATATATATGTATAACTGCTATCAGTATTACCACTGCAAAAACCATTAAGAATACACAAACCAAGAGCTGTACACATATTTAACAAACATTTACCATAACTATTAAGTACATTATCTGCAGATTTTCTTACATAGCAATCCAAAACAGAAAGGGTGTCAAACTGATCACAAGGTACATTATTGTCGTCAAATATATCTGGAGAAAGATTTGAAGTTCTGCTATTTAAGTCTCCAGAAACAATCACATGTGCATCGTCAAACTGAGTCATACAATCAAAAAGACACTCTTCAAGTGCACTTATGCCATTTTCAATATCAAAATGAATGTAAAAAGGTGAACCAGCAGGTGGAACATAAGTACAAGCATAGATGACATCCGTTGATAAACCAAAAAGACTCTTGTCAATCAAAAACAAAAGAACATTTGGGCAATCTGTCTTGATTTCTTTTATATAAGACATGAATTCATTTCGGAAAAGACAAAGTATGCCGCCTGACATTCTTCCTTTTCTGGTAAATTTAATGGCAGGTTTAGAAAAGAGTATAACCTGGGAATGTAACAAATTGAAGATCATCTACAAAAGTTTCAACTAGACAAATGACATCAAAAGCAAACAAATAGGACATAAAATCTCTCTCTCTTATTTTAGACAGAAGTCCATTTACATTCCAGTGTATGAATGAAAAGCAAACCTCACATTTTCTAAAGACTTCACTAACTTCAATATCAACAGTATTACCATTCATACATTTCTTTCCATTTTGAGATCTTAATCTTTGATTCATCTCTTGTTTCTTAGACAAACTATCTTCACCACTCACACCTTTCTCTTTAAGATCTTTTTCCTTTTGAAATGCCCCCTCATTACATCCACCTATGTTTACATCCGTCGGCAAAGTGGTTTCAATTCCTGAAATGGTTTGTCGACAACTTTGTTTTCGTCCATGCAATTTGTTCGGTAATCTGACAAGTCTGTTCCACAATCATCTGTACAAATATCATGACATTTAACATGAAAAACATTTGAACTCAGAAAATTATTTCAAACTCTTCATTATTTACAACCACCTCCCCCCTTCCGTGCCCCCTAAAGAATCCAGTGTTTACACCACTGACCGGTTCATCGCTCACTGCGCGCGTGCCTTCGGCCTCCGTAAAAGCCGCGTGGTTCGCACGGTAGTCGCGTCTCCACCTTACCTGCGCTACCTGTGTCAATCTGGGCAGGCCACCCCCCTATTCAAACTCCCTCAAGTTCTGCCCTTCATCAAGAAAAAACTTTTTCCCCTCTATGAGAAGATGGTCAAAAATCATGGTGGCCCGCTTGTTTTCACTTCTGGCTTTTTTCAGATATGGAGAGAGAGCCTTTCGTATATTTCTTACCCGAAGGGAAAAGTCCTCACCAACAAACACATCACTGCCCTTCAGTTTACTTTTAGCTTTAAGTATTTTCTCCTTATCTTTGTAGAAGGTGCAGCGGGC
>CM031614.1:66303324-66309852 GCA_018398815.1 Conus ventricosus
AGACTGGTTCAAACAATGGATGTCTGAGAGTAAGATGCTGTGCATGCATGTCAAAGGAATGAAAGGTCAGTACACGTCACGGAACTGAACGGAGGTTCCCAGAAATTTAAATCTTGCCTGGAAGAAAAGCTGTTAGAGTTAGTTTTGATCACGAATTGTCCTGTAACACATAAATTTAACTTGCAGTAGGTAAGATGAACCAGATGCTTGGATTGATTAGAAGATCTTTGACATTTGTGGAGAAAGATGCGTTTTGAAATGTAACGAATGGTTTGTCTGTCCACATGTTGAATGTACAAATACAGTCTGGTGTCCCTTCCTAAAAAGTCGTTCTACTGATACAAAAAAGTTCAACCAGATTGGCCGAAAAATGCAAAAACTTAGGTTACACGTAAACACTTCTTTGTTTGTGCATTCACTCTTTGAAAGGAAGAGAATGACAGGTGACTCTCTTCACACTTATAAGGATATTATCAATAACTTGATCGATACTCTTACTATTACCTCCCCCCCCCCCCACCCGCCCCCACCCCCACATCCCCCTTCATTTTCTTTCTTTTTTTAACTTCATCTTCTTCCACTGACGTAGCCAGAACTTCTAAAAGGAAATTGTGAAATATGCGAACATAGAGGTGAAATTTCTTTTGCGTGCATGGTTGTCAACAGGTAGCACCGAATTTGCACCTGGCAGTAATAACTGGGGGGAAAAACAGCCCTGATGGCAACAAAAATGTACTCATTCATTTTAAAGCTTTGATGTAAAAGTAAATAAACAGTATGACTGCACTGTAGGGACTACACACTAGACTCTAGCCTGATCATCTCATCATTTCAGACACTGGACTTCACGGCTTGGCTTTTAATACCTGTCCTTAACTATGGCTACTTACGTCCATCAGTGTCCACTCCCACCCTCCCCCCCCCCACCCCCTCCTCCCCCAACATTGGTCTTTTTCTTCTTCTTTTTTTCTTTCTCAGTAAAAGTCCTTTTTTGTTCTTTCTTTCAGTTTTACTTTCCTTCCTTTTCTTTCTCACTGTCGCCAATTTCTTGGCCTTTTATTTATCATCATCATCACGATCGTCATTTATAATCATCCACAAAACGAGCAAGACCAAGGAAGTAATAATTTTCTATGTATCTGTTGCTGTTTTTTGTTGTTGTTGTTGTTGTTGTTGTTGTTTTTTGTTTCCCTGTCAGTAAGATAACGTTTAAAACCAGATTTCAAATTTAAGGAAACTCTTATTCATTGACTGATTTACCAGTCTGCACTGTCTTGAACAAAGACGACCCGTGCACGTACAGACACACTGACAACAAACAGAAGGACGAGAGAGAGAGAGAGAGAGAGAGAGAGAGAGAGAGAGAAGGATTGAAATGTTAACAAAGGTCAGTGAATTGATCGATCAACCAATCCATTGATCAATCGATCAATCAATCAGACATGTCTGCATTGATTCAGTCACACCACAATGGACCAAAGGAGTCTGTGGGTGAACACGTTTCGAATATTGTCATAAAATTAGATGACGTCAGTGTGGTTGATACTCTCTCTCTCTCTCTCTCTCTCTCTCCTCCTCTCTCTCTCTCTCTCTCTCTCTCTCTCTCTCTCTGGTACGAAGGCGTTAGTACACAAAATGGATAATTTTTACCTGACCAACTTTATTCTCGAGTCAATGAATAGTTTTACAGGGCAGCTCACAGAATACCTTTATATTCATAGACTTGGGGGTTGATCTATTACATGCATTTCTCTCAAAAAGAAAAAAAAAGGATTTCACAGAGTCGCAGACGTGACAAAATAGACCGGTTTGTTCAAACGTACACAACAGTCTTGCTGTTATACTAGACTTTGTTTTCCGTGTTAATGAGATCAACGATGGATGTAAGAATAGCTTTCCGTTTTGAAAACTGTGTCTTGATTGGCTGTAGTAGGTAGTGTCCGGTGACCAATCACAGATCTCGGTCTAAATCCGCCTTGCACAGAGGAAAATACCTTATTTTTTAATCACAGTGACACACGACTCTGACAATCATGATTTTCTCCAGGACTCTATCAGCATGGGGAGGCATTGAAATGGATGTATAATTCGAGGCTTCAATTACTATTATTGATCTGCTTTGAAACAGGCGTGTCAATAGTTGTCTTTTCATAGATAAGGGATTTGTCCGTTTTCCCACTACATTTGAACTAATCTAGGTGAAGTAAGTAATCTGGCTCTCTGGCGAATGGTATAACGTAGTGTAAGAGATTCCAACCATAACAACAGATGCATTTTTGTTTCTCATCAAACGAATAGCAAGCTTATACTCTTGCACATACATTGTTGCATTGGTAGTACCGAGAGAATGTAAATATGCGGGTTCAAGACCACCCATGTTATTTTGCACAAAAATCCCCCTTTTCACATCCAAGTCGCGTCTATCTCATGTCACTTTTGGTCAAAATTAACACCTGTTTTACAATTAAAATTAACACGCAAAAACAACAAAAATTGACGCAATCAGTACATTAAAATGGGGGCTTGCGTGCTAGATAAGATTTGGTGATCGTGAACCCGCATATTTACATTCTCTCCAGGAACGCCTCAGACTGACCCCCAATCAATATTGTTTCCTGCGGCGTTAAGCGATGCAAACAAAACCGGTCTGACAAGTTGCATGCGGCAGTCCGTTGTTGTAACAGTCATCGACACTGCGAAATCGATGACTGACACGCCAACAGGCTGTCGCATTGTGACACAGGTATTAATCATCAGATGGGCCGAGCTGTCGCGCGCGCACTTTCAACCAATTGGCAGGGAGGTATGACATCATTTTTGGCTGCTAGTCAGATGGCTATTTCTGGCACTCTTGTCATTTCAGATTCGAGGATTGCGCTGTGAAGACGTGCGCGAGTGTGGCTAGCATTTCTTCAGAATCAGAGAGAGAACTTGTGTTGGTTAAAAACATGGCGAGTCAGGGAAGTGATATTTCAATTCCTTCTGCCAGTGCTGGAAGTGACGCTACAATCACTGAAGAAATGTGTGAACTGTTGTTATCTTCGCAAGAAAAACTTTCTGATCAACAGACCAATCTCATAGAAAAATACATTGTTTATCATGAGGCCATGGCAAAGTTTTTGAGAAATAAATTGAGTGGCGAGCCTTGTTCTCCTCCCTCAAAGCCAAAAGGAAGCATTTTGTTTTTGTTTCCTCAACAAAAAACGGAACTATCAGTTGAAGATCTTGACAAATATTTGAAAACACAGCTTTGTGAGCTACCTTCCGAACCATTTGATGAAACCAAAACCTTTGAAAGTGTTCAAGAAATGACCCCCTTCTTACACCGAGCTTGTTACTCAGTGAAAGATAGTGAAAAGAAATCTCTTTCTCAGGCTCTTTTTTTAGGGCACTGGCTTCAGAAAGCAAAGACAATTTTGAAACAGTCAAAAACAAAAAACTGGGAGACCTATCTGAAAGAAGATTTGCTGGTTGATCTAACTCGCGCAAGAAGACTAATTGAATTGTCATTTTATTTTTATTCTTATCCAAAATTTCACAAACTCGCGATTTCTTTCAATGAGTTATACAACAAACGAAAACTCATTCTGAAATACATGCAATCCAACCCCAACTTTAAAGCATTCTGGCAAGATACACATGACGTGCTTGAACCTGCGTGGCAGGAGTAATTGAGTCACTTCCATACTAGCCTGCCTCATGCTACTCCAGCCAGCAAAACTGGGTCATTCAGGCAGCTCCGCCTGAAAATCCTACAAAGCCCGCCTCTACCCTGCAAGCCTCTCAGTGAAAGCCACAAACGCATGACGTGGATCTAAAATAGTAACGGTTACGCGTAACCGCCTGGCTATTGATGGTGTGTGCAGTTTCCCTTCGTCGTCCGACCGGCTTACGCTCCGCTTCACTTACAAAGGCTGCCTATTCAGGCGGCCGCCGAGGGGACTTTGAAAAGAGATCCTGCGATCAATATTCAGGACTCTAATAAGTGCTTTTGGCGGCTGTCTCGAATTTACGTCGTTCAAGTGTGAACAACAAAAAGCTCCTTTCACATTCCCCTGCAAGCACCTCCCTATCTATTGTGTGTGTGTTTGTTTGTTGTTTGTTTGTGTGTGTGTGTTTGTTTGTTTGTTGTTTGTTTGTGTGCGTGTGAGAGGCAGAGAGAGGCGGAGACAGACAGACAGACAAAGACGGAAACAGACAGAGAGAGATGAGGGAGTGAATGATGGAGTGAATGAGGGAGAGAGAAACTGATTAATTAATTTTTTTTAATTTATGATTTTATTTTGGGTTATAAAATGAAGCCCGAAGTAGTTATTAGAGAGCTTACTAATATACTTTACGAGTTGGATTGGAAGGCTGATAGAGAAGAGTTAAAGAGTAGGTTTGAAGAATCAATTACTGATCTTTTTAATCACATAAAAATACGAGAAAACATGAAGCAGGACATCAGTAAAATACCAGATTCTTGGCCCCCACTGGCAAAAAAGTTGTTTGCTATTTTACTCGATTATATGACTCATGAAGATATTGATCTGACTTTTTCTCACAGTCCTGAAGGAGTAACTATTTACTTTAATGAAGATTAGTGTTTACGATTAGAAAAGACTATACATAACAGCTGAATTTACAATTATTTTTTATTTATTTTAGATTTAAAAATGGCTGCCGAACTCAGTGAATCTGATTAATTATTTTTTAATTGCTGTTTTTAATCTGGTTTTAAAAATGAACCCCCACGTAGTTTATAAAGCTTACAGAAATATTTGATGATTTTGGGTGGGCGATTAATGCAGGAGTTGATAAAGAAGTGTTAAAGGACATGTTTGATGAATTTATAACAGAACTTTTTGAAAGCTTAACTATTCGAGAAAGCGTATTGAAAGCTGTCGGTAAAATACCAGATTCTTGGCCCCAACCAATTATAAAATTGTTTACTATTTTACTTGATAATATTGCCCCCGAAGATGCTGACCTGCATGTGTCTGATGATCTTGAAGGAGTAACTGTTACCTTTAAACCCGATCAGTTTTTACGATTAGAAAAAGACTATGAGTAATAACTGAATTTACAATTATTTTTTTTATTTATTTTAGATTAAAACATGGCTGTCGAACTCAGTGAATCTGATTTAATGAATTGCAATGAACTATTTGATGAAACAATGAAATTGCTAAACATTGATTTTAGTGAATTTGGTTTTGAGAATGATATAGACAATATAATAAAAGATCATAGTGAACTATTTAACGAAGCAATCAAAGTGATAAACATTGATTGTAGTGATTCAGAAAAAGGTAAAATATTGACAGGTGTTATTGTAAGGTTAACATGTCTTGAAGTGTTGCGAGGCTTGGGGGAAGAATAAAAGCCCCTTTACTTACTTTTATTTACATTTATTTTTTTGATTTACGTAAATATTTTGGCTTTAAAAATGACGACCACAAGTAAATTCGAGGACGGAAAACTATATACGATGGAAGAAATATTTAGCAGTGACAAACAATTAAGCAATATGTTTAGTGAAGTAGACATGGACATCATTAACCCCTCGAACGTTCATGAAAGTGTAGCACATGCTATCTCTAAAATCCCAGAGTCTCTTCAGATGGAGCTGCCAGTAAAAGTGCCCTACATATAACTACTATCATCACAATCACCACCCATTGAGGTTTTTCTGTTTCATTTCTATCCCTCACCACTAAGCACTATTATCAATCCACCATAACACCATAATCACTACCGTCACTAATTTATCATACCATTTAACAATAATTACAAAACAAACAACAAACCCAACTGTTTCACCCCCACCTCCACCCCCCCCCCCCCCCCCACCCCCCACCCCCACCCCCACCCCAGCCTCGTTTTTTTTTAACAGACTCACTTTACCAGTATCTCTCCTCGTATAATGTACGTTCTCATCATCGCCACTATTATTGCCATTAATACCATTATCCTCATTGTTATCATTACTATTTCAACTCCCATGATCCCGCCCTTAACGGCCTCGTTTTCATCCAACAACCATTTTGATTTTGCACCGAATATGAGAAGATAAGTGGTTTGTCGTTCTTTGCTGCCAACCAAGGAATGGGCAGTGTTGCAGTCAGCGCTGTGGGTGACGAGCACATGGTTGAGCAAGGGTCTTCGAAGTCCAGCTGATACGAATGACAGGATCTGGGGTGCCTCCAGGACAGTCTGTGGTGTGGCTTGATGGGGAAGGTGTTCGTGATACTGAGGTCATTGAAGGAGCAAAGCGCAAGTAGCCGCTGTCCATTCTTGTTGAGCTTGCCAACGCCAAACCAGCCGATGCAGCGGGGCCAGGAGCTGTGGTCTGCACCAATCTGGGCGTTGAAGTCCCCGAGCTAGAACAGATGTTCCTTTGCAGGCACCTCTCTGATCTTGGCTTCCAGTTCTTCATAGAACTTTTCCCTCGGCTGTAGTGCAGAGTGTGGGGGCACAACAGAGTTTGTTGTCTGAGAGTCATACCGAAGAGAGAGATTGGCGCCTTGAGGTTGTTCAACCAAG
>CM031614.1:66320852-66372399 GCA_018398815.1 Conus ventricosus
AATTGTTTGCCAGTGTTTCCATTCCTGTAAAGTTTGGCAATTGTTTGCCAGTGTTTCCATTCCTGTAAAGATTGGCAATTGTTTGCCAGTGTTTCCATTCCTGTAAGGTTTGGCAATTGTTTGCCAGTGTTTCCATTCCTGTAAAGTTTGGCAATTGTTTGCCAGTGTTTCCATTCCTGTAAAGTTTGGCAATTGTTTGCCAGTGTTTCCATTCCTGTAAAGTTGGCAATCGTTCAGTAAATCTTTGATCGCTTGTTTTTGTTCGAATTGATGGTGGGTCACATTTCCATTTCAAGAAGAACCTTTGAGATTCAGTGACGTTCAGGATGCTCAAGGGCAAACGTTTTATAATGCGATTCGTGGGACTGGAAAAATTTCTCCAATGTGGGGACTGGAAAAAGATGTCAAGCAAAGCACTTTGGGTCAGCAATCGCCTATTTTCATGGGTTCAACGGATTTATTAATGGTATTTGTAAATTTTCAATATCACTGAGGTTTTTTTAACGTATGTGTTTGTCGCATAATATAAAGAACCATTGTATAGCTGCATAAGATATGAAGGCTTAATATTTATGTGTGCATAAACGTCTTAACAGGTTATATGTGTCTGTGTGTCTGTATACTTCTGTGTATGTTTTGCGGCACATTTGTTGATAATGCGGACGTAGATAACTCTCTTGTAAACTTGTGCTTGTGTATGTCCAGACACTAAGGCCTCGTGCTTTATGAATTCACGGACCAACAATACTGTTGTTTCATTCTTATCATGGCTATGTTTTCTAGTTCTCTAATATCAGGATTTTTGCCGTGTAATTTGGTGCGGTGTTTTTTTTTTTTAATATTGGCTGTGTTGTTTACATCTCACTTCATTTGGTGGTTACCGTTAGTTGCATTTGAACTGTCAAAAGTTTAGGACACATGCCCCAGCTCAAGACAAGGAGAATCCACGGGACATTTTGAAAGTCTGTTGGACATGGTTTCAGAACACAGAGGAAAATGTTTTTCACTACTCACTGGTACACTTTCGTAAACAAATCCATAGGATAATTTGAAAGTCTATTGGACATGGTTTCAGAACACGTAGGGAACATGTTTGTTACTACTCGGGTACACTTTCAAAAACAAAAGTGGATTGTCACAGGCAAGTTATACAAAACTGAAGTCACTCAAAAACAATTTTTCAAATGCGGTATCTTGTAACTCAGGCGTGCCGTCGTGTCAAGAGCCTAATTCAACTCCTTTGACGAAACATACCCAGCAGTTATTACATTTCAAACTCCGAAGAGACTCATTCTACTGTCATGATCATTTGACATGGACTGAACTTTGCATTGGTGTCTGTTTGGCACAGCTGTGACTGCTCTCTTTGTCCTCGTGTGCCACAATGGAGAGATCTTGGGTGACTTGGTCTGTTTGGCACAGCTGTGACTGCTCTCTTTGCCCTCGTGTGCCACAATGGAGAGATCTTGGGTGACTTGGTCTGTTTGGCACAGCTGTGACTGCTCTCTTTGTCCTCGTGTGCCACAATGGAGAGATCTTGGGTGACTTGGTCTGTTTGGCACAGCTGTGACTGCTCTCTTTGTCCTCGTGTGCCACAATGGAGAGATCTTGGGTGACTTGGTCTGTATGGCACAGCTGTGATGCTCTCTTTGTCCTCGTGTGCCACAATGGAGAGATTTTTGGGTGACTTGGTCTGTATGGCACAGCTGTGACTGGTCTTTGTCCTCGTGTGCCACAATGGAGAGATCTTGGGTGACTTGGTCTGTATGGCACAGCTGTGGCTGTTCTTTGTCCTCGTGTGCCACAATGGAGAGATCTTGGGTGACTTGGTCTGTATGGCACAGCTGTGACTGCGCTCTTTGTCCTCGTGTGCCACAGTGGAGAGATCTTGGGTGACTTGGTCTGTATGGCACAGCTGTGACTGTTCTTTGTCCTCGTGTGCCACAGTGGAGAGATCTTGGGTGACTTGGTCTGTATGGCACAGCTGTGACTGCGCTCTTTGTCCTCGTGTGCCACAGTGGAGAGATCTTGGGTGACTTGGTCTGTATGGCACAGCTGTGACTGCTCTCTTTGTCCTCGTGTGCCACAGTGGAGAGATCTTGGGTGACTTGGTCTGTATGGGCACAGCTGTGACTGCGCTCTTTGTCCCCGTGTGCCACAAGGGAGAGATCTTGGGTGACTTGGTCTGTATGGCACAGCTGTGACTGCGCTCTTTGTCCTCGTGTGCCACAGTGGAGAGATCTTGGGTGACTTGGTCTGTATGGACAGCTGTGATGTTCTTTGTCCTCGTGTGCCACAGTGGAGAGATCTTGGGTGACTTGGTCTCTATGGCACAGCTGTGACTGTTCTTTGTCCTCGTGTGCCACAGTGGAGAGATCGTGGGTGACTTGGTCTGTAGGGCACAGCTGTGACTGCGCTCTTTGTCCTCGTGTGCCACAATGGAGAGATCTTGGGTGACTTGGTCTGTATGGCACAGCTGTGACTGCGCTCTTTGTCCTCGTGTGCCACAGTGGAGAGATCTTGGGTGAACTTGGTCTGTTGGCACAGCTGTGACTGTTCTTTGTCCTCGTGTGCCACAGTGGAGAGATCTTGGGTGACTTGGTCTGTATGGCACAGCTGTGACTGCGCTCTTTGTCCTCGTGTGCCACAATGGAGAGATCGTGGGTGACTTGGTCTGTATGGCACAGCTGTGACTGCTCTCTTTGTCCTCGTGTGCCACAGTGGAGAGATCTTGGGTTACTTGGTCTGTATGGCACAGCTGTGACTGCGCTCTTTGTCCTCGTGTGCCGCAATGGAGAGATCTTGGGTGACTTGGTCTGTATGGCACAGCTGTGACTGTTCTTGTCCTCGTGTGCCGCAATGGAGAGATCTTGGGTGACTTGGCTCCCATGCGTCCAAATCGGGCAAAACTGATGCCACACTCACTACCAGTCAACAGCCTCAGGGGTTTTCTTCGGTAGCGTGGTTTGAAACGGAACCTCAGGAGTTACTTCCCCCGACGGGAAGATACTCAAACGGTGCCAAAGTTCACACCATGAAAAAGCAAACGCTGGTGCGAAATGGTTTTCGGTGTGTGTTCGTAAGTCCATAAACAGTGGATAACTTGGCGCAGCTGAGCCATAATCATTGACTGCCTATCCGCCTGGGCTCAAAAAGGAGGGCAAAGTGACGATTCGGTTGAAAACATTTCCATCGTTTTCAGGAAACAGTTGGTCCTTTGTCACCATGTCCGACACGCAGTTGAATCCCAGGGCGTAGTAAACAGGGAGGGAGATTGGGGGAGGGGGAAGGGTGCGGATAAACTTAAAAGCTAGGAAATTTAATTTTCATTCGAAACCAGTTCACATTTTCGAAAAACTCTCGAAAATTCAGCTTCATTTCAAACTCAAAGGATACTAGGAAGAACTAAAACGTTCACCGTGGTGAAACGGATTCCGGATCCTATCGTCATTTGATCCGGATTCGTGGCCAGATTTATCAGGAACCTCCTGGCCCCATGTAGCATCTTTATTTATTTCACCGTTCTTAGGCCCTGCTCCATCTTTTCACCAGGTGTCATTTAACTGGTTCGGCAGTTAGGTCATATGCCAACAGATAAACCAAACTGATAGAATTACGTGGAAACGTCAGTTCCTTGTGGACGTAATGCCATATAAACTTTCTTTCTTTCGCATGTCTGAAGAGTTTTTGATTTACGGATGAAGAGAAGCATTCAGTTCAGTGCAGTTTTTTTTATTTTTAATTGGGGCCTGTTTGTTGTTGTTGTTGTTGTTGTTGTTGTTGTTGTTGTTGTTGTTGTTGTTGTTGTTGTTGTGTGTGTGTGTGTGTTTGGTTCTTGTTGTTTATGATTGAACAACATGATTGTGTGTGCTGGTGTATTGACTGGTTGACAAGTTGTTCCCCATCTTAAGATGAAGCTGCGAGCTGGCATACATTGATAAGTTTTAATAAAAAAATTTCTTATCTTTACTTGTGTTCCAAAAAATACCCTATCCCCGTTTGGCGAGAAAGGCGCTATACTATCGGACTCCTTTAAAATACATACACGCGCGCACGCTCGCACACGCACACGCACACACACACACACACACACAACACACACACACACACACCTCTGTCTGTCTGTCTGTCTGTCTGTCTGTCTGTCTGTCTGTCTCTCTCTCTCTCTCTCTCTCCTCTCTCTCTCTCTCTCTCCCCCTCTCTCTCCATAATGAGCTAGATCCACTGGATGTTCGCCCATAATGAATGAGTTCGTATTATAAACAACAGTGAAAACATAGGCCTAATACAGTGTTCCCCTTTTTTCTTCGCAAGGGAACATACACCTCCCTCCCCACCCCACACCCCCACTCCCCCTTCTCTGTCAGGTAGTAATTACGGGTAAAGTCAATCATTTGTGGTGTGTGTGTTCGGGGTGAGCATATCTGTTATTTAACGTGTGAGCACGCGCATATCTGTTATTTAACGTGTGAGCACGCGCATATATATCTGTTATTTAACGTGTGAGCAGGGCGCATATCTGTTATTTAAACGTGTGAGCACGCGCATATCTGTTATTTAACGTGTGAGCACGCGCATATCTGTTATTTAACGTGTGAGCACGCGCATATCTGTTATTTAACGCGTACGTGTGTGCATTCATGCATTCGTAGATGTTCATCTACGTTGAACATTTTGTTGATTTGTGTGTGTGTGTGTGTGCGCGCGCGCGCGCGCGCAAGTGCGTGCGTGTGTGTGTGAGTGAGCATGTGTATGTGTGTGCGCGTGCGTGCGTGTGTGTATGGCTGTGTGCGTGTGCGCGTGCTTGCTTGTGCACGTGAATATCATTTCTAAAGCATGTATTTTCATTTTTCATTCACGTTCGCGCCCTTTAGATGGTCAGAAACAAATACAGTGCGCCACGTTTGCTTACGCGGGAAGCCCAATGCTTGCTGAACAAGGTGAGTATATCCTGTCAAATTCTGTTGCTGTCAGAGCTTTTGGGACGGTGATACAGACGATAGTGATATGCATGGGTGGGAGTCTTTCTATATAAATACTGAATCCAATATAAAAAGTAAAAAGTGTCATCCCTGGAAATGTATCTTACCATGCAGCCTTGTTGTTGTTGTTGTTGTTGTGTGAGTCCTTTTTTTCCATTTATTAGATTTCGGTTGGTGTAAGGGGAGAGGTGGCATGTAAATTTGACCATTTTCTTTCAAAATCATGTTTTGGGTTTTATGTGTTTTTGTGCTCAAGAAAGTCTGTTGAAACCATTTGTGGTGTTCATTTTGTCTTAAGTATTTTCACATTTTTTTAGTAAAAAATGTCTTTATTTGAAGGAGGTGTGTGTAAAAATTGCTCAACTTCATTATTTTCAAACGTCGTTTTCTCAAAATCACATTTTTCGACAACGGTTGATGTGCAAGGAACACAATATCTCTGGATCCAGACTAGCTAGCTCGGTAATTTTTTCCTCTTGATCAGAAATATCTCTGCATGCAAAGACATTTTATTTATAAGTCAGAGAACAGCACTTTGTCTTATCATTTGCTATTTCTATTTGAAAAATTCAGAAGCAATGAAACGCGAAGCTGATCGCCACCATATGGAAAAAAATATTGAAAAAAAGCAGTTTAGATATATAAGAAAAAAACCTTTTGTAATTGCATTACTATAGATCAGCAAAACAAGAAAAGTCATGTTTCAAGTGCTAAGATGTCTGCTATGATAGAAATAACAGTTCTTGTAATAAACCGGGTTTTTTTTTCATTTTTCATCGCTTTGCCCCCATTTGTGGTCCCCAAAACACACAAGAGCTTTGGGAAAACACCAAATATGTTTTTTCCATGTTTTGTTTTTTTAAACATAAACATTATTAAAAAAATGAAGTTTTAAAAGAACAATGGTTTAATTTTTGTGCCACCTCTTGCCCTTTAAATCCCACAACGATTAATAGGCTTTCACATGTGTCTCTTGATTTGAAAAAGAAAACCGTGCAACTGAGGTTAGTGAAAATCAGAAGAAAGAACATGGCCCCATGCAAGACTCATTGTATTTTGATGAGGATGCGTGGCAGTTGTCTGCGCTCTCCTCATCTCAGAGTTTGACTAGTTTGACCGGTTTCCATCACGTAAACGAACAAGGATGAAAAGAACACAGTGTGCGTTTTGAGGGCTAGGAGACGGACCGTTTTCCTTTCTGAACCCATACAATGTGACAAGCGGCTGTTCAGTCTCGTGAAAAAAAAAATGTTGTTCCCATCCATGGATATGGCGATAGAATGTTAGTATTCACTGAGTGTTAAATTATACAAGGAATGTATCCCCTCATGGGATATAAGACAGAGCCATGATGTGTTTTAGAAGAAAGAAAGAATCGATGAGTAAGAAATGAAAAGGGAGGTATGTGAAGGTAAAAAATTAGGGGGGGGGGGGGGGGGGATTGTCAATGACTAAAAAAAGAAAAGGAGAGGTGTGGAGGTTGTTACAGAGCACAGATATGGGAAGGAACCATTCTGATCATCAGCTAATACATTTTTGAACAGATAGGGTAGATTGACATATTCATAAGTGTTAAGTTCAAACAGATAAAAAGAGGATTGTTGGGGGACAAAAAAAACCAGATGTGTGTGTGTGTGTGGGGGGGGGGGGGGGGGGGGGGGGGGGGGGGGGGGGCGGTTACTTTTATGCCAGTGAAGAAAGGAATGTGTAGCATCATAAACAGACACATGCGAACAATAGACCCAGACACACACATTGAGACACAGGCACAGACGCGGCGCGCGGCGCACGCACAAAACACACACACAACACACACACACACACAAAACACACACACACACGCGCGCGCGCCCGCGCATGCACATTCACAGATGCACGCGCCACCCCACACACACAACACACACATACATGCATATATACATACATACATATACATACACACATACATACACACATACATATATACATACATACAAAATGATAATAACGAAGATATTGCATACCAAAGTATACGGGTGGGGGGGGGGGGGGGGGGGGGCAGTCTAAATTTCACACCGAGAATTCTGTGGTGACGACGAAATGAAACCCTCCCATCCAGTCTACCTCGTGCATGGTGTCGTGTTGTGTGGGGCTGTGTATGTGCAATGAAGGGCTTGGCATTGATTGTGTTGTGCGTTTCTTTACAACGCGATGCAGCACAAGACAACACGATCACTGCAATATGTGTTGTGTGGGGCTGTGTGTGTGTGTGCAATGGCGCTGAACGGCTTGGCGTTGATTGTGTTGTGCGTTTCTTTACAACGCGATGCAGCACAAGACAACACGATCAGTGCAATATGTGTTGTGTGGGGCGGTGTGTGTGTGCAATGGCACTGAACCGCTTGGCATTGAATGTGTTGTGCGTTTCTTTACCACGCGGTGCAGTAGCCTACAAGACAACACAATCAGTGCAATATGCAATACAGTGCCGATTGCAGCGCTGTGAATGTGATGTCTTAAAACCGCAACACGGCACAGTGCTACGCGACACAACCACACACGACACGACAACGACACGACACGACACGACACGACGACACGACCGACCCGACCCGACCCGACGCGACGCGAACACTGGATAGAATGGTTTCACTTCATAATCACCACAGATTTCTCAGTGAGAAACTGATGCCGGTCACCCCGTATAATTTGGTCGGCACACAAAGTGGATGTTCCCAAGCGTATTGCCTTGTTGCCTTGGATCTGTTCACGTGCGCGGTACGCTTATCGTCACACACACGACATCACTGTCATCGTCCAATCTGAAAAACAAAACAAACAAACAAATAAATACGCATTCAGATCACAACTTAAAGGAGAGGGGAAAAGGATTGATAAACTGAGACTCGAACCTCGGGATCGGGGTCTGCTGCTCTCCGTTCCCGAGCGGAAGTTGTGTGAATTGTCAGTAAACCACCTTGCCCACAACAGGTGAGGAAACGTATTTCGATGGGGTCTCTCTTGTTCTTTCAGCTGTTGAGGAAGCACCCAGAGTCACGGTTGGGCACGGACCCGAAGGTACGGACAAAGTGAAGGTGAGTGACGTATTTTCGTACCTAAATACAAAGGCGCTTGGGAGAACGTGGGACTCTTTCATGTCGGAAAGATCCTGGGTCGGATCTTTGAGTCAGTTCGTTCTCGATTGCAAAATTTATTTTACTCGCCAGGGGGGAAAGAATAGTGATTGCGGACAGAAAAAAGTTACTTTTTTTTCCTTGTGCTTTTTTTAGTTAGGAGAGTGGAAAGAATCCCTTAAATATTTAACGTTTGCGTCACTTATGGTTCATGGAGAGTTGTTATCAGTTCTTAAGAGTTGCTTCCCATTGTTTATGTTCGGCGGAGAATTTGTAATAACCTTGCTCAGCAAATCATGGAAACCATCGTTGAGTCGGCACCCACATCCAAAATGTAATGGCTTCTTTCTGTCACTACAGGCTAGCTTGCCTTCATTTTTCTGATAAAAAGAAAACGGCTTAATAGTTTTTGCGTGATGAAATTTGGGATAATCTTATTGAACGTTCATGGATCTGCCGTTTCTGCGCCAGATTTTGACAGATCGTTCATGGGGCGCATTCTATCTTTTGTAACAAAAGGTTTGGTCAAAGGGAGGTAGATAGTTTTTGCGACAGATAAAGAAACACGGAGACAAAAGAGCGGGGTTCAAGTATACTGTGTCCGCGGCCAGTTATGATCCCGAATCATCGTGGTTTGTGTTTCTGTTTTCAGAGACACATGTTTTTCCGAATGTCCAAGATCGGCTGGTCAGACGTGCTGGGCAGGAGGGTCCCGCCGCCCTTTGTTCTGCCTTGGTGAGGAGCCCTGGTGCGCTGTCCGTGCAGCCTTCTTTTCTTTGTTTGTCTTTCTCCTCTCATCCCCACTCTGCCCGTTTACTCCCTCCCTCTCAGTCTCTCTCGGTCTCTCTGTCTCTTTCTCTCTCTCTCTCCACCCCCCCCCCCCCTCTCTCTCTCTCTCGGTCTCTCTCTGTCTCTCTCTGCCTGTTATTCTCTGGTCTGTCTGTCTGCCTCTTTATCCCTAGCCCCCCCCCCCTCCCCCATCCCTAGCCCTTCCCCTGTCTGTCTCTCTCTGTGATCCCCATGCTCCCCCCCCCCCCTTTTCCCATCATCCGTGTCTGTCTGTCTGTCCTTGCCAGCTACACTGAATGTCTGTCTATCTCTCCTCCCCCTCTGCTCTCTCTCTCTCTCTCTCTCTCTCTCTCTCTCTCTCTCTCTCTCTCTCTCTGTCTCCCAGCTACTCTGTCTCTCTATCTCATCTCTCTCCCCCCTCTCTCTCTCTCTCTGTCTGTCTGTCTGTCACTCTCTCTGATTACTCAAGCAGTTGTCGCTTGTTGACCCTTCCTCGCATTCTGTGTGGGTCCTTAAACAGGGGCTCACGGATTTTGCTATATATGTTGGACTCCTTGTTCTCGCCAGCCTGTCATTCCCGCACTTTTGTTTTGAAATCTGTGCTAAGTCATTGTCTCAACACTGTCAGTGGAATTAATCATATAAATTTGTTCCCACCCCCACCCCCTTTTCTTCATTATATAGTTGCAAAGCGAGACGACTGCAGGCGGGAATCTAAACAAAAACTTAATAAATGGTAGCGAACTGCCAAAAAAAAAAAGTGGACAAACGAATCACAAGACAAAACACGACCGCGTTTCGACCTTTTAGGTCTTCTTTCAGGCAAGATATTTAACAATTAGGACAACGAAGATGAACGAGCAATCACTTAACTCCAATCACTTCAGCGGAAGATAGGCTTTGAATCTCACTTTATATGTAACAATACGCATCATCTGCACGTGCAAGGCTGTTAGGACCGAAATGTCGGCAGTTGTACTGGCCTCGCCGCTCTGCCTTCTAAGCTGTGAACAAGAGTCCAGCCTAGGAAAGAAGAGCTCTGTGACTCGGTTATTCCGCTATTTTATTCCCCTATCTTAAAAAACATGAAGAGTCTATGGCTCCATTGCGTTGGCTATTTTCCTTAATTTTTTTGTCCAAGTGTCTGTGACTCAAAGAGTCGACAGGTACCCCACTCTCCATTTCTTCTGTCTCACACTGTGAACAAGAATCCACCTCAGAGAAGAAAGGCTGGTGACCCCAGTCGCAGACAGATTTCCCCTTTCGCTTTTCGCTAGCTCACACTGTCAACAAGAGTCCACCTTGAGGAAGACAAGTCTATGAATCTAATATGGACATATATCTCCCTTGCATCCTTGAATGGATCCTCGAGCATAGGCTCAAGGATTGTCCCCTACATTTTATACTGTTTGCATAATGTTTTTAGTTTTTCAGCAACTTTTCCCCTCTCCACACTTTAGTTTTGTTTCATTTGCTACCTTCGCTAGCTGCTTTGGGGGTGCTGTAATAATATGATACTATGTATATAGTCTTAATTTTGTGTTCCTATTTTCTTCATCTTCAAACCCCACCCCCCACCCCCCCCCCCATCTTAAAAAAATTTAAGTTCTAATCTTTGCCAAGTCATTATAATGACGGAAGAATTGTTAGCCTGCACTTTTTCCCCCCACTACTTAAATTGCTCAAGATTATGTTGTTTAGTCAATCAGTGAGAGATCGCATCTCTTAGGAGATCCAAGTAAAGATTGTTCTGCACAATTTTTAGCCGCTGACAATGCTTGGGTTATTGAACAGCAGAGCTGACCCCTCAGACTGTTCCATACCTTTTGATCCCCCTTGCATCCTTGAATAGATTCTCAAGCATAGGTTCAACGATTGTCCCCTACATTTCATACTGTTTGCAGAATGTTTTCAGTTTTTCAGCAGCTTTTTTCCTCTGACACTTTCGTTTTCTTTCATTTAGTACCCTTCATTAGGTGCTGTTGGATTCTTTTTTGACCACTTGGTGGTGAGAACACCACAGAATTATGGACTGTGGTGCGTGTCTATTTGACGCCAGAGCACAGACACAGTCGGCCGTGTCTCTCTGATGAGTCCGATTCATGGACGAAAGGCCGAGAAAACAGGCAATATAAGTAGATCTGCCTTCAAGAGGGATTACGATGGTTCCCTTATGCAGCTAGTGAAGGGTTTTCATATTTATACTATTCTTAATTTCATGTTCCCATTTTCTTCATCTTCAACCCCCACCTCTCCGGTTTTTTTGTGTTCTTTTTTCAAAGTTCAAATTTTTGCCAAGTCGTTACCATGATGATGGAAAAATTGTTAGCCTGCACTTGTTTCCCCCCACTACGTAATTGTTCAGCATTTATATGTGTGTGTATATATATGTATATATATATATATATACACCATTTTTATTCATATATATAAATGTGTGTGTGTGTATATTATGCTGAACAATTTTTATTCATATATATATATAAAAACAGGGTTCGTACTTCCTTGAAACTTCTTGAATTCTGAGAGTCAATTTTAAAACCTTGAATCCCCATGAAAATCACTAAAATGTGATTCTGTTGACCAAATCACCTTGAAAACCTTTGAAAATCAAGCCATCGTCTCCCAAAAAAATTGAAGTGAAAAGAAAAGGCATTTGAATTTTTTGCGCTCAAGTTGATGAAACATTATTTTAAAAACAAATTTTTACATAGTCGCGATCCAGCATTGTCATCTGCTATGTAACCAAGAGAGATAATTTGTAATTTCCACAATTTTAAAATTCTACGCATGCGCGAAAGTGTTCGCTTCCGGCTTGCTCGGTTGCCAGTGATTGCTGGGGTGAATTCGTTTTCAACCGTCTGTGGTTGGATAACCCGAGTTTTCTGACTGGGCGAGAGAAAACAAAGCAAACAAACATGCGTGCTACTGCACAGTCTGCAAAAAAGTTTTCGATGTGCGAGCAATGGGCGAGAGTGCCCTGGTTAGCCACAGCAAAGGAAAAAAGCACATGGGTCTACTGGCGTTGAGCAAATCTTCGGCAGCGATGATACCCATCTCGCACTTTCTTACAATCAATACGGCAGCAGCAACGTCGAACCTGAATGTTGTGTCCCCATGAAATCCTGATTCTGATGTGCCGTGGCAAATTTTGGCCAGCTCTTAGTTACAATGGACTCGTTTCGCTTAAAACATGTGCAAAATTTGAAATTCTTTGTGGACACTCGCTGTAAACTCGCACCAAACTTCAACATTTGAAAAAATTTTTCTGCGTTTTCAAACGTGCTTTCGATAGTCAAATCCCCAAAGGATTCGTGGGTGGGGGGAAAATAAAGGGTTTTTGGCGACATTGGGATTGACCTCCTTTCTTCATTGTTGGGGGGGGGGGGGGGGGAAGCAACGCAAGAAGAATCAAACACGGGTAGTGAGAAATTTTGCTGTGAGTGTGAGCATGATGCCCCGATTTCAGCCGTTTTTTTTTTTTAAAAATGCTTTCCAGTTGACAAAACATATTTGCGCCCGTCAAACTCACGTGTTTTGTCTTGAACTTGTTCCCCCCCGTTTTTGGCGGACTTTTTAAGAATTTTTCTTTAAAATTTTTATGAAGAATTTTGGGCCCCATCATTTTTTAGGTGTTTTTTTTTAACAGAGGGATCTGTGATTGAGGCTAGTAAAGACAAGCGCCACTTCGACCTGATTTACACGCTTTTCCCCGACCTGTGATTCGGTGGTGGAGGGCGGGACACGGGGCCCCGGGACCAAAGCATTAAGTAGAGTGGGTGCCGTTTGTCCTGCATCCACCCCCCTACCCCCCCCCCACTTACACACACCCCCACACACACACACCACAACAACACCACAAACACACACCCACAACACACCACAATAACTGGGAGCAACCGCCTTTCCCTTTAAAAAACGCGCTGACGCACAGGGGCACCCCTTTGTGAAAGCGAGGGGGCCCCAGGTGGTGGTTCGTCTGCGTCTTTGTCGGGCCCCTTCTGTTGTCTGTTCTCTCTTTTCCTCTCTCGGGTTTTGTTATGCCTGTCTGTTGTCTCTCTCCTCTCTCTCTGTGTCTGCTTGCCTGTCTGTTGCCTCCTCTCTTCCTCTTCTCCCCTCTCTCTCTCTCTCTCTCTCTTCTGTGTGTCTGTCTACCCTCCCCATCTCTGCCCACTAGTGTCAGTCGCCTTTCTGTTGCTCTTCTCTCTCTCTCTCCCTCTCCTGTCTCCTCCCCCTTTTTCTCTCTCTCTCTCCCTTCACACACACACACACACAACACACACACACCACACACACACAAAACCACAACACACACCACACAACTTTATGCACTTTAAAAAAAATTTTTTTTTTTTCCTCAATTATTTTTTCAATTGTTTTTCTTTTTTTTAACCTAGCCTTTTGGGTGCTAAACGGTCGGTTATGATTTTTTGCACGGTTGCGTGAAGGGGCCTGAATTTTCATTCTTTTGTCTAGCGTTTTATCACGTGGCCTCTCTCACGTTTTAATAAGTGGTATGGGATGTTCGGGTATTTAACCAAAACCATAAGCCTTGCCCAAATTTGGATGCCTTAATTTAGGTGGGCAAGTAACGGAGTTGGTGATTTTGGGTTTTTTTAAAGTTAGTCGGCGGTCACTTTCTTGTTTTTGTTTGGATTAGGGGGTTGTTTTTTGGGTTTGGGAGTTTTGTCTTAGTGGTCAGTCAGTTAGTTTTTATTTATCATGGGCGGTTTATTAGCTTAGTAAGCCTAACTGTAATTACGCAGCTTAAAGGCAAAAACAACGAAGGGGTCTGACAAATTTTTTTTTTTTTTATCCCCTTTTTTCTTTTTTTTTCCCCCTTCCCCCCCCCCCTTTCCCCCCTTCCCCTTCTTTCCCAAATTGTTTTAACCCCCACAAAAAAAACCCACAAAATTCCCCACGGGGGCATTGGAGGAGGAAGGAGTTGGAGCGGAGGGGAAAAACGATGTCTGGAGCAAGGAAGCGATGTCTGGAGCGAGGAAGGACCCAACTGGAGCAGGAAGCGACGTCCCGGGGAGGAGAACGACAGCGGAAGCGATGGCCGGAGCAGACGAAGCGAGTCTGGAGCAGAGGAAAGCAAATTTGGACAGAGGAAAACGATCTTGGGGAAAGGGAAGAACGTCTGGGGCAGAGGAAGAGACTCTGGAGCAGAGGCGGACGCGGGGGACGAGGCTGATGTGGCGCGGAGTGGGGGACCAGGAAGACCCCGAACGTCCAGATTTTACGACTGGTATTTTCCAGTGGATCATCCCTTGTGTCTGTCTCCCTGTCTTTCTTCTGTGTTTCTTCTCGTGTTTGGACGCACCTTTGTGTCGCAGTCGCACTGATACTGCTCGAACTTTTTTTTTTGTTTGTTTGTTATTGTTGCTGTTGTTTTTTTGTTTTTTTGTGTTTTTTCCCCCCCCGTTATTTAAGTCTAAAAAAGGAGACCTAAATGGACGGGGAACGTAAACAGTGAACAACGAGCAAGTTAGGGATAAAAATAAAAATGATAATAATTATGGATTTGAATCGCAATACCTTTGATTAAAATCAGCTCAAAGGAATCATCATAGGAGAAAAAGTGCCCTATTTATTCTTTATAAAAAGAAGGGAAATCTAAATGAGGCAAGGAAAAGAAACGGAATACAAAAGATGGGATCTCTTATTTGACAAAATTGCCATGCTTGTTTTTATTACCGTGTGCTTTTCCCGTTGTGTTTTTTTAAAAAAGGGATTAAATTTTTAGAGAAAAAAGCTTTTCGTGGAAGATTCCCAAAGGAACTCTCTTTTGGCTTGTAGGTGTATGCTGTTGTGTTGAGTTCACGCAACCCCTTACTAAGGGGCCAAAGCTTTGATGGCTTTACAGCCGCCGTGGCGAAAGGGTTAGCGTCCGGACTCCGGCGGGCGATCGTGAGTTCAAACATCAGTCCATGTATTGGTGGATCCTTGCCCCGACCAGGGCCCCCTCGAGTTGAATTTGTTTTTGATTCAGCTTGGAAGGTGGGACCACACAGTTAGTTTTATCAATCAATGGATGCGTTTGAGAGTGTGCGAAATTGCCCGGCGAAGTGCTGTACTCTCGGGCCTGGTTGACGTGGGGTGTTTGTGAAAAAGAAAAAAATACAACCCCGTCATGCGTTTCGACAGAAGGAGACCAGCTCAGCTTTCACCCCCACCCCACGATCAATAGAACAAAAAGGGCTCAAAAACTGGTCCTTAATTCCCGTTACTTCAGTTTTGATTTAATCTAACGCCAGCCCTCGGTATTGAAGGGGTTTTGTCGGGGTCACCCGTATCAGAACTCCATGGGGACTGTGTTTGGGCGGAGTGGTGGCGCGCCCTGGGGGAGGGGAGCCCCCCATGCTGGTCAGGAACTGAGAGTTGTTGTCGCGTAGTGGTGGTGTCCGTATGTTGGTTTAGAACAGGTGCCCTGGACCCCGAAGTGACTCGGCGTAGAGCAGGGTTCCCTTTGGGGTGTTGCCTCATGAAGAGTACAGTGATGTGCCCTTTGGGTTGTCAGTGGGGATGTGGGGTGAAGTGGGCTGTGGCTGTGGGGGGGGACCCAATGAGCGGTGTGGTTTCCATGATGCGAGGTGGCACAGAAGATGGAAAGGAGGAAAAAACAAAAAAAAAAAAGCCGTCATTTGTGATGCAGCATTGACTCGGGGTCGGTTGCATGTACGACTTAGCGGGCTCTAAAGTTTGCTTAAAGTTAGGGGTTGCTTGCGTGAAGGAATCCTGTTGCATGGGTTGCTTTGCAGCAAAGGTGTTAACATTTGCTTAAAGTTAGACACTTCCCCCCCCCCCCCCCCCCCCCCCCCCCCCCCCCCCCCCCCCCCCCCCCCCCCCCGGTAAGTGCGAACTTAGCTAGGAAGAGCTTACCCCAGTAAATAAAAATGGGGAAACCCCGTTGTGAGGGTTCTGTTTCGCCCAAATTTGAGGGGAGAGAAAAAATTTTCAGGGGTCGACAACCCTTTTGATGGTAAGGGCGACGTTGCATTGTACTCAAATTCGATTTTGACGGGCAGAATTTTAGACCTTGTGATGTGATTGAGGGTGACATTGATCACCCCTTTCAACGGGAGGCTCGCTGACTCCGCTCTTGCGATGATCCACTGCTTTTTATGCAGTGGGTGTTTTAGGAAGTGATTGGGATTTGTTTGGGGGTCGACAAAAGCACAGTGTGTCGAGTAATAGAGGTTCTCGAGCATTCGCAAACAGGCTGGATGAGTATGTTCGCATGCCAACCGTGGAGACGGCCAACAGTGAAATTTGCTGTTCTCACACGTTTCTTCCCGTCGTTGTCCGCCATGCTGTCTTGTTGATTCTCATCTGCGGGAGTTACTTTCCATTGGTTCGTTTTGGTGACGTATGCACAAACTGTGTGCGATGACGGAGCCATGCTAAAAATAACCATCCTGACCACAACTTAGTTAAGTCCGCGACAAAGACGGTATGTGCAACCGATTGACAAAAATGCGCAAAGGAAATCTTTACAAAGTTTGCTTTGGCTCTAAGCAAACTTTGCTTAAGTCAACTTTTAAGAATGTATATGCAACCGGCCCAGATCTCTGTCTGGCTCTTTGCTGCGTCCACCCCAATCTCTGTCTGTCTGAGTGTCTGTCTGTCCCCCTCTCTCTGTGTGCTGTTCTTTTTTCTGTCCCTACCTCTCCAGTCTGTCTCAGTTGATATATAATTGTTTAGAGGGCGGTTTGCTTACATGGCCTGAAATGCATGTAACTTAGGTCATGCTCCTCGGTAACCCGCTTTTAAAGTGTCATAACACTTTAGAAAGAATCTCCCTCCCTCTCTCTCTTAATTGTTTTTGTTGTTGTTGCATTTTTTTTAATTGATTTCATACGTTTGTATCATTTAGTACCAGTTTAGTAGAAAAGTACCGGCGAGTATGTAAAACAGCTTATTAAGCAATACTTCCATCGTTGTGAATTTAACAAACATTGTCATTGTCTCTCTTTCTTTTCTTTCCCCCACCCACAACCTTTGTCTCATTGGATGTATATTTGTACTCACGTTTATTCTGCTTAGGTTTGGGCGATTTGTTTACACGTGCAACGTTTGCAAAAACTCATGAAGACAATGTGGAATAGACATATGGAACTGAACCTACCCTCTCTCACTCTCTCTGCCTGTCCCGTCTCTTTCCCCTTTCCTTTCTGTTTCCCCTTCTTTGCCACTGTCAGCGTCTGTTGTTTAGATTGGTCTTATCTTACGTTTGTACCTCATTGTCCATGAAAGCTTTGGGCCACCGCTTCTCTTGCCCAAGGTGTAAAACAAGCTTAGTTTCTTGTCGTGATCACCCGGTGCCGAAGTGTACTCATGCTTGAAAGGGGTTAAACTCTTTAGACGTTTAACCGCGTAACTAGCCTTTTCCAGAGGAAGCATTAGATCAGATAACTCTTCAGCTTTTGCTCTAATGTTCTGTTGATGTACACAGAGGCTTCTGATTTTGAAAGCCAGCGATTCACATGTAACTGATGTTCCAGACTCCAAACGGTTCAAAATGGCGTGAGGACGGACGGACGGACGGACTACCCAACGGACCAGGACAGACGAGGACAGAATCAACAGCACATAACAACTCAATCAACACGACTATTGAGAGCACCAGCACCGTAACAATCAGCAGCATGTACCACGCCTTCAGTACAATTGTTAAAGGCACCAACATGATTCGAATCAACAGCGTGCACAACCGCTTCCTGCAACTATTGAGGAAATCAGACTGAAAAGTGCACGCAAACCTCCAAACAACTACTGAGGACATCAAAGAATTAAACAGTGCATAGACTTCATTCCATACAACTATTGAGTGAATCAGAGAGAATCGTCAGTGTACAGACTTCTTCCATACAACTGAGTGAATCAGAAAGAATCGACAGTGTATAGACTTCTTCCATACAACTATTAAGTGAATCAAAAAGAATCGACAGTGTATAGACGTCTTCCATACAATTACTGAGGACATCAGAGAATCAACAATGTATAGACTTCTTCCACAACGTGTTGAGGGAATCGGAGAATCAACTGTGTATAGACTTCTTTTACAACTTCTGAGGACATCTGAGAATCAAGTGTGTATAGACTTCTTCCATACAACTACTGAGGACATCAAGGAATCAATAGTCCATACAAGTCCGTACAACTGTTGAGGAGATCCAAGAATCAACAATTCATTCAACTTAATACAGCTACTGTGGACACCAAAGAATCAACAGTACACACAACTCCATACAATCATTGAGAATACTGCAGAATCGACAGTGCATACACACATACAACCATGGAGGATACCACAGAATCCATGATACATATACCTCATCGGAATGACATGGAGGATGTCAATCATTCAACAGTGCACGCGACTCCGTCCATGCCATTATGGAGGACACAAAACAGTGTATAAAACTTCATCAAGACGACTTCTGAGGATACCAACGCCGTGTGTATCAACAGTGCATCCAATTCCAGTCAAACCCTTGGGAACGCTAGCGCCATGAATATCACGGAGCATACCTGCACCTCCATACAATCATGGCGAGGCGAGACTGGAACGCTTACCTCCCAAAACTACTGTCTGTACCCCTCAAGGCTGCCCCTGTTCAGGGCTTGGCTTTAACCGACCTGCGTCATTTAGATTGAACACAGCGCTGCAGTGGCGGGGTTTGTGTCTTTGAGAGAGACGAGGCGGGGGAGGGATTGGGGGATTGTTCTCTGAGAGAGATGAGGCGGGGAGGGATTGGGGGATTGTTCTCTGAGAGAGATGAGGCGGGGGAGGGATTGGGGGATTGTTCTCTGAGAGAGATGAGGCGGGGGAGGGATTGGGGGGATTGTTCTCTGAGAGAGATGAGGCGGGGAGGGATTGGGGGGATTGTTCTCTGAGAGAGATGAGGCGGGGGAGGGATTGGGGGGATTGTTCTCTGAGAGAGATGAGGCGGGGGAGGGATTGGGGGGATTGTTCTCTCTTTCTGGGTTCAGTCCAGCAAGGAGATACACACCTGGTTGTTTTTTATTTATTTATTTATTTTTTGTACTCAAAACGGCCGAGGATGTTTCGGCTCCAATCGTTTTATTCTCTTCTGTTTTAAATTAAAATAGGTTTGTTTTTGTGGTGCTGTTGTTGTTTTAACAGTAAGGTGCAGGTTGGTTCCGAATGACGGATAGTCCCCGCTCCCATCACATTCTCCCATTTTTGCCTCCCCCCACCCACCCACCCAGTCCCGCCCTCGCCTTCCTTCTCTCCGTTTTCGTCCAAGCAGGCTCACAATGCCAGATTTGTCGCGGGATCTCGATTGTTTTTCTTCTTTCAGCTCCCTGATAGGCAGCACAATGGTGATCGTCTCAAAGCCTTAAAAACTCTGGGAACCAAGAAACAAACCGGTGTGTTGGATGGAAAACGTGTGGAAAGACCATGGATAGGAATGCCTGTCCTATCTCTGTGGAACGAACCAACAGTGACGTCGACTTTGGGGAAGCAGTGGCAGCCTAGAATGACGTCAGCCAGTCATGACAATATTGAAGCGCAGCTGTGATTGGTTCGAGCTTTTTTTTCTCTCTTTTTTGTGTGTGTCATAAGAACAACATATTCTGCCATGGTCTTTCCTGTATCTTCTCAGTCCTTGCTGAGGAGATGGTGCAGCTTAATGTTACTTTTTTAATGAATTTTTGTAACTGAACTCAGCATTTTTCCATTTTCATCGCCTTTTATTTGCTCATAATGATATAGGCAAAGAAAAAACAGCCAGAGCGAGAGAAAGCAAGTAAGCACATGTATTCATGAATGAATTAGTGAATGAAATAAATAGACGAAAACTCACCCTGCAAAGATGTATTTTGCAAACAGTTTAACTGGTTTTTAGTCTAACGATAGTTTCCGACATTAAAATGACATCATCATCCAACAGTTCGACAAATACATCAAAAGAATCTGGCAGAAAACTTACACCGTGTCTCCCATCCCTTACAACTTCCAGAACCAATCAAATTATCAATAAAGAAAACGACACAGCAGTGGAGCCTTTAAAGTCAGACAATTCATTCCGATTTTCAATTCTTGCACTCGCATCCGTGTTCGAGCTCTGAAGCAATTTTCCCTTCATCCCGCTTATCGGCAAGATAGGCCCAAAGTCAATTATAATTGACTGAATCAAATGCGTTTTGAAAGTCAGTGAAAGCAGCCTGTACTTATTGGTTGGCAGCAAAATGTTTCTGTAGTAAGGCCGCAAGCGTGAAATGGTCAGTTGTACAAGTCCTGCTTGGGTATCTCTAGTAATGTCATTTTCTGTGACCCACGCTTGAAGTCTACCATTGATGACAGTTCTAAAATGTTTACTGCTGATATCACTTAAAGCAATGAGAGAGAGAGAGAGAGAGAGAGAGAGAGAGAGAGAGAGAGAGAGAGAGAGAGAGATAAAATCATATTGAATGAGATGTTTTATACCATTACATTTAGCAAAATATTGTATACGCGCTTCTTGAAAACGTACTTATTTGTTCATTTTTACACACTTGTCTTGCACGTCTGAATATGATACAGTAACATTTTTAATCAGACCCGAGTCGGACGTAGTTAGTGTTAGACTTTATTTTAGGTCCGTGTTTTAGACTCGGTTCTAGTCTTGTTGGTTTGGAGTTGTAGTCCTGGCATTTGAGCATGTCTTCTGTATTCAACTTGCTGGCAGTCTGCCTGCGTCAACAGTGGTCGGCCGGGCAATAACATGACTTTGACGTGCCTGCTGCGGAGCGAATGTCTGTCTGCTGGGGATGAGGTTTTGTGGACGTGCAGTTAGCAGTTTCCAAGTGATATTCGTTGACGTTGTTGAAATGATTCTTGACTCCTCTCTCTCTCTCTCTCTCTCTCTCTCTCTCTCTCTCTCTCTCTCTCTCTCTCTCTCTCTCTCTCTCTCTCTTCCTAGTTTTGAGTCGTTTCACAGATTTGTTCCTGACATTGGCTTTGATGTTTCCTCACCCTTCCACACCCACTCCTCTTCTTTCCTTCTTTCTTTTTTTCTTATTGTTTTTTTCCTATTTTATCTTTTTTTTCTCTCAGAATCTCGGAGTATGATGACATAATGTCTTGTGACTGAGGTCAAACTTTAATCTCGGTCAGATTTTAGCTTTGTAAAATATATGTCTAAAATTATAGAAAAATGTCGAATGTTTCACTGAATTATGCTCATTCCCATTTGTGAGATATATGCCAGCATGAGATTATGTTCAGAGAGAGAGAGAGAGAGAGAGAGAGAGAGAGAGTTGTTTTTTAATTCTTTTTTAATCTCGTTTGTGGATTTTATATGCATGCCCTTTTTCTCTTCTTTGTTTTTTATTGGTATTCTCTGCATGCTTTTTTCAGAGATGGGATTTTTCCGCCGATTGGCGGATTTCCGTCTTTTTGATGGCCCCAGGGGTCGTTTTTGAGATCAGTGTAAATCCGTTGAGAAAATTGGGGGGGGGGGGGGGGGGGTAGAGGTAGGTTTGTGATGAAGCTAATGTACGGCGAGAGGTCGATCGATATTGTGTTCTCAATTGATCCGTTCGCAAATGGATGTTTTCCGTTTCTGCTTGGGCCGGTCGAGACTGCTGTCTTTGTTTTCATTCTGCGGTTGACCGAAACCATCAAAGCGGAAGCTGATGTTTGAGAACGCGGCAAACTGTTTGCGAATTTTTTTCCTGACGCCATTTTCTTTCGGTGTGACGAGAGTAGCCTAGCGAAAACCAGAATGTTTCGTCAGATAGCAGAAAGCGAGAAAGTTCTTGCGAAGCAAGTCGAGGCTTCAGTTAAAAACAAATGGACTTGGAAGTGGTTGGAGGAGGAAGTGAGTGCAAAAGTGATGCTGACCAGTTCCAAAGGCGCCGTCAGCCACAGTGTGATTCTCAGACTGAAAGACTGCATGAGGAAAATCACCTATCCAGGACAAGCAGTCTGCACATGGTGTAATGACGCGATCAAGTATGGCTCACGGGGCAAGTCAGCATTGATCAACCACGTTCTTGCAAGACTGACTGAATTATCCACAAAAAGAAAGGCTGCTTCTGACAGTTGCACAAGACTGTCAAGTCGTTCGGATGGGACTATAAACCGAGGTCTAGTCTGTGTCACATGCACTAAAGATCATACACGGACTCTAAAGATCCCGATGCTCATGTCCTAAGACGGGTGAGTACCGGCTACACGAAAATACACAATGCATGCAACCTGTGTGCCATAATAGTCTACTTGAAGGCTGTGAGCACGGGGCAGGTTTAAACATCCCCATCTGGAAGAAAGAAAGAAAGACCAGCGAAGAAGTCAAGAGTGTAAAATAGTTTAGTTTACGGTCGGTGACTTTCACCTTACTTTTTTTTTTTTTTTTTGCTTTAGGCTGCAGTACAGATTTGCTCATCAGCTCTTTTGACATTCTTCAACTCGATCCAAACTGTTCTTTGAAAGGTTAAAATTCATGTTCATCATTCATCTGAATCATGGTCTCCCATTCTGTTCATTGACTGTTGGTGATAGTACTTCAGACTTATGGTATTTTGAAGGACAACTATAAGAAATTATTTGATTGGTGTTGAGGTAAACTTTTTAAATAAGTATTTTGAAGGATGGCTATTACTATTAGAAACTAAACTGCTCGCTGAAATGTGGTGATGTGAAGGACAGCAATGAGAAACTGACTTGCAACTGCTGGAAAATTGTGTGACTATTAGCAACTGGAAAATCACCAATCCTGTGTCAATGGTCTTTCCTGACAGACATCAATGGCGAAGGTGAGAAAGTCTTTTTTTTTTTGTAGGATCAAGGTTATTAATACTTTTGAATACTTTGGTGTCTCAGATGCTGATTTTTGCAGGTTAAATTCTAAAAAAATCTTCAGCTTCAGGGGGCTTTGCCCCCTCACCCCCACCAGGGGCCTTGCCCCTGGACCCCACCGGGGGCCTTCAGCGGCCCCCGGACCCCCGCCACTTTTTTTCCCTCCTTTTTCACATTATGAGAATCCCATCTCTGTTTTTTTCTTCCTTTCATACGTTAATTTGTTTATCTGTTTTCACTGTAGCTTTTGGGCTGCATAATGGTATCTTTTGTAATGGAAATGAACTATTTTCGGCTGAACATTAACCTTTGCAAATCAATTAAAACATGATATACCTTTTTAAAATCGAATTGTGTATATTTGCGGGAGTGCGTCGATTGTAGCACCATACTATTACGCTTTTGATAACATTATATAAGCCTGTGTATGTTGTGTGCTGCGAACATGTTTTGCATAGTGTTGTCAGTTGTCTAATGCTTACACTACAGATAGGTAAGCAATGTGCGTAATATACACAATATGATAGAAAAAGTATATTTTCCCCGTTTATGCAAAAAGCTGCTGGATGTGACCATTAGACAACATTCAACATTACGAGTAGCTTCACTGAACTTAATGTTAGCACCAGTTTCTATTTTTCTGGCCAAAAAAGAAGCAAATTCAAATCGTTCAAATGAAACAAAAATCACGAGTATCACCTCAAAAATTCTCCAACATTCAAAAACAAATAAATAGACCAACTAACTATAACTAGCTAAAACCAAAACCCACCCACGCACCCTCCCCCCCCCCCCCCCCCGCCCTCCCCCCCCCCCCCAACCCCCCCCCCCCCAAAAAAAAAAACCCAACCAAAACAAAACAAACAAACAAACAAAAAACTGTGAAGATGGTACAGGTTTCTCTGGCAGCTTATTTGTGAAACGAGAAAGGCACGAGGCATATCTTAAACCGCCAAGATCGAACAGCTCCCCGCCTGGGATCTGTCACTTGAAATAGTTAATGAATGAAAAAAAATCTGCGCGATGAAGTAATAGTCATATTGATTGGAAGAGTTACCTCCATCGATGAAAAAAAGAGATGGCAATTGCAGAGTGTGACTGTTTTTATTGCTTTTTTATCTCTAGAAAGTTCCAACAATATTAAATTAACGAGATTGTCAATTCAGAAAACCGGTTTTCTGAGTCCTCTCTGTTTGTTGATGACTTCACACTCTATGCAGTTGGAGTCTCTTATGCCGACATACAGCGTCGTCTCCTAAATTTGTGTGAAAGATTCGACAGTAGGCCGAGAAAAAACGGGTTTACCTTTTCAAGCACCAAAACACAGTGCATTCATTTTTACAGTTTTTGTCAGTTCTTTGCCGATCCTGATATTCGTCTGGACAAATCCGCTATTTCAGTTGTGAAAGAAACTAAATTTCTGTTTTTTGTTGTTTTTTTTTTAAATCAAAAACTGAACTTTAAAAGTCGCATCCAACTCTTAAAAACTGCTTGTCAGAAAGCACTGAACATTGTAAGAGTTGTGGCACACACGGATTGGGGCGCTGATAAGAAAACTCTTCTCCATCTTTACAGGGCTTCGATCCGCCCCAAACTAGACTAAACAGTGTGTAGTGTACGGCTCTGCCAGACCTTCCTGCCTGAAACGTCTCGATCCCATCCACCATAAAGGGCTTTGACCTTGCCTGCCATTCCGCACCGCCCCTGTTTATAGCCTGTAAGCTGAGGCAGAACCATCCCTCTCGAACGGTCGGCTGAAACTAAGCTTGAACTACTGTTTGAATCTCTCTTCTGAACCCCAAACCCTGCATATGACTGTCTTTGACCCCAAGTTTCAAAAGAAATTCTATGCCACTCCAGTTCCATTCACTCATGGGAATTCGTATTCGTCCCCATTTGAACAATGCAGATGTACACCTTGGAGTGGTGTGTGATCTATCCAAGATTCCTGATGACCCACCATGGACTTTCTTTACTCCAGAGATCCGGTTTGATTTAGCCTTGTACCGTAAAGATGCCATTAGCTCCTTGGCATACAAGTCCTTTTTTGCCGAACTGCATTTCCATCCTTCAGAAGAATTTTAAACGACAGTTCCAAATCTGAGGAGGGGGTTGCCTCTGCTGTGTATTATGCAACAGGCCTTTCTCAGAGATGTTCTAAAGACAGTCCCACTCACAGCTCCATCTACACTGCTGAGTTGACAGCCCTGGTCCTGGCTCTTGAAATGGTTTCTAAATCAAATCATACAGATCCTCATTTTGTCGGACTCCCTTTCTACTTTGGAGGTCATTGCCGGCATCAAGCATCCTCAACTGCTGAAATTATTCAAACTGTACACCTTTCTGACATCAGATGGATATAACATAGTTTTTGTTTAGGTTCCCAGCCATGTGCGCATTCGAGGCAACGAAGTGGTTGACGACCTTGCCAAGAGTGCCACAAAGAAAGAGTTGAGCAGATTGTTATCCCTCACACTGATCTTAAACCCCAACCCTGGCTTATGTCAAAGAACTCTGGCAAGAGGAATGGAACTCGAAGACGGATATTAACAAACCATTTAAAATCCAGTGACTTTAAGATAATCACTGTTGTAATTATTATGATCTTTACTATCATCATTATTACCTTTTCATTTCATTTTTCCATTACTATTATCAATATAACGGTTGTTGCAACTTCATAACTGTTACAACTATTATATCTACTGATATTATTAATCATATTATTATACTTCACAACATTTCATACATCCATCCTACCACTTTTCCAGCTCCCTATATCATCACTGTCATTACCTTATGGTTACAATCATGATCATTAGTATTATTTCAACTATTATGTTATTTAAACTATTAATGTACCAATAACATTCCATCCTTTCCACAGTTTGTATCCTCCTCCTACTCTTTGTCCTTCCTGCCCTCCCCCTACCCGTCCCCCTTTTCCTTCCTCCCCTCCTTTATTGTGATTAGTATCAACATCAGTACTATTTATGTCATCATTACTATCATTGATAGAATTTTTTAAATTACATTTTTGTACCATTGCATTTGTTATTATTATTATAATTACCATCATTGTTGCTATTATTCTTAATATCATTATTATTACTAATATCAGTGTGAATATTACCATCATTACCATTATCATCACCATCATCATCGCCATTAACACTGGTGCCACGACAATCATGCTGTTCGACAATCCTCTAACCCCTCTCCTTTCTACGTTACTGCAACTGCTATTTAGTTGCAAAGTGAGACGACTGCAGGCGGAAATCTAAACAAATCTTATATAAATGTAGGGAACCGCCACAAAAAAACAACAACAAAAAAACGAAGAAACAAAAAGAAACAAAAACGTGGACAAACGAATCACAAGACAAAATAGGACGTGTTTAGACCTCTTAGGTCTTCTTCAGGCAAGATACAAAATAATTAAGACAACGAAAATGAACGAGCAATCACATATTTTCAATCGCTTCAGCGCAAGATTAGCGTTGAATGAAAACGAGACTGTCAGAAGGGAGATAATGTGTGAGTTAAAGTAATAACGATGATAATTATATCATTGATAGGAATACTAATAATGGTAAAGATGATCAAAATATTGAAAAATAAAAGGCAGGATTACTACCACTTTTGGTGATAATATGGTAATAGAACATATGGGAGAAAGGAGAGTGGGTTAGAGGATTCTTAAACAGCATGGTTGCCGTGGCAACAGTCTTAGTGGCGATGGCGGTGATGATGTTCATGGTAGTGGTGGTAATATCAATACTGAATCCTATTAATGATGATAATGCTAACAACTATAGTGGACGTGATGGTTACAACAGCTATTGTCAAATCATCACCAAAAGTGGTAGTAATCCTCTCTTTATCGCTATTTTTTCAATATTTTTATCATCGTCATTATCGTTACTATTATAGAAATCAGTATTATCATGATCATCATTGCCATTTAAACTCGCATTGTCTCCCTCCTGACGGCCTCATTTCCATTCCACGCCCATCTTGCTAAGTGCTAGCTCCTTCTTCATTTTCCTTGTCCCAACTGTTGTCTGTCTTGCCTGAAGAAGACCTAAGAGGTCGAAACTCGTCGTGTTTTGTCTTGTGATTTGTTTGTTCATGTTTGGCGGATACAGTACTTAACAATTTTTTCAAAGACTGATTTCAAATCCGTCCAAACCTGAAATAGTTTTGACCATGTTCCCAAGGCGACCGTAAAGAAGAAACAGTCTTGTGCCGTTTGCAAACAACAGGCCACTCCTTTTACACCCATTCTCATTGTTTAAAAGGTGAAGAAGCTCCGTGGTGCTTCCATGTCATGTACCACTCACACTGAGACATATTCTTTTAGAATGTTGGGACTTGCACGATGTGAGACACAAACATTTTACAGCAGACTCCAAGAGAACAGGAAAAGGCGGCTTCTGACTCACTTGCTTCACCACCGAGTTTTTGGGCGAAAGTGGCCTAAAAGCCGCCTTTTCCTGTTCTCTGACAAGTAACCAAAAAATAACGACCCTACAAACAAATATACTGTGTAGGGTTATCCGTTTTTAATACTAATTTACTAAGGTTTTCAGAGAGTAGCGTAGGAGAAAGTAGCCAAAACTGAACACGCCCCCATAGAGTAACGTAGGGAAAAGCGGCCGTGACTGAACGCGCTTCATATACAAAACGGTGTCTGTTCCCACGGCTTTCTTTTCAGGGCGGTGTCAAGACCCCGCTCTGCAGGTGGCAGGTAAGCTTTTAATTGCTAGTTGCCGGCCTACCTGCCCAGCACTTGGGGTGTTTATTTCTCCCAGGGGGATTCTAAGTTAGAAAAAGTTTTTGAATCGCAAATACTTTTTCAACAGCTTTATAGATTAAATTGTGTGGAAGACATGGAATCAGCTACAACTTTATATATAACCACACACACACACACACACACACACACACACACACACACACACACACAAACCCTCTACACATGCAAACACACACATACACTACATGCACACACACACGCACATACACCACACACACACACACACACACACACACAGAGGCCCTCACACACAGAGGCCCACACACACAGAGACAGAGACAGGGGCACATACACACACACACAGGCCAAAAAATCAATACTGCTGCACCTCCTCTACCCCCCTCCTCTTCACCCCCTACCTTCCTGCCTAGCATTACATCAGATTTCTAGAACGTTCTGTCCTACGCCCCGCGCGGTAGCGCTGTTCTGGCCTGGCCAATCACCTAGTTAAGCGTAGCACGGCCGCTCACATGACAAGGTAACCCACACATTCTTTTCGCTGACAGTCGGACGAGCAGGACGGTTTACTTGTGCGGCGGGTGTGTTATTTTAATAACCGGTTTACTGAAGAACAGAATTGTGTATCTTAAAGGTTTGTTGGCTTGTTGAAGACAATATTGTTGACAAAGATACAGCTAGTTTTAATACGTGTTTGGCTATCAATGAGATTGTTCGAAGTTGGCCGAAGCAAAACAAACCATCACGCGTTGATTGTTGGGACAGCTAAAGCCATGTTTAAAAAACATGGCGTTCATTTCTTAAGGCGGAGGTAAACACGGCTGATTTGTATTTGAAACATTTTTGCTGTTCCTCCCAAGTAAAAAATGTTCTGAGTTTGTATTAGACTTGATTGATTGTTAACTACAGATTTAGTGTTCATGTGGCAAGCTGATCTGTGTATTAAGATGTGTATACTTTTCTACTTTTTTAATTCTAACCAGTTCATCTGCCTTCAAGTGTGCCCTTATGCACCTGAATGGCGATTTTCGAATGTTCTGGCAAACAAACTAGATAGGGTTAGGCAGACTTTAGTACATCTACCAGTATGGAGAGGAGTAGTGTGTGGCTAGCACTATCTTCATATAATGCTTTAAATATACAGTGCCGGATGTACTACTACTTGCGATTAGAGCTGCCATAAAAGCTTGGCTACAGCAATTACTGCTGTAACCCAGCAAACTAGGCCAAACAACCCTATGTGATCGCTTGCCGCCAATGACGTCAGCACCTGCAAAGAGAAAAGAGGGGCACAGCAAACTAGGTCAAGTGATTAGAGAACTAACGCCCCACCCTAGAGCGGCCAAGGTTGCAGTAGCAAGCCGTTTCTTCACTGACGTAAGATTTATTTTTAGATACCGCTACTGCAGGAGCGGTCGGGTTTGTTTAGAGTTGGCTGCTAGCAACAGTGCGCGCGGCTGTAAGACCACTGCAGGCCTACCACTGACGTAAGATCTATTTTTAGATACCGCTAATGCAGGAGCGGTCGGGTTTGTTTAGAGTTGACTTGAATTTCCACCAAGCACTTCATGACTTTGTATATATTGCTGTGATTACTGGCTTCACTGCTTCGCTTCAACGTCCTGCTTCAACTTTTTTGGCTGCCGCACACACACGCACATCCCCCCACCCCCACCCCACACACGCACGTCCCCCCACCCCACGCACGCACGTCCTCCCACCCCACCCACGCACGCACGTCCCTCCACCCCCACCCCTGGACTGTCTATTGTGTGTTTGTTGTTTGTTTGTTGTTTGTTTTGTCCTGCCCCCACGCATGCACACCCCCACCCCCACCTGCCCCACCCCCACCCACGCATGCACACACTCAAGTTCCTTCTAAGTTTTTAACAAGTTATTCTTAAGTTCTTACTTAAGTTACTTCTAAGTTGTCCTTAAGTCATTCTCAAGTTATCCCCAAGTTCTTACTTAAGTTACTTCTAAGTTTTTAATTAAGTTGCCCCAAGTTTTTAATAAGTTCTTAATAAGTTCTTGATTAAGTTTTTAATTAAGTTCTTGATCAAGTTCTTAATAAGTTCTTGATTAAGTCATCCTTTAAGTACAACCAAGTTCTTATTAAGTTATCTTATAATTATCAAAAAAATACAAGCTATGTTTTTATCTTAAATAGTAAATGTCTAAGATAGTACACACACGCCTCAAAAAACGCGTCATCGTTGAGGATGTCTTGCTCAGCGTTCTCTGCATAGATCTTAATGAAGGTCTTACACCCGAAGCAACCGCATTGATTACAATTCTGGTCTATGGAAATGTCTTTTATAGACTCCATGTCTTTATTTATTGACACCATCATTTTATAATACGCCATGATCTATTTTATTAAAAAAATTTTAAAATTAAGTCTTAAAATATTATGGCATTAGAAATGGATCAAAATGATGCTTTGTTATTGGCGGTTTTGGCGTGCTGGTGTCTTTTTCTGCATTTAGTGGCTCAGATTTTTTTGATTGCTTTCGTTTCTGTTGCCATTGTGTATATATTTTATAGCCGCAATAACTGCCCCCAACAGCAGCAATGGCGCCAAAAATGGCAACAGTTTTAAGTTCAATATTCCATGAAGACTTTGGGGCCCTTGTATCACATGGGGTTTTTATAGCTGGCATTGAATCAACTTGTTCTGGCGTTGGCGGCGTTATGTTTTCATGATGCTGTAACATTAATTTTTTTTGTCTGTTCCACTTTGCTAATTTTTTTCCTGCTTCAACACGCCAGGATTTTTAATGGTCTCCACCTGATTCAGCGTTTTTTGGGTTACTTTCTCCACCTGATTCAGTGTTTTCTGGTTCTGCTGATTTTCCAGTTCGTTCATTTTGAAGGGAAAATAAAATCTATATGATTAAAAGTTATTAATCCCATGATTAATGGCGATAACAATGTTCCAAATCTATAGTATAAATCACACCCTAGAGACTCTAATGACTTTGTTTAAAACTGGATCTTGCGTTAAATCATACGTAAGATCTTGTTCAGAATCAATGGGAGCAAATCTACTGACTAGTTTAGTGTACAAACTAAGAACCGTTTGCCCCACACTTTTCACCATTCTAGACCCCAGCTGCGCTTCATACCTGTTATGATACTTTAAAATGTCTTGCGGCGACATCTGTTGAATCTGTTCTATGCTAAATTCAGTTCGAGGAACTGTTTTGTTTTTCCACACGCTGCCAAAGAATACAGCCTCTCCTTTTTGGGCATAATAGCTTGATCATCAACTTGGTCATTCATAAGTTCGGGAAGGTTTAGGCCGCCTTGTAGCTGTAGTAGATCATCACTGTTCATGTTTTTTAATAATTATAATTATTTTATTTTATAAAAATGAGCACCGAAAAAACTGTTACTAACCTTGTATACCATTCTGCTGTTATTGGAGGCCTAAGTGTAGGATACTCAATGCTCGGTAAAGCTTGTTAAGAATTAAACCAGCAGATCTTGGCAAACTAGACTTTGAGGATTCAGCAAAGCTGATTGCTATCATTGCAGCTTCGGTTGCTACGAAAGATTTTCTAGTTAAGCAAGGAATAATTCCAGACAATATAAATATGTAAGAAAAAAAATACATTTATAAAAAATGGCTTCACTCGCAATAATGATAGGCGGCGCTGTGGTGAATGCGCTTGCTTTTAGCGGAAGTAATTTCGCATTTAGTAAACTACGGGATGACGGCGAGAGAAAAAGACATAACAAAGCTATGGAGGAACTAGCAGCTGCACAAGACGCCTATGAAAGGCAGAGACTTGAGCAGTTAGATTTTATTAATGACACCTGAAAGAACAGGGGCATGCAGCTTACACATTTAAAAATGTTGACCAAGCAATAAAAGAATATTATCTAGTAACAGGCAAACCAGTCCAGACATTGCCCCCACCAAAATTCAGCGACTTTTATCAACCATCAGAAAAACAAAAGATGCAAGAAATCGCGTTTATTGTCGTTGGTATGACCGTTGTGTATTTTGTTGCACATAATATTGGCTGAATAAAAAATGAACAAAATCTATTATTCGCCCAAAGGATATTGGAAGGGTATCACAGCAATACAAAAGCTAAGCCAAGCGGCAGGAGTCAGTGAACAAACAGCGAAGGAATGGTTATCTAAACAAGCGATTTGGCAAATTTATTTACCAGCGCCTAGACGAATACAGAGACCACACTTTGTCAATACAACTCCAAACGACACCCATCAAATGGATCTTCTATATTTACCTCTGATAGGATTAGACGAAAAAGATTTAAGTACGCACTCACAGTCATTGACATAGCTTCAAGATACAAAGATGCTGAACCATTAACACAAAAGAGTGCTTCTGCTGTTGCTGTCGCTATACAACTGATATACCAACGAGGCCCTTAACTTATCCTCGCATGATTCAAGTCGATGATGGAAAAGAATTTAAAGGCCAAGTGAATCAATTATTGTTAAAACATAGAGTTACCATTAGAAGAGGCATTCCGGGAGTTCACAGATCACAGGCTTTAGTTGAAAACTTTAACAAACAGTTAGCCGAAAGACTTTTCTCCTACCCGTATCACAGAGAGCTTATTGACAATTCTCGCAACACAGAATGGGTTAGAAGACTGCCCTCAGTTTTGCGCGCAATGAATAATGAAGAATTTAAAGGGCTAAAACCAGTACAAGCAATCAAAAGAAAAACAATAAATGTTGTTGAAGGAGAGTCTTCATCCGGCAAACTATTATCATTTGGTTTGAAAGTAAGGTACCTTTATTTACCGGGGGAAGCAGAAGGGGACACTCGCATCAGGGCAACTGATCCGGTTTGGAGTGTTGACCCATATGAAATAAAAAGAATTGTAAAGATGAATCCGCCCGTGTATTATTTACGAGAAACTGACACAACAAAACAGCCAGCTCCTCAAAGATCTTTTGTGAAAGAAGAACTGCAGATAATCCCGCCGGACACAGTTCCGCTTTAATTAATTTACGTAAATATATTTGAGTTTAAAATGGAAGCTCAGAAGGAAGTGCAGAACGAAACAAGAATGGTAAAGGAAGAGACCTTGAAAATGATACGGGAATCATTTCATGCGTGTAATGCTATTAGGAAACATTTCGAGGATTAATCAATGCATGCTAAATCATCCAGATCGCCTACAACTCAAACCCCCAAATTGGGAAAAAGAATATCTTGAAATAATAAAAAAAAATTCGAACTCGTCAAGCAAACATGAGAAAGATTTAAATGAATTGGATGAAGCTATGATTGATCTTATAATAAAAGTTGATGAAAAATATAAACCCCCTGTTTATGCGGTCCTCCAGTGCCCGATTGCATATGAAAACCCTGGATCAACAAACACCGTTTTGTGTTTGTTTTTATCTAATGACTTCTTTGTTACAACTGTTGTGTTGATCTCATGTAGATTAGATCGCAGTTTTACGTTGTCATGATGAAAAGTCTTATTGCCAAACAATGCTTCTTTGTAGTTGTCATGTGATATGTTTGACTGCACAACGCTGCGAGATATTCCCTTTGCTTTCTTAATGATTTTCTCCTGGCTCGAAATACTGTACATTTTTGACCTTAACCCCACATACTCCTTGATTACCTTTCCAGATAATTCATCCTTCATCTTTCCTAAAACCTTTTTGTTAGTAATTGAATGCAAGGCGAATCTTTAGGTAATCGGACGTGTCATACCATCCCGCATGTCCTTTTAGCCACTTCGGTTTTCCCATGTCTTTATAGATGTCTTCAGTAGGGATATCTATAACAAACTATCTGTATCTGTGTAAAGCACTCTGGATGGGGATCGAGGGCTTAAAAAGTCATAAAGAAACTCTAACATTAAAAGCTTTGATAATTCTAAAACAGTAAACCCAATAAATACAGGTTTGTCTAATTTGACTTTCTTTTTTTCATCATTATGCCAAAAAGTGATCATGAAATCTTCTGAAGTCCTGATAATTAGGTTTTGAATTTTAGCTTAATTGCTTCGTTCTCTTTGGTGACCAATCTGACGTCTTTGCGCTTGTGAGGATTCCCCATAGTCTTTCCAAAACAGTGTTGTTCATCAGCTTAAAAAGTCTTTTTCTGAGGCATCTGTGGATTTAGTTCTGAGATCAGTGTCTTCATGATGTATGGTTTCATGAACTGTTTTTGATCGAAAGAAATTATACGATGGATTGCTGTCAATTTCCCAAACCATGTCTTAAATAAATTGTAGAAGTCTGTAAGGGCAGACATAATTTTTTTTGCCTCGAAGATTAGGCACAAGTTTAGGTGGTTCTCTTGGATCCATCTTTAGACTTTTTTGCTGCCAATGGATAGTCATTATGCAGGTCATGGAGTTCATGAGGATATTCTAAGTCAACTTCTAGAATGAAGCCGCGCTGCTGATCAGGCGTTAAAAACTGTTCAACCACTTTAATGCCTTTTGAATATTTTTCGGATCGCCCGCTGTGTACATTTTGAAGTTACGTAATGGAAGTGATTGCGCCATTGCCCAACCATACAGATTGTTTGCATCTAAATACATGAGTTTAGTTAGCCCTTTTTTACTCGGATCATAATGATCCAAGTATTGTTGTTTGCTTTACAGTAATGGTGCGACGCCATCCCTAATTCCTCCACGCAATCCTTTTTTCAATCATCTGAATCATTGGTAGGTCAGACAATAAATCAATCTGTACCCCAGTAAACTTTAAGAAAGGGGTTCCCAATCATCCCAGGCGCAGAAATGTAATGCGCGGATCCAGGCTATAATGTTTCATGCAGGTCTTTTCTATAATTTTCAAGACGTCCGCCAACAAACTTTACATCTGCCATTAAATGGAGTCATGATAGTCCCCATCGTTTTACAATCTAACTTTTGCCAAGCATCTTGAGCAGGCGGGTAATCGGAGTCGCTGATGTCCTTTTCCTCTAAGACTAGAAAAGAACGCGCCTTTAGGAGGAAGCGTCTCTTCGTTAAACCTTTCCCAACTGTTCATGTACTCATAAGGGTAAAAACCCTTTTAACAAGCGTTGAGTCAAAATATTCTTCCGTTATTGGGGCAGGACTTTAAGGACATACCAGTGACTCTAATGATCCCATCATGTGCTGCATAGAGTCATAAAAAGACATGTTATTTAGATTAAAGCACATGTACTTTTCTGATGACTGTGCAATCCCATGCTACCCTGAAGGCGCTGGTTACTGCTTGCATTATAAGGGTTTGAGAGTCATAAACCTCGCAAGTTGTGAAAGAATACAGGCAGCTTCCATGTCTTTGGATCAAACTTTAGTTGAAGATTGCATTTACTGTGCGCTGCGCCTCTAAACTTCCCACTAATGTGATCATGGTCTCTACTGTGGGGTTTACACTCTTGGGCGTTAGCTCTAAACCGCAAATCCAACAATCTGTGGCTGAGTCCAACTGTTGTTGGTTTTTCAGGCGTCATTATGATTTCAGATAAATTCAGATTATTAGAACATCATTGCGCACTTGCTGCATGCGTTTTAAAAGAATGTTTCTGCCAGCATCTGGTCCTCTATATAATTCTGGTTCTGAATGAGCGCCATCCGACCTAACAACAATAAAGGCAAATGAACAAATCTGATGATTACTAAATAAGACTGTTTTTCGAAGTTTTTGTGGTGCTGGCCCTTCATAAGGAACAATAAGCGACTCGAAGTCTGCGTAAACTACGTATGGAGAATGTTGCATTTTTTTTCCAGTTCTTAAAACTAACTTTAGACCCTGGCGGGGGCGTAGTTATTCTGTCTTACAGTCTACAGAACTTTTACAATGTTTTATATGTTCACTCGCGGCTTGCACAGAGGCATTTTGTTAAACATTTTCCAGAATTCTTTTTATTTTTATGCTTTGAAGTATGGGCCAATAATCTACTCATTGGGCGTATCAATGTGTAATGCGGCAGCCCCGCTGGTGAAAACATTAGTAGTAAGTCAACATGATTTTGTCTGGCTCGCCAATCGTTGGACTGTTCTTGGACATTTTTAATTGGCGCCAAATCTTTTTTCCTCATCCCATGTGTAGACATTAACAGTTATGGGTTTTTTTTGTTTTTCAAACTGATCAATAGAATCCACGCTAAGGGGAAAGGATATTCCACTAAATTTAAAGACCCTTGATGTAAGGGTGATAGTTAGACACTCTCTCTGCGTTTTTGCGGCGTAATGCAGCCTTGCAAGAACACACCACTTAAAACATTTTTTGTCTGTATCTTTATGTTTAGAACTGCTTTTTTTGCGACTAATGCTGGAGGTAGTGGAATGTGAGACTTGCCAACAATCGGTGCATACTTAGACTGTTTTAATCTGATCTCTGGGACTTCGCCCTCTGACCAACCAGAGCCTCTCATTTTGGCTTCTTCAGCGGCAGCGTCAAACTGTGTAAGCATTTTCGTCTGCCCAACCCGGTGTTAAGTCATTATGAGAAAGAATAGTCTGCTGTTTAGTTGAGACCCAGACTTCTAGGTTTTCTTCATTTATTGTTTACATAGTCGATTAAAACAGCTAACATTACTTTAACTGGTGGGTCTATTGTTATTTTAACCCGGAACTTGAGAAATAGCATGACCAAAGCTTGCCCGTAGCTTGCGGGATAAATGACTTCTAAATCAATATCATTCAGCGCTCTTGAAAAATTTTTTCTTGAAATTGCTTCAAAAAATTCGTCTTGTCCTTCATATACCCTTAGCCATGTTGAGTCTCTTTTCTAACTCAAATATTTATTTAAATTAAAAAAAAAATACTTAATCAGAATCAATATCGACGGTCTTTTTGCGCTTGGACTCATAAACTAAAGTATAAACGCCCTTTGGCATTGTTAATGTGAGCTGTTTAGAACAGATTTTAAATTGTTTCGTTTATTTTTTTTAAGCATTCCTTTTTTATCTGCTCGGCGTCTGGCGTTGAGAAAAACTTGCCCTCGCCTTTCTTTGAAGATCAAACTTTTGTCTTTTGTAGTCATCAAAATCGGCCGTAAACGATTAAATTCTTCATCCGTGATGTTTGAGTCAGCTAGTGTTTTATTTTTTAATCAGCTTGAACGAGCTAATTTTAGCCGTTATTAGTTGAACCATAGCTGTGTGCTTTTGGAGTTTATTTTTTTATTTTTTGCTAGCAGCACCTACAGCTAATGAACACAAACCGAGAGCTAAAACAAACCTCCTAGAGGTAAAGCTGCGGGTCGCCTATGCCCGTTGCTAAGAGACCCACACTCGTTCCTGCTGATAGAGCGCTTATAGTCGATGCCCCAGTATTAACATATGTAACAGAAATTAAAGGCAGCAGAATACCTTCGTTTGGTTTTGCTGTATTTTGAAAGGTCTTGCTCTAGTACTTGCTGCATTTGTGTAATGTTTGTTAATCTGAAGGTTTTTACTTCGGGGGTTTCTATAACAGCAGAATTGCCTGCTATCTCTTCTTTTGGCGGCGCTGTAGGCACATTTGGATAAACCCTGAACAGACATGCTTTTTATAAAATGAAAAAATAATTAGTATAGTACCTCTTGTAATCTCGACTTCCAATATTCAGCTGCGCATCTATAATAAAAACAAATGTACATTAAGCGGTTTATCGGCTTTTTTCTTCTTTATCAATTTGAATGTTTATTACGTCACTCACTCTTCTCCCGTTTCCATACAACTCATTATCCTCTGTTGACCTTAGGTCAATCCAAAAAACCGTATTTTGTTGTTAAATAATCATCAAGCCAAACATTGTGAAGATGTAAATCTTTGGGGACACTAGGCCTGCTGTTGGATTTCTACCCTCCCACCCCAAACAATTTTCTTATTTCGTCAAAATGATGATAAGGTCTAAGCCGCTAGCGTAGATTTGGTTAGGACTGCGTCAATTGTACATTGCACTTTCGTTATTTTAGGATTAAAAAATTTTTCCCCTTGCTCTTTTGAACGGTTCTTCATCTTCACCAGCAATAAAATGCCTTTAAGCGATATTGATAAGACGCTAAAACTAAAATTCCATATGTGTCTGCCTGCTTCTGGGATATGTTGCATGAGAATCACTCTTTCGTAATATATTGCTAATTGTGTCTTATATTGATCCCCAATCAGATTTGCTAAATCGGGGTTTTGCTAACAACGTCAAACTCTAACGAGTTTGTCAGAAATGCTGTATTTGCTTCGGTGTCTGATGTTTTGATAACCCGTTTTGTATTCTTTAAAAAGTTAGTTCATATAACAATCTGTCTTTTAATGCTCCTTGAAAGTATGGTGCATGCGCTTTTAACAACTCAAAATCTAGGGAATGGAAAAAGCATTTCCGTACGCAAAATTTACAGCCGCATATTTTGCCGTCTTTGTATCGCGGCACCTATTCTATTTTTTAGCGCTTCCCCATTTTCGATTCCTTGAAACCAAGATCACCCTTTCATCCCGGTTAGCCATAGATCAGAATAGGTTAAAAATATGTCTGCATTGTGTAAAGAAATATTTCTTGCCCCTCAAGTTTTATAGAAATTTTCTTAACGATTGCCCGCCCCAGATTCTGACAACTGTCCTGTTTGGGTCTGTTGTTGAAGCGAGCGCTATTTTGAAAGTAAGTCGCGCAGAGCCTGGCACAATCAAATCATCCGCCCCCAGGTCTGGAAATTTGACAGTAAGAATTGATCTGCACAATAGTAGATGGATTATTTGGAACAATAATATTCCGCTTATTTCCTTTCACGCCAAGGGTTCTTTCAGCTTTCTATACGGGCCAAGAATCAGCCATGTGCTGTCATTTTTTTTATAAACAAAATAAAAGTTAATTATTTAAAACATGGCAGGAATTGAAGATGAAAAAGATTATGAGGGTTTTGCCCTAGAGACGACATGAGCGAAATGATCCCTTTGACACAGCATCGCTCGGGCCGCTCCTCAGCGGCGTAAATTTACAGAAAGTACGGTGGAGCATTTTACAAAAGTTTAGGCCAAGAACCCCCCGAATTTATAGACCCAAATGTTTTTGAATTAGAAGATGGTCATTTGTCTGTGAAAAACGCCCAAAGGGCAACTTGTTCGGCTTAAAAACTAAACCAGACCCATCAAAGTTTTTAGCCAAGAGTACAATTATACAAAGACTCAGTGTGAAAAAACAAATCGCCTTGGTCTTGTTAGACCGAAATTAAGGGCAGAGGAGTTTCTAAACTTCAAAACACACTGCAGGAACTCCCAACAGCTAACCAAATACAAAACAGGAACTTGAAGAATTAAATCAATCGGCAGATGGATAATAAATGCAATAGAAGCAGAAACCAGTTTTTCAGAAGAAACAGCATTAAAGACTATACACGACCCCCCGCTGCCCATGCGAGAAATAGCGGCCCTTGATCATGCTTTGGAAGGATCAGAGGCGAATTAACAAACAATTTAGCAAAACTAGGTGAACTAGATGAGCATATAAAAAGAGAAAAAGAAAAACTCGTTGAGGATGATGACGCCAACTTAGGGCCTGATATTAAAGAAAGAAAAACCCCAAAGACTAAAAGATTTGAACAAGAAAGATCAGCAAGACTAAGCGTTGTCTACAAACCCCCGAGAACAATTACGAACTCAAGCGAGCAGAATAAGAGAAACTATCCAAAGAATTTTATATGAAGACACAACGCTAGCAGAAAGAATAAGAACACTGTTTAGAGAGCAAGGAGTCACATTAGCAAGCGTTATAACAGCCTTAGGATTTGCAATAAGTACACTGGGTTGGCTATTACAGGCGGCAGTGGAGGCCCAAAGCCCATCCCTCCGTCGCCATCGCCTCCACCTGATTAAATCATGGTAAAAAACAAACTTGATCATCTTGCGAGTTTATTAAAAAAATAGCCAGTAAAGCTAAAAGACGCTTTACCAGGAATATTGGGGAGTATTGTCAGCTGGCTTTGTCCTACTGCAAGAAAAGTATTTGGCTTTATGGCCGAGCACTTATGGACATTAGTTCTCTTAATAGTTGGGTTACTATTTAGTAAGATAAAGAGCAAGTAATCCTATGCCAGTTAATCCAAGAACAAGCGCTGTCTTTCATATTCATGGTCATCGCGAACAGAGTCCGCGAGCTTGCTGGTCTTCAATGGCTTTTGGGGTTGGACTTCGGGAATTAGATACTTATTCTTGGCGTTCTTTTATTGTTTGTAATATTACTGGCCCAGAATTTATGTTGTTTTCCCAACCTTCTGTTCATTGCCTGCTATAAGAATTTCATTATTATAGTTTTATTATTTTCCTACCTGGAGTCTGAGGTCAAAGGGCCCAGCATGTATAAACCAGTCCCAACAGCAAAGTCTATTTTCGATCTTGCGTTTTGGGTAAAAACTTTTTGGTATCTTTCAATACTTGAAGGTAAATCAATGTAGAATTAATGGCGTCCTCTAAATTGCTAAGTATTGTTTTTGTGCGTCAAACCCAGTAAAAGGATCAGTTATGCTCGATCTTGCCTGTGCTTGCGAACCTAGCAAACACCAAACGTAAGTACGAATAGATCGTTTTTCGTTATTCCCGCTCTAGTTAGGCCCTTAGAAGTGTCTAAGATAAATGTTGTCCATGCTGTTTTTATGCTCTTGCTGTAGGGACCCGGGCCAACAGTTGTGCCAAAAAAGAAAGATTTGAAAGGAGGATGCCAGTCATAGTTATACTTTCTGTGCGTGCCCCGAAAATAAAGGTCGCCTAGGCCATGATTATGATCCAACTTTTTTTAAAAGCCTGTCTTGGTTTTCAATATTGAATTCGTTACAGATCCTTTTAAAACCCTTCATGTCTTTTTATGTTGCTGAGTGGATTAAAGGGGTTTTCATTTGGTAATGGCGCTCGCAGTTCAGTCAAAATACGTCTGAAGGTGTAATAGAAATGAAATCTGTACACTAACCTCACCAAAGGATCATGGTGATTTAAATGATCAGCATACGACACTCCACACCCAGTTGATGCGCAAAACACAGCAAATTTTTAACTGGTTCTGATAAAACTGCATGGGATGACTAAACCACGCTTCTTGATGTGGTGTTTTCAATAGGGGGGTTAAGATATCTGCTTAATGGAGTACTCACCTTTTTATGAAAAGAGGCAGTCTGGGTCACAGCAATGTCAAGAGTATCAGTTGCATATTTTTAAGATTGTAGTGCGGCCCAACAGAATATTTTGCACCAGTATATTTGAATGCACTCATTTTTATTCCGTTTAAAAAAATGTTTGTAACAATAAAAACCAAGCCCGGGCCCCTTCGTTTTTAGAACATGCTGTTAAAACGATTGCGGAACCAAAATGGTTGCGCCCCCATGAAATATTTACAAAGTCGTATGGTTTATATAACTGAATCCAAGAGGATAATAAATTAAAAAATTTAATAATAGGGGCCAATTAGTTAGCCAGTTAACCATACCTGATGGTTATTACGGGTTTTGCTCACAAAAAAGCAATGAGTAACTTCAACATTACTCTCAAACTTAACAATGCAAAATTTGACAACAATGTTAACATTAAAACCCTGAAAAAGCAAGTTACCTTTTTAGTATAGAGCTAGCTAAATGTTAGGCTTTGCAGCTAACAATAATAGTTTTGGAGTTACACCAGACCAAAAAATACGTTTGGGGGGAAAGTCCGCTCAATCTTGCATTACATTCATTACTCTATGTTCATTTGGACGAGCTAAGCACTGATGAGAACTTATATGATGGAAGGCCCTCAACTGTTTTAAGAGCTCTCCGTAGGGAAAGCAGCATATTGCGATTATGAAATTATACAATTCCCTAATTTTCAGTTTAAAAGATTTGTTTGTGGGAGGGTCGGATCATTTAATATAAAAATTGCAGACAAAACAGGGAAAGTCGTAAAATGTGATAACCTACACATTTTTTTAGAAATAAAATAATACGCTACAAAAAATAATGTCGCGGGGGCCAGAAGAACCAGGAGTTACATTAGCTCTGTGAGGTGTATAACTTTTGAATTAAAAGACCCTTTCAGATGTTGCGGACTTTGAACAGAACGGTGAGATAGGCGCTTTGTTGGTTTTGAGTACACTAAAGATGGCGAAAATAAACGCAAAGAGGTTGGCGACAGCAAAAAGTTTCCTAAACTTGAACAACTGCGCAATCTAGAGGCAAATAATGTTGGCCAGTATGGAATATAAAATATTCGAAAGCCTGACCCTAAAAAGGCACTTGAAACCCTATTTAGAAGGGAAATAAAATTTGAATTCATAAGCCATTTACATATTTTAGCCGTCAAAAAATTTCAGAAAAGCATTCAACTCTGGCCCTTTACATGTAAGTCTTATGCCAGACGACAATAGTCGGAAAGAGATTTAAATAACGCCGTATGGGAAAAAACAGACATCCTCCACAGAAAAGAAACAGTTGTAAAAAAAGCTTCTACAAAATTACAGTTCTTTCCAAGCAGAAAATTAGGAGACACTTCACAATGGGTATTTGAAATTTCTGTCTTTAAAGAAAGTGGAGAGGATGGGGTTGTGGGCGTTAGTGATGACCTTATAAAAGGAAAATTTAATTTTTAGCTGGCAAAACTTAGACGTTAAACGTCTTAACGTTACTATCGTCGTTTTTCACAATGGCGAGGATATTAAGATCATAACAACAAGCAACAAAATCACTGTTAACTTAAATAGAAACAATCTTACAGAAAATGAATTGGTTAACTTACACATTTAGGCCTTATAGGGTTTTATTATAACTGAACAAGTTTTTTACGGAGAGTATGATAAAAATAATAACTGGATTAGATTAAGTTTCTGTTATAAAAACCCTGGCGCAGTTAAACTTTATGACAAAAACTCCTCATTGCTCATTGATTTGTGGGCAGATGGTTGTGGAAAAACAATTTTTTATCCTCGACCTATTACAAACAGTTTATCGCTATAATTTTAATCATATTGTAGTTTTCTGTCCAACACTTAAATGGAACAAAGCATATCATGATAGAAGGTTTATATGGACAGATGATGACATATTTAGTTAATCCTAGCAATAAACTGAGTGGTGTTTAGAACAGTTTTATATACTTTTTTGAAGGAACGCAGACACTTTTAATTATAGATGACTGTTTTGGCAGAAAGAGACATAGTTAAAAAGAGAAACACTTTGTCAAAACTAGCTTTCCCGTGGAAGGCATGCCCGGGATAAGTGTGTGGATTTTTTTGCCAGAATATAACTCGGGTTTTAAAAGACTTTAGAGAAAAAGTTAAAGACTGTAGTTTATTTCACATGAAAGACAAAGACTCATTTGAAGAATGTTTGCGCGAAAATGATGTTATTGAAAATGACCCGGAAAAACACAGGATTAAGCAAAAATTAAAATCTGAAACTTTAGTAAATTAGTATTGAAAACGGATAACCCTACACAGTATATTTGTTTGTAGGGTCGTTATTTTTTGGTTACTTGTCAGAGAACAGGAATAGGCGGGTTTTAGGTCACTTTCGCCCCCAAAAAATTGGTGGAAGAGCAAGTGAGTCAGAAGCCGCCTTTTCCTGTTCTCTCTCCATGAAAACCTTGTTCAGAGATGTCTCACCTGATGTGATCTTTGAATTTCTGACAGAGATTAACGTTTTTCATTGATCTAAGATTTTACGGAGGAAAGATTTGAAAGAAAAATTTCCGGGATGGTTTTTAGAAGGTGTTTTAAAGTTGTGTGAATGAGTTGGTGCTTTGTTGTTGTTGTTGTTGGTTTTCTTTTCTTTATGACTTGAGTTGACGTGGTGACAGCCCTGATATGGCTTCTTTGCAGTTGGCTGGGCTTCCGGTATGGTTTTTAGAAGGTGTTTTAAAGTTGTGTGAATGAGTTGGTGCTTTGTTTTTGTTGTTGTTTGTTTTTCTTTTCTTTATGACTTGAGTTGACGTGGTGACAGCCCTGAATTGGCTCTTTGCAGTTGGCTGGGCTTTAAGCAACATTACCTTACCTTATCTTACCTTAACCGCACACACACACACACACACACACACACACACACACACGCACGCACGCACGCACGCACGCACACACCGCACACACACACACACACACACACACACACACACACACGCTCAAACACATACACCACAAGCACAAGCACACTTTCTTACATGCGTACGAGCGAACACACACACACACACACACCACACACACCCACACATGCACGCATGCACGTCTCCCCTCTCTCTCTCCTCTCTCCCTCTCTTTCTGTGTGTGTGTGTGTGTGTGTGTGTGGGTGTGTGTGTGTTTAGGAAGCATTCATGCAAATGCGATGTGAACTATTTTATAGAAATCCCCTGGTAGATTCACAAGGTCGAAATGTTGGGGAAAATTAACGTGCTTGTTGTTTGTTTATTTTCTTTGTTTGACTGTATAAACTAACACACACACACACACACACACACACACACACACACACCCCACACACACACAAAAGTCCATGGGCGGTATGACGTGGAGCACAGTGAGGTGCAAGATGTCCTCATTGCTATAAGATCCAGTTCAATTAAAGATGCCTGTAGATTATCTTAAACCAGATTTGGCCAAAACTGTTTCTGTAGGCCTATGCAGAAACTGCAGAAAGTGTTAAGAAGACGAGTATAGATTTGGGAAATCCCAAAATTTTTCAAACAATGACCATAGGTCTGTCATTTTAAGTCAGATTTACACAAACAATGTCCGTTGTCGGACAATGCGAGGCTGACTGCCAGAAACCCCGTATCGACATAATAAATATATAAGGGAGATACTGGGTCTGGTCATAATTTAAGATCAATATGTATACAAACGATGCCCGTTTTGTTTGTAACCTTCACATTTGTTCAAGTATGCCCCTAGACGTATGTATTTATTCAGTCAGTGAATTGTCCATGTCCGGTCTTATTGATGGGTAGATGAATGAAGGTATGTATGACAGATTACTTTTAAATTGGAATTGTTTTGTTTGATCGGATATTTGGACAGTCATCTCATGGATGTGAAAGCAAATGTTTGAATATTGATTGATTGATCATCTGATCGGATGATTAGTAACTTATTGATCGACTGATCGAATACTTCTGCAAATTCGAACGACGCCCGTACACCCTCAAAACCCGAACCAACGCTCTTTTTCTGGCATGGTCAGTGTAGCAGACTACCGTTTGCTTCAGGTCAGTCGGAGGAAAGGTACCTTGCTCATTTAATCCTTGTTTTTTTTTAACTAGCTAATTCATTTATTTATTCTGTGATGAACGATTTATTAAATACTTGATCTCAGTGCAGAAAACGACATCGCTCAAACATACACACACACGCTGTTTACCAAAACATGACAAACCCATGTCATTGCAATGCGGTTTTTATTTTGATAGACGTCCTCTGAAACCACGGGGTGTAGGTACTCAGCGGTTCATGACCACACATAGGTATGGATGAATCAGGCAAAAAGGGGGCAGAGCGCAGAGGGAAATATCGATGCCGACGTGCATATGGGTGTTGTTGGGGCCATAAAAAGTCAACCCAGGGCACAGGTGAGAGTACGACAACCACCACCTGATGGCGAGCAACCCCTGGTTCGACCTGTCCAGTAGAGACAGAGAAAAAGTTGTTAATTCATTGATGGGCCTTCAGCGGTAAATGGTAACAATGGGTGAATAGGTGAATGGAAAAGGACGGTGATCGTTATTTCCCAAAGGAACGGATAACCAAAAAGACGGTTGGTTTTTTTTTTTCATCTGGTCCCCGTTCCTTGGGAACCAGGAAAGTAACACATGACGATTATTACACAATAGAAAACTACTTATAACAATTTACAGTAGCGATTCAGTATAAACATGAAAGATAAACACCGCACGCTCAAAATTTATGTTTGCGTGTGTCGTGCACCCCGAGAGAGAGAGAGAGAGAGTTTTTTTGATTGAAAGGTCATTGTCGTGCGGTTTTGGTATTTTTTGGTATTATGCTGAATGAGGATAACTTTGAGACCTTTTGCCAGGAGTGAGCGTCCTCGTTGGTGAGGGGTGATTGTCAGGGATGCAGTGGACAAGGTGGTGGTGTGTTCAAAGGTTGTAGTCATATCAGTGTTGTGTGTGTGTGTGTGGTGAGGAGGGGGGGGAGGGCTGGTTGGGAGGTTTACCTTGTGTATTTTACACAATGAAATCAGTTTCAAAATAGTAAGAAGTGCATTACAACAAACTGCAATAAAATACGCACATTCAAAACAAAGGATGAACAAAAATTAATGAACTGCGACTACCACTGTATACCTTGTACCGTTACAAACAAAGAATTAACACAGCAAAAAATGATCGTGTGATGATGATGATGATGATGATGGTAGTATAGTGTAGTAGTGTAGTGGTGATGGGGATAGTGGTTGTAGTAGTAGTAGTAGTAAATAAATTAATGATGATAAACAAACAACACAACCACCACAACCAACAATAATAAAAATAATAACAACAATTTAAAAAGTAAAATTCTGGGAAAACAACACTAAGAATGAAAAGCGCGAGCACAGAGAGGAGAGAGAGAGAGAGAGAGAGAGAGTCAGACAGACAGGCAGGCAGACAGACAAATCGACGAGAGAGAGAGAACAGAAGAGACAGAGACAGAGACAGAGAAGAGTAAATATGTGTGTAAAAATTACATTTTCTCACTTACTTGGAATTCTGCACTTCGTCGCTCGACCTCACGCACGGGACTCATCTGTGACTCACACCATTTTACTTCATGCATTACTTCTGTCACATCACCCCCATTGTACTTCATGCAATTACTTCTGGGCACATCACACCATTGTACTTCAGCATTACTTCTGTCACATCACACCATTGTACTTCATGCATTACTTCTGTCACATCACCCCATTGTACTTCATGCATTACTTCTGTCACATCACCAACATTGTACTTCATGCATTACTTCTGTCACATCACACCATTGTACTTCATGGGATTACTTCTGTCAATCACACCCATTGTACTTCATGCATTACTTCTGTCACATCAACCCTTGTACTTCAAAGCATTACTTTTGTCACATCACACCATTGTACTTTTATGCATTACATCTGTCACATCACCCATTGTACTTCATGCATTACTTTTGTCACATCCAACCATTGTATGAGTGCATTACATCGTGACAGCACACCCTTGTACTTCATGCATTACTTCTGTCACATCACACCATTGTACTTCACGCATTACTCTGTCATATCACACCATTGTACTTCATGCATTATTCTGTCACATCACACCAGTGTACTGAGTGCATTTCTTCTGTCACATGACATCATCGCACTCTGTGCATTACTTCTGTCACATGACATCATCGCACTCTGTGGGATTACTTCTGTCACATGACATCATCTCGCTCTGTGCATTACTTCTGTCACATGACATTTATCTCACTCTGTGCATTAGCTGTGTCACGGCATGTCATTCCACTCGATGCATTACCTTCGTCAAAACACGACATTACACCCGACACATTACCCTCTTATCTCTATCACTCATTACGCTCACTCTCTCCATTACCTATGTTACAACATAAACATCACACTTTGTGCGTTACCCCTATCACATCACATCGTTACTGCGTGGTCTGCTGATTCTTAAGCTCTGCTGACAGGGGCATCAATATTTTGATGGAAAGCTACTTTCCTAAAACTCTTCAAGGCCTGTATAGCCAAGTCGCTGAGTGGCCTAAGCAGAACGAGAAAGGAACCGATGCCCTGGTGAGGTCTCCCATCTCAGACAGGCTAAATGAGGACCTCAACAAAGTGCAACCCGCCTTTTCCCTGTTCTGGCCCCTGCCTTTTGAGTGGATGTTTTAAAACTATCTCTCCCCCTTCAAGTCTTCTTTTCTACGGTCTTCTTTTCTCGACGGTCTTCTGAAGGCCCGCCCGTTTGCCCCGGCCATGGAGTGCGGCCTTTAAAATGAGGGAAATGAGATCTTGGTGATGAGAGGGCAGGTGCTCTCAAAACATCTCTTTGGCTTGGACCTGTCCTTCTAACAGTTCCAGCAGAGTCTGTCTCCCGTCCCGACTGACGTCCTTTTACTTTCAAAGCGCTACAGAACAAAAGCTCCCGAAAAGACAAGTCTGGCAATGAATCTGCCATCGTCACGTGCACCTAGTGCCCTTGGTTTAGCCAAGTTGTCTGCTTCCCGTCTCTTCAGCAGTCCAGAAAAATCTCTGTGCAGGAGCCTCAGAACAACCTCCCAATCCTCCCAGCCCTCGCTCCACTGGGACAGATGGAAAAAGAAAACCCTATGTTCCCCTCAAAGGCCTGATGGTCTTCAAACACTGACAGGCAACAATGTGTAGAGGTGTTAAAGTGGTGGGTCTTCCTTTCCCCCAGAACCTTTCCCCAGGAAAAAAGTTTCAGGAGAAATAAAAAAGCTGATTCTTCACCTCAGTTTATCCTCACAGTTTTAAAAATTAGATGCAGAGATGAATGACATGTTGACAGCTCTCTTACAGAGTTTTTACTGTTAACATTGGCGGACGTAAGAAAAAATACTTTTGCATGCATCAAATCACTCGTATCTTTTCAAAAGTATGGGACTCTTTATGGTTCCATATGAGTACCTGTGACAAAAAACATGTTCTATGAGTGCGGATCCATGATGTCAAACATGATCACAACACTCAGACCCCCATGAAAACTTGTTCAGAGATGCCATCTGTGTTTATTATTGGTTTCTGAAGAGATCACGTGTTTCACTGATCTAGAATTCATGAGGAAAATTCTAAGCAGTTCTAGCGGTTTTAGAAAAGTTTCAATGAGTTTGTGTGAAAGTCATTTTTCCCTTCTATATTCAGAGTTCACTTCACGAGGTGAAACCTTATGGCGCTTTTTCTCGGCGGGCCATATCAGTATGAATAGTATTGAACAATCAACTACGACACCTGTGCATACCTTAATCAATATCAAAATTAATTTATGCTTACCTCTCTACATGTTCATTAACCATGATTACTTTACATCACATTATCTTGCACTCCATGCATTACTCTGTCACATCCTTATGTTTATCATTGCTTCTGTCACATCAATCATTACACCCGATGCATTGCCTATATCATATAATTCTATTGAAATTTTGCTACCTTGATACATACAGAATTACATTCTATGCGTTATCTCTAGCATTAACCTTATACTTATGCAAATGATTTCTGAGTTATCTTTACACTCTGTGCATTTCTTTTATCACATCACTCATTCACCTGTAAATGTTTCTTCAACATCGCACAACATCACATCACTCATTCTATTTCGTTGCTTTGCCATATATCTTACATTTTGTGATTGCTTTATTACATCACATCACTTTCATCTGTGCGTTGCTTCTGTCGTACACATCATTGCACTCTGTACATCATTTCTGTCTAAACCCTCATTAAACTCGTAATCATCTGTCACAGACATCCTTACACTTTGCATTAAATTCTGCATATCACCCCTTACCCTGTACATACTTTTGTCACGCATCATTACTTCTGTACATGTTTCTTCACATAACCTTACACTTGTCAGACTAAACTTCGACTGGTCAGGGGGTGCCTGACTATAGTTTATTTGGTCTCTCGCCGCGACTCTCTCTTGATTCAGTTACTGAAGTCAAATGTAAATTAACCACACATTTTTTTAAATACACACATGACATTAGCAGAATATTAAATTTAAATATGTAACTAAAACAAGTCCTTCACTTTTACTACATGAGTCCTTCCTTTTCTGTTTATGTTTTTGGGGCAAAAACCAAAAGAAAAAAAACTATGCAGTTCTGGCCTGTCTAGCGCACACATCAGTTCCTCGTTCGGAAGATTCCCGGTCATCGACGTTGTCGTGACCCCGATCATCGGTCTGTAGACGTTGTCTTTAGCTTGACTGGCCTCAGGGTTTGACCTTATCTACAACATAATATATACCCGCCCTTCCCTAATACCTAGGAAATACAGGTCTATTTTCTTGTATAATTCTACAAATACGATTGCTCTTGTTTACCCAGATGCATTCACACAGATCTCATTCGTCCATGTACATCTTCCACATATCTTAATAATTTTCCCATGCACAAGCCACACTTGAGATGAATGCATTCTTAACATCATTACTTAAACCAACTATGCATACAATCTCACATGCGCAGTTAATACATGGTCATCTCTTCGCTGCCAAGCCTACATCAATAATAACGGAGGTGCTCTCCGACTCACGCACCAACACATTTCTATTGTTTTGCATAAATACAGACACTAATTGCACCTTGCGAACAGAAAGAAAAATACAGCGTTCAAAACGGAACAAGCGACACAGAACTTCTGCACACAGCATTATCCACTACCGGGATTCGGTCTTGATTGTAACTAAATGTTACTTACAGCAGTCCCAACAACAGGAGTTTCCATTCCTCTGAATTCAATGAGCACACCTAACTGCTGCTGTTTATGTCAACAAAATAAATCAATCAATAAGTGAATAGATGAGAATATATATATATTTTTCTCTTTTTGGAATCTCGCTTACTTACTCGGGGTTCCGCAGCGACTGGGAAAATAACGTCACGGCGCTTGACGTAAAACACAGTGGCGTTCTCAGCTTGGTTAACGAGAAGGGCTTTCGTACGCTCTCCGGAGGGGCTCTTCGGGTCTTGATCCTCTGTCAGCAGGACGGATCCTCCTGGCCGTTCCTGGCTGTGGTGAAGTCCTGGCGTGGGTAGAGGTGGTGCGTCGGTAGGGACTGGACAGATGGCCAGTCCCGCCTCGGTGTTTGTGTCCTCGAGGATGTTGCCGCACCACACTTCTGTTTGCTCCTGAATGGACTCCACCAGAGAGTACTAGCTTCCAGGAGGTCGTGTGCTGACAGGGAGACTCCGGCAGGATCTGTAGCCTTGTCACTCCGGAGAACCTAGAAATGCGCTGCTACTACGGCCATGTAAAATCTCCTTCTAACCGTTTACTCGAGTGTCCTAGCAACTCCCTACACTCGTGCACACAGCGACCAATCAACTCCTACACTTGTGCACACAGCGACCAATCAGGTGTGCTGAAGAGGACTGGCTGAGCCTGGCCTCCCCAATCACACAGCTCTTGGAACACTCTGATGCATATTACAGTTCTGAGTGAAGCTTTTACGCAACCTGTTACGTATTTCATTCAGAACCGTGTTCCAAAACAACGCAGCACAAAGTATGGGTTTGTCTCAAAGACAGAATGGGGCTTGGTGTCTGACACACTCTGTGCATTACTTCTGTCACATGACATCATTACACTTTGTGCCTTACTTCTGTCACAGCACATCATTACACTCTGTACATCATTTCTGTCACAGCACATCATTACACTCTGCAACATCGTTTCTGTCATAGCACATCATTACACTCTGTACATCGTTTCTGTCACAGCACATCATTACACTCTGTACATCATTTCTGTCAGCACATCATTACACTCTGTACATCATTTCTGTCACAGCACATCATTACACTCTGCACGTCATTTCTGTCACAGCACATCATTACACTCTGTGCATTACATCTGTCAGGGCACATCATTACACTCTGTACATCATTTTTGTCACAGCACATCATTACACTCTGTACATCATTTCTGTCACAGCACATCATTACACTCTGTACATCATTTTTGTCACAGCACATCATTACACTCTGTACATCATTTTTGTCACAGCACATCATTACACTCTGTACATCATTTTTGTCACAGTACATCATTACACTCTGTACATCATTTTTGTCACAGCACATCATTACACTCTGTACATCATTTCTGTCACAGCACATCATTGCACTCTGTACGTCATTTTTGTCACAGCACATCATTACACTCTGTACATCATTTTTGTCACAGCACATCATTACACTCTGTACATCATTTCTGTCACAGTACATCATTACACTCTGTACATCATTTCTGTCACAGCACATCATTACACTCTGAGCGTTGCTTTTGTCACATCACATCATTGTATCATCTACATTACTTCTGTCACATCACATCCTTAGACTCTGTGCATTACAGCCATGAAATTACATCATAACACTCTATGCAACACCACTATAACATCATATT
>CM031614.1:66373399-66413399 GCA_018398815.1 Conus ventricosus
ACAGGAAACACGAACACACACACACACACACACACACACACACATCATACACCAGACAGCAATGGGATCATGAATATCAATTGAGATATTGCATGATGTAATGTTGGAAAAGGTGAGCACGGAAAGGGGACGGAAACACACACACACACAACAACAAGCATATACATACACCAGGCGGGAAACATGTAAACAATGAAGGAAATGGAAGTGGTCAATGAAAAAAAGGGGATAGATATCTTTTTTTTAAAAGGGGGGGGGGAGGAGGAGAGAGAGGAGGGGAGGGGGGATTGGCATTTCGATAAGGAATAGGTATAGTGAATGGAGGGGGGGGGGAAGGAACATAGCTGTAAGTTAATGTGAGGAGTATAGCGGTGTGAGTGAGTGTAATTTCGTGGAGGACATCGTGGGCTGTTGTTGCAGTGGTGGATAGGTGTATGTTGTTTTAGGATGTTGGTGATAAGAGGGCGGAGGGAAGGAGTTGGGGGGGGGGGAGGGGAGGCGAAGACCAAATACCTATTCCTACACTTGTGCTCAGGACAGATGGAAGGGGAAGGGATATTCATGTGGAGGTGGTATTGTAAATGAAAACCAGGTGTAGGAAAAAAAAAAGGGCGGTGGCAGGGGAAAGGGGAGGGGGGGGGGGGGAGAGGTCTGTGGGTAAGCATTGGATTGGTATAGAACATGGAGAGAGTGTGGTGGAAAGTGAAAGGTGAAAAGAAGGTGGCTGTAACCTCTGTATGAAGTGGGTTGTGGGGGAGATGGTGGTGTTGTGTGAATGTGTGTGTATGTCGATTTTCATGTTTTACACTACACTGTCTTTTCCAGTGTGCTCTCCTCCTTCTCTTCTTCTTCCTAAAAAACTGGTTCACTCAAAAAGGAGTAGGTCACCAGCGCGCATGTTAAAAAAATGAAAGTGCGACTCAGCCTGTTGGCCCCTGCAGCCAAACTTGGCAACAAGGGGTCGCACATGATATTAAAAAAGTTAAAAGCAATGGCCAGGTTAAGGCCTAGGTAACCATAAAATATTTGGGGAAGTTAAAACAGAAAAATCAGTCAATATGCAGATCTCAAGACTGTCGTATCAATTTGATTTTTAAAAGAGACTGCATTTGTGGCAATCTTGATGGCACCCGGCAGTGAGTTCCACAGCCTTACAGAACTGGGATAAAACAAATGTAAATGGCTGCCAATATTTGATGCAGGTACGGCATAAGATTGACCGCCACTCCTGGTGCTACTTTTATTCAATACTAGTTGTTCCATTGGGATATCGATTAGTTTAGCTCTGCCTTTGAAGAAGGTATTAACTTTGATAAAAGCTCATCTCTCTTCTAAGGGTTTCCATTCTAATTTCCTCAGCTGCTGGGCTGTCACTGTCAGGATTGTTTAGAGTTTGGCAGGAAGTGGGCCCGTAGCTAGGCTCCAGGGCTCAGGTTTATGACACCTTCTTTGCAGATACGAACTAGTTCGTAACCTAAAAAAATTCGTAACACAAAAAATGTGTTTCATGACGACTATGTAGAGAGATTTTCCGCGTAAATGCGTTCGTAATTTTAGTACTGGTCCCCCCCCCCCCCCCCCCCCCCCCCCCCCCCCCCCCCCCCCCCCCCCACACGCACTCCATCACTAACCCTGTTCGTAGCTACGCTAACAGCACAGCTGCTCAGCTTTATCAGCGCCCAGATTGTTTGTGTGGAGAGTGTATTTGTATATTTGAGGTGTGTGTGAGCCACGAACTTCACAGAAAAAGAAGAGAAGGCTGACCGCGTTTCATTAACTCATTTTATTAGACATGATTTTCTGAGAACACGTCAAATTTTCTGTGATTACACCACGTGTGCGCATGTGAGAAATTTGTGACGGTAAAATTCCTACATTTCTTTGTGTGTGTGTGTGTGTGTGTGTGTGTGTGTGTGTGTGTGTGTGTGTGTGTGTGTGTGTGTGAGTGTGTGTGTGCCACCTAGCCCCTTCCCAATCACCCTTGTTCTGTCATCAGTGATCTTCATTCTCCAGACGAGACTGCCTTCCACCCACAATACAGCCATTGTTTGCCTTGCGATTTTATGTAAATGGCAGATTTCAAGAAGTTATTGGCGAACATTTTGGTTCGCACATGAGCGCGCGTGCATGCACGCCCGTGTGTGTGCGTGCGTGTGTGTGTGTGTGTGTGTGTGTGTGTGTGTGTGTGTGTGGGTGTGTGTGTGTGTGTGTGTGTGTGTGTGTGCGCATGTGTGTGTGTGTGCGCGTGCATGCGCGCGCATGTGTGTATGTGTGTGCCTGCACGCGCGTGAGAAGTGAATGAAGGTAAGCTCTTTCTGTGTGTGGCCTAACCCTTTCCAATCTCTGTTTTCATGTTACAAATGTTATCCATTGTCTGTGTGTGCATGTGGGGGCAAAAGAGGGTCAGGGGTGTGGAGCGTTGGGTGGATGCGGTGTAAGCAGGGTGCGTCCGTGCATGCGTGTGTGTGTGTGTGTGTGCTTGCCGGTATAATTAGACAAATAATCGGTGTGCTGTAAATTTAACCTTGCCACTTTCGAATTTTTGTTGTTGTTGTTGTGTTGCAAGCGTGTATTGACGCTGCACTTGAGATTCCAAAATGCTCTTAAGAGCCAATGCGCAAGACAAACTGCAGAAGAATAGTGGCAAAATACTTTTAAAATTAAGATGTGCAGTCCCGAACACCCAGAATACAAAATTTAAGTTTGTCTTCCATTTGTGAAGTGGTGTAACAAGAAAGCTCTTGACAGCTGTGAACTTAACTCCACAGTCAGTTCGCTTAAAACTCGTACTGAGCTACTTTATTCTAGAATTTGGAATTATTGTGACAAAAAATCATAATAGAAACTGAATTGCAAACGAATTTTCAGGGAATTAAAATTTCGGAAAGAGAGGTGTGTTTTTTTTCTTCAAAGACTGAGACGTCCAAAATTTGGAGCATTTGGACAAAAATAAGATGACAATGTCCCAGAACAACATCCCCACTCTCACATGCACACCTACACAATGTCACGAGCGTGGATGCCTCCACTTCTTTCTTTAATGCCACCGCGTCGCGCCCCTTGCTCCCCACCCTTCACACCATATCCCCACCACGTCTCCTCCCTCCCTCGCCACCTTCTTCCCTGGGTTGTTCTCTCTCCCTTGTTGTGTGTGTGTGTGTGTGTGTGTGTGATCCATGAAGCAGTGACTCAACGCTGTGTACTTGAGAAGCGCAGCCAAGATGTCGGCTACTCACTGTTCTATGGCCTTAAAACTGGCGTAAGTCCCTGACGGTATAATGGTTTCGAGGCGGGCAGGCGCGCTGTCGGCGGCTTTGAACAGGTTGATGTGAGGGGGAGAGAAAATGTTGCAAGGCTGTTGTTTCATGTCGCCAGTCATCGACGCGTCGTGGACATGGTACCCCCTATCCCCATGCAATCACCCACCCACCCACCACACAGACACATATACACGCACGCATGCGCCGCACACAGGCACGCATACAGGCACCACACACACACACACACACACACACACACACAACCACACACACACACATACACACATTATGATACAGGCTATTTAAGGATTACCATTGCGTGTGTGATTTACAGAAAAACTGGGAAGTAGGCCTATTCAAGCAAAAGGAGATTTGGCGTCATATACTTTACCATGTCAGACATAGCATTCCACGGCAGTTAGTTAGCTCTGCAGGCCGAGATTTTTTGTGGCTAATGCAGTAATAAGACCATCACGTGACGTCCACACTACTTCCGCCAGGGAAGAAACCGGTGTAAACTTCCTGTTCTTCATTCAACCTCGGCCTCCTGCCTAACAAGGACAGGTTTTTGCTCTGTCTCGCCTTACTTCTGTTTTTTGTAGAGATTGCTTGTGTGCTTGCCTTCTTTACTTGCTCTGTTGTGGCTTACGTTCGACCATGGGTACCATTGCCGCGTGAGGCTTATGGATGGCATTTTATTTCATTTTATTCACGCTCTAGGCGTGACGGACTCACGACTTCTCTTCACCCCATTGTTCTCCATTCGTCCCTTACTCGCCGGGTTTGGGAACGCGTCACCTTGTAGTAACGCGTCAGCCACTCTCTCGTTATTTTCTTCCCATTTCCACCGATTTCCATCGATCTCGGCGCGTTGTTTATTCCCAATAGCCATCTCGGTTATTCACATCGACGATCGATCTTCGTCGGTCGCTCGAGCCTCCATCTTTATTCTCGCCATTTCGGCCGACCCTGCGTGGTCGTCCTCGGTCTTCATACCGCTTCACTGCTTATGGAGGTTTTCCTCCTCTATTATTTTCTCCTTCTTTTCCTTGCATCACTTCTCCTGATCGTCTTCGTCGATCGCTCGTCTAGTACGGTCGATCGGGTTTGTACCCACATTGCTACCATCAAATTAGGATGGCGGACATGTTTTAAGAAAGAAGAGGAAGAAGAAGAAGAGTTCGCCTTTCTATCTCCCGTCAATCATTTAAGCCAATAATAAACATTTGTTATCCTAACATTCCCTCTATGGAGTCTCCTTTCGGCCCCTCGTATACCTTCAGTGCGTCTGTCGATTTTACTCTTGCGCCCATTGCTTCTCTTTCGATGACCTAACCCTCACGGTCAATCGACCCGCCATCTTATTACTGCATTAGCCACAAAAAATCTCGGCCTGCGAGCTAACTAACTGCCGTGGAATGCTATGGTCTGACATCCATGGTAAGTATACTAGCCAAACAGGGAGTATGATACAAACTCCCCATTTTTGTATGCGAACAAGAAAATTTAAATTGTCATTTTAAAAAAATGTCTCCTTCATAGATATTATGGTTGTGGCTTAGATTTATTGATGTATTGTTCCACGAGACTCAAACATAAGATATCAATTTACAACATTATAGATTTTATTACTATTTCTAACAGAATTACAGTTGCCACTGTATTGGAGAAATTAAGTCCAATTCAGTATTTTAACTCTTTTCCATGGTTGCTCCTTACATTACTGGCCAGAATTCATTGCTGCTACTGATATACTAAATATCAGTTGTACATTAACTAAAACAAGTATCAGTCTATGTACAGTGAAATATATATGTAAAAGACCCACATTTCCCCTTCTCCCTACATGTATGCGTGCAAGCACATAATGCACTCATAGAAAAACAAATAAAACCAAATTTTCTCTCTCTCTCACACACACATACACAAACCATGCCCATGTACATGCACATGCACTTCTGCACATGGACACACACATGCACATACACACAGGCACACACGTGCACAAACACACACATATGTGGGTGCACATGCAACACATCCACACACACACACACACGAAACGCACGCACACACACGCATGCGTACACACATGCCACACACACGCACACACATGCATGCACACACATAAAACACATATACGCACACCCACATGCACATGCGCACACATATGGGCCCATGCCCACACATCCATACACACACATATGCACATTCACTACACACGTGTACATAAAAAGACAGCCAGTGTTAGGTAGGCCCTCAAGGTCTGACCAGCGCATTTCTGACTACAAAATCCCAGTAGAACAAAAAACTCGATTTAGGCAGTTCCACTTGTTAAAAAGAGACGCCTTTCACTAAGTCCAGCACATCAAAATATGATGTTCTTGTAATCACATTCTGATGAAACACTTTCTGACAAACTTTTCCCCAAACCCAGTACTTTGAGATACTGGTTTCTGGTTGTCCTAACTCATGGCGCTTTAAGCTTGTAAAAAACAAGTGTCATCAGTCACTTTGTTCTTGTTGTCTCAACTGGTGGAAATGCTTTCAGTACGGGTTTGACAAAACCTCGTACTTTGAGATGCTGGCTTCTGGTTGTCCTTGATCATGGCACTTTCAGCCGTCGAAAACAAGTATCTTATGCATGTTGTGAATTATACTGTTTGCACTTAGCGTAAGAGATAAATGCAAGTTCAAGAAAATGCTTTCAGCAGAAATGATATTGATTTACTTGTGTAAAAGTTTTGAGGCGCTCACTTAATTTGTTTTCATGCTACAGCAGCTGAAAGTTTAAAAATCGTCTCCTGTAAATTTCAGAAAATTGAGTTACTTGGTTCTGGCAGCCAACCCTCGATATGAGGGAGCCAAAATATGACTAAACACACGTAACACGGTGCACAGTAACGCTTTATTTGATGCAGACAATACACAGCAGACAAGTAAAATTCTGAGGTATCCGTCTTCTTCAGACATTGCACCCAACTGACATGAAAAACTGAAACAACATCCTACACCACACCAGCATGAACAAGAGAGAGAGAGAGAGGCACTGACACTGACATCTTTAATTTACTGACATTGGTGATAGCCTTTTTGTCAAGAGGGTGCGTCTTTTTTCACAGAAGAAAAGAAGACAAAACAAAAACTGTAAGTTAGGTGTCTGCACAACTAAGCAAAATTTAGAAATTATTTCCATTCCCATCACTGATTTGTGTTTCTGTGACGAGATGAGTATGTATGTAGGTGGGTCGTCTAGGGGAAGGACCGGGATAATTTCTCAATGGGAATTATCTTAACTTTCACCTACACCCTCTCTCTTACTAGTGGTGGAAGGAGCAACTTTCCGGTACTAGTCATCGAAGAAATTTTTTATTTTATTCCGGGACTGGGTAAAATACTGAATAGTGGCTCTGAGATAATTTTCCTTAGGCCTGTACTCTTATGAGTTCTTGTAGCTCCAAGAGACAGAATTGAAGAGAGAAGTTGAAACATTCAACATTTGATTGAACAACAGAGAACTGACACAAATTAGGTGCACTTTCACACATCAACTTTTATTGCTTACACATAGGTAAGTATTGGCATGTCAACTTCTATAGGCTAGGGTTTAATTCTCATTGGACTACCACAATGAGGGGCCCTCCCTCACTCCTACTTTGCTTGCTTACACTCGTGCAGCAAGCTTTAAGTTGGCATACAGGGGGTCTGTCTAAGTTACACTGAATGTATCCAAAGAGGTACTCATAGACAGAGACTCCCCTGTCTCATCATAAAGTGAGGCCAAGGGTCTGATGGATTTGAGTCCAGGTGTAAGCAACTTAGCTTTGATTGGGGAGGGTAGTTGATCTCTCCTGTGGTTGGTGACTGCCCCACTGGTGTAGATTGATTGTCTGGTGTCACTGGTGGGTGAAGTCCCAGCTTCTGATCCCGCCGCAATGTGTAGCGTGACCTGGATAGCGTGACCTGGATAGCATGACCAGGATAGTGTGACCTGGATATCGTGACCAGGATCCCAGTTCTGCGATAAAGAGAACTTGGTCTGTAGGTGAGAATCTGATGGCTGGTTTGTCGAGTGCACACATTTACCCTGTTTTACTTTCAGCACAGGTGTGAGACTCAGCCAGCAAAGTATTCTCTATGGTAGAGTGTCTGCTATAACTATTAATCTCCACTTTTGTTTAAAGACTAAGTTAAGCTTACAAAAGGGTAGGAGACAGGAATACTATGTTATATAGTTTCAGTCAAACACTCTTCCATGTTTCTTATGAATTAAATCACACTGACTTGGGCTACACTGAGTCCAAGTACACATGTGGTGTAGACTTAAAGTCATACACTACAAATCATTCCAACAATCACCAGTATTTATAAATCAGGGTAGCAGTTCTTAACCTAGCACAGGCATACTGTTTTCCTGACCAACATTAATCATTTAATTATTATCAACAGACAGAATTGCCTACTGGCAAAAGTCAGGGTGAACACAAAGAACAATGGTCAGATAGTTAACAAAGAATCATAACCACTGGGTGAGAGCTTTTGCCATATGATGGCAAGCAAACTCCTACACAGAATAATCATTCATCAGTTTGATACATGTTGCTAAGCATTTGTACAAATTTACAATGTTAACGCACACAGCATACATAAAATCAATACATAGATTTGAAAAGGTAAAACAGAGTTCCAACTCACTTTTCCTGGGAATTAACAGTGAATGACTTGAGATCAACGAGGCTACCAGGATTTCCCCACGCCTTCTTTAGTTGTCTCTTTGTCTTCCTCTGGTCCGGTCTACAGGCAGTCTTGAGGGGTCAGTGAAGGTGCGACCCTGAAAATAGTTGAGTTTTACGTCCTCATAGCAAAAGCTTTTAGGGACATGTTTTTCATTCACTGTAGTCTTGATAACGCCCCTGTGCGGCTAGTATAAATGTATTCTAACTGCGGAATTCGGTTGTGACAATCTATCAGTCACCCATCAGGGGTGAGAGGGGGAGGGATCTAGTCTTATCACCAGTCGCCTCGGAAACCGTTTGAACCTAATGGGCCCAGCTCACTGACTTCAGCGGCCGGTTTAATTTATGCGTCCGTATAGACACCGACTCTCACCAAGAGACTCCAGTTCACCAGTTCAGCCAGTGCACGGACTGTAGATATGGGGGGGGGGGGGGGGAGGTTTGTGGTGGTGGCAGTGTGCCGAGCGGCAACAGGCCTTTGTTTCACGGGACAGAGGGGGAAGGGTGTGTGAAGATCACGCCGGGAAGGAGGGGGGGGGGGTGGTGAGACAGGAAAGTGCCACAATGAAATTTCACTGCGTCATAGCTACTCAGAGTGCGGAAGGAGAGTAGAGGGGGGAGGGTGAGTGGTGGTGGTGGAGAGAGCGGCAGCATGCCTTTGTGTCGCTGGGTAGAGAGGGGGAAGGGAGAAGGCCGACAAGAATGAAAGGCGTCACGCATTTATCGTGATGCAAAATTTTAGTTTGTCTAGTGTCGTGTCAGCCCTGCGATGCGCAAGCCTAAGCGAGAGAAAGGGGGAGGTGGGGTTGAGAGATGGGAGTGGGCATATATTTGAAATCTATTTTTTTGGTTTGAGGTTTTAGTGGGACCGATCGGATGGTTTTGTCAAGCGTTTCGTCAGTTTCTTGCCTATGTTCTAGTACAAAATAATTCTCACATAATAACCATTCCCTTCACATAATTATGCACATGATCCATCCTCTCTCCCATCGACATGCACGCACACATTTATATCCTTATCCTCCCTTCTCCCCATTCACTAATATTCTCTGTACAGATTACTTACCTGGCTTGATATTATGAAAACCATTCACACGAGAGAGAGAGAGAGAGAGAGAGGTTCATAGTAAATTAGCATATACATACTTCTCATCCAGTCCACAGACAGAGAAGAAGAAGGAGAAGAAGAAGAAGAAGAAATCTTGAAATCAAAAGGGATGTGTGATTTCTGTGTGTGTGTGTGTGTGTGTGTGTGTGTGTGTGTGTGTGTGCGTGCGTGCGTGCATGGTATGTCATGTGTGCATGCGAGGTATGGCACTGTTACATACCAACAGCAGGCCTTTCCTACATGTGTGTGTTGAAGTTTCTGCTCAGGCTGACTGTTTACTGTGCATATGCAAAATCAATAGTGACAGCAGACAGCAACTGAACGCGCGCGTGTGGGCGACGGCGCGAATGCATGCAGGGACAAAACTAGACATGTGCTACTTGACTTAAGGTTACAGAAGTTGATGAAATGAAGGATTTGAAAAGATTATCCTTGAAAGAGGAGAGCGTAGCCCTTGTTACAACATTCATAGGAATGGAGTTCTACATATGCTCTGAGAATGAATGCTCGTTTTAAAGATATCAATTCTAGGTCTTGGTAACAATAACCTCTGGTTCGACCCAGAAATCTCTAGGACTGATTTTGTGGACAAAGCCGACAGATATGATAGGAGTTTACTGTCCAAAACTTTGTACATCAGTGTACCTTTGCTAAAGTGATGTTCCAAAAGAAGCAGGATTTGTGTTTCATTTTTTGTTCTGTCGATAGGTGCGGATCAGGCAACATAAGCTTGACTGCTCTCCAATACAGGGACTCTAACTTTTTCTGATGTACACCAGCACAGTCATCCCATATAGTGGAAGCATAAGCAATATGAGATCTTACGTGGGCATTGTAGAATATGACTACCCCATTTTAGCTGGTAGTGTATAACTAATCCTAGTAGTCTATGTTGGCTGACCCGATTCATTTGGCGATCTTCAATGGATAAATTAAGAGGAAACAAGCCTAGCTGATGTTTTTGTCGGGTGGATATAGTCATGCACTCTGTTTTGGTAGAATTTAAGTGCATTGCGTTATCTTCACACCTGCTTTAAATCCATGAGACTTTGTTGTCAGCGATCATCGATATTATCAATGTCTTTGTCAGCTGTCTGTAGTGTACAATCATCAGCAAACATTCACATGATACTTTGCGATTTGACATGTGAAATGCTAGGTCATTAATACACAGAGAAAAGAGTAGGGGGCCTGAAATAGAACCTTGGGGTACCCCTTTCTTGACTACCTTTTCAGGAGAATAGGAGCCATTCAGTAGGACTCGATGTTATCTGGCTCCAAGATAAGACTAAAAAAAAAGCTGCTGTTTTTGAACGTTTGATATACATATAAATCTTTTCCAACAGAATGTCAAGGTTGACCACATCAAACGCTTTTTTAATGTCAAGGAATATTATATCAGTTAGTTGAAAATTATTCATCGCGAACAGCCATGTGTCCAACAAATAGGTGTATGACAGGAATGTCCATGTCGAAAAGGCAAATGAGGTGACGTTTTTCCAAATAACTTAAGAAATTTGTGTGTACATATTTTTCTATAGGTTTTTTTTTTTTTTTTGGGGGGGGGGGGAGAGAGAGAAAGAGAGAGAGAGAGAGGAGAGAGAGAGAGAGAGAGAGAGAGAGAGAGGGAGGGAGGGAGGAGAAAGAGTTTCACTTTCACTTTCAATTTCATCATGGAGGCGTCAATGCGTACGGACTAGTCCGTATACGCTACACCACATCCTTTAAGTTTTGAGACCACAGTGTGAATGATTTAAGGCTGATAGATAAATGAATTGATAACTAAGATGAGAAAATTTAAGAAGAGGGTATCGTGGCTATGACTTAGCAGATGTCTGACCTACGCATTAGCGAAACACGCTGTCAGAGCTTGTGTAACTACCTAACATTGGTTTTGCCATTTTTATCATTATGTGTATGTGTAGTGAGTGTACACATGTGTGTGTGTGTTTGTGTGTATGAATGTATGGGCATGGGCCATGCTTTGTGTGTGTGTGTGTGTGTGTGTGTGTGTGTGTGTGTGTGTGTGTGTGTACATGATGTGCATGTATGCATATGCGCGCACGTGCGCGCGCGCGGTGTGTGTGTGTGTGTGTGTGTGTGTGTGCCCGCACGTGTGAGCGTGAGTAGTTGTGTGTGTGTGCGCGTGCGCGCGCGCGTGTGTGTGTATGTTGTCAGTACAACCATGGGTTAATCTGACAATGAATTGGTTTCAGTCAGTCAGTCAGTGTGTGTGTGTGTGCGTGTGCGTGTGTGTGTGTGTGTGTGGTGTGTGTGTGTGTGAGCTTTCGTGTGCAGGAGTGCATGTGCATGTGCGTGTGTGTGATTTGAGGTATTGTGTGAGCATACGCACGTATTCTTTCATTGAGTGTCTACCTTCATCGAGTTGAAGATCTATTCTGACACTTTGGTGTGTATAACCGTTTTTTATCCCGCCATTAAGGCAGCCATACTCCAACTTCGGGGAAGGTGCATGCTATATGTAACGTGTCATCCATACCAACGGCCAAACTGGCCTCTTCCGAAAGTTGGTGATGGGATTTTACGTGTGTGCAAGATGCTGTGCGTGCGTTCACACACGGAACCTCGGTTTATAGTCTCATTGGAAGGACTGTATGGGGAATGGAGTCAGAGCCAATGTTAACTCCGAGGGAAAAATCCCCCTGTACCGTAAATTCGAACCCGCAACCCAAGGGTCACGAGTCCGGCGCTCTACCAACTGAGCTATTCCGGCCCCGGTATTATATATGTGTACATCTAAGTGTGCATGTCTCGGTGCCTTTGTACGTGGGCGTATATGCATGTGCATATGTGTGTGTGCGTGCGCGTTTGTGTGAGTGTGTGTATGTGCGCACGCACGTGTGTGTATGTGCGCATGCACGCATGAAGAGAGAAGAGAGAGAGAGAGAGAGAGAGAGGAGAGAGAGAGAGAGAGAGAGAGAGGAGAGAGAAGAGAAAGAGAGAGAGAGAGAGAGTCTTTTTCTTGTCATTTGCTGAGCCCACACAGATTTAGTCATTTTTATTTTCTCCCTTCCATCTCCTGCTGAGTCCCTTCAGTGGTGTTCAAGTAATGCTTGTGATCTAACATACAGCTGACCTTCCTACTGATGGCAATGACTGCTTAGTCGTGAAGATGGCCATAGTGATCACTTCCTCCGGATGACGTCACCACGTCAGTCCAACGACAATCCCATGAGTAAGCGTAGAGACGCAATCCAAACTGTGTGTGTGTGTGTGTGTGTGTGTGTGTGTGTGTGTGTGTGTGTGTGTGTGTGTGTGTGTGTGTGATTTTGTTCTGTTTTGTTTAAGTTTACTGCTTCACTGCCTATTCAGAATTTTTCTTTACATCGTGTTGAAGTCACACACACACACACACACACACACACACACACACACACACAACCACACATATGAAAGCACAAACGTTCTTACATATTTAGTCGCAATAAACATACCAAGTGTTCCGAAAAAAATGGTATATATTCCCCACTCACTTTGGCGACAATACATTGATATTCAGGCCTTATATTCCTCTCCAACTACTTTTTGTTACTCCAGTTCTTAAAGTAACAGGGGGTTACTTTAGAATGGGAACGAAGAAATAGCAGTCTGTATGTGTGTCCGTGGTCAAAATGTGTTCCACTCGCTCCAGACAAAACTACTGGGCCGACTTTCTGAAAAATTGTAGGTATGTTCACTATGGGTCAAAGATGATGCCCGATGTTTTAGTTTACGTTACAGCCGTTACTAACAGCTTGTAACGGCTGTAACGCTTTTCTTCTCCATGGAATATCTCAGAAGTACGCGTCAGTACATCGTGTTGGTGTTTGTCGAGCGTGTTTGAGAGTGGTTGTCTTCAGCGAACGCGGCAAATTCATCACCAACCTGAACACAGCTTAAGCTATCGGACTGCAAGTTGCAACGTTGATCCGCCATGTTTGTTTGAACACAAACGGCATGCGTCCAGGTGTGTGTTTTTTCTTTCTTTAATGACAGCGGGCGATTGTGTGTGTGTGTGTGTGTGTGTGTGTGTGCTCCAGATAGCGTTTATGTTTCCCTGTGATGTGGGCGGCATTGTTTCTGCTGACGAAAGGAGCAAGGGCATCGGGGGGGGGGGGGGGGGGGGGGGGGGGGGGGGGGGGGGGCGAGTCACGGCAGGCAGGAAAAAAAAGAAGGCGACAGCGACACGTGGATCACATCGTCTGTGTGAACCTTGCACGGTGAACGTGGCTTCATATTTCTTCACAGGCTTCTTTGGGTAAGTCAGCTTTCCTCAGCGATATTTTGCTTACAGTGGAATGTTAGCAAGTAAGCATTTCTTTCCCGACCGTCGTGCTCGATAGGACAAACATCTGTCAATTGCACAATTTATTTCATGAAAAGTGGACTTGTATCAAAACACGCACAGATAGAAATAGAGATCAGTTTCTTTTTTTTTTCTTCTTCAAGGAAGATGGCTATATATTTGAATCATTTCTCGAACAGTGTGTATAAAGTGGTAATGTATTGCTCCTTTCCACCAAACATTGCAAGTACTGGATATGTACCAATCTTGTACCTCCACCAGAAATAAATCGTCTTTGCATGCCAGATTTTGGCTCGTGGTCACTAAATATTACCAACTGAACACTAACTGGTCACTCATATGAACTTTAAAATAAGGACTTTGAAGATGTGGGGAAATGTGTCACTTTATCAACCACTTTTTATCTGATAGGCACATCCTTTCTGTGCAAGGGGCTAAACTGGATCTTCACACAGATGTGTGGTCTTGTGCGTGGCAGACTAGAAACATCACTGAGAAGAAAAAAAAATCGATTTGAAAATGTGCATTACCAGAGGTAACATTTCTTTCTCTCTCAACAGGATTATCACGTCAGTGAATGACAGCAGTACTAACATTGCAATTTGTGATGCGTTTTTTCATTGAGATAAATTGAATAACTTAATGAAGGCAAAGTAGTGACTTTTAAATACATTCTTAGTCAAAACAATGGATAGCCGACAGGCACACACACACACACACAAACGCACACAAGCGCGCGCGCACACACACGCATTCAGGCACGAACACGCGGATACACGCACACGCGCTAGCACGCACACGCACACTGGCGCACACGCACCCCCCCCCCCCCCCCCCCCCCCACACACACACACACACACACACACTCTCTCTCTCTCATGCATGCACTCATAGTTAAAAAGAGAAACACATTCATACAGATAGGAAAAGGGAAACAAAGAAACAGAAGTTTAGGAGCAGCAAGGAATTACGCAGGTGCCACCCGAACTTTTATAATCAATTCCGGGGAAGACTTGCCAAACATATGTACAGTGAAACAGCATTTTAAGTGTGCCTTCCAAAATCATTGATCAGCCCATCAATCCCCTTTTCTTTTCAAAGAAATCTGTCAGCATTGTTCTAAGGGTAGTTTGATTGTATTTAATTGCAGCTGCAAAAAGAAAAAAAAAATACTGTGATTTTTTCTAGTAACTTTGTTTGACTTACGTGACCTTCTCTCTCTCTCTCTCTCTCTCTTCTCTCTCTCTCTCTCTCTCTCTCTCTCTCTCTCTTCTCTCTCTCTCTCTCTCTCTCTCTCTCTCAGCTAAAAACAGCTGTTTCTCATGGTGACACATATCACTAGTAACTTTGTTTGACTTGTGTGACTCTCTCTCTCTCTTTCTCTCTCTCTTCTCTCTCTCTCTCTCTTCTCTCTCTCTCTCTCTCTCTGCTCATAAAACAGCTGTTTCTCATGGTGACACATATCACTGCTCACATGAGAGAAACCATCCGAATAGCTAGAAGGTAAAACACAAAGCTGTTTTAATTTGAATGTGAGTTTTAAGGTTACTTGGTTTGTGGCAGTTACATTCATTGCAAGACATGAACATTTGCCTCTGATCATAGACGTTGAAAGAGGCATCTCTAATAATACATGAGATATGTATGTAAGATTTCTTTGAAATACATTCAGAGTAGTTTGCTATTTTCGTAGAACTCCTTTATGTATTTGCAGCTGGCAACCAGTGTCTAAAAATCTTATGTCTCTTGTTCACTTACACAGAGGTGACCCTCCACAATGAGACCAGTCTGAACTTGTGCGACCTTCTTTAGGGCTACAGCTGAAAAGAGATTGTGGAGGCCTATCTGGGGCGTTTGGACTTTTTTTGTTGCAGAAATGTGTTCCTTACACCCTAAACTTTCATGTGGAAGTGAGGTCTAAAAGCCCAATCTAAAATCAAAATGAACGCGTTTTTTGAGCAAAATAATTTATTTTCATTTGCCTAAATCTTAATGTAACCCTTGCAGAACCCCAATGTCTGTTATATATCATTCGAAAACTGATACGATGTTTGTACGGTTTCACTGCGTGTCATCTAAAATAACCTGACACATTGCATAGTAGGACAGATATGACGTACACTAACTTTCAATTTTCAACCAATCGAAGGCCGAATGGTTCCCGCCCTGGCAACAGAAATGCGATTCACATCTCGCATTGGCCAAGCACGCGCTGAGAACGCTAAATCTTGCTACTTCCAGATACGCGGTTTGAGCTTTAAAAATTCAAAGCTTCATCATGTCGACCACTTCCTGACTAGCGTACTTGCTGATTTCTTGCAAATCGGGAAATTTACCAGCTGCCGACCAACAAGAGTTGAGTGATCTCATCATGGATTATTTTCTCCATAACTCTGGGTCTAAAGAAAATCTGTCCAATGATGAAGAAATCTCCGACTCAAACTGCGCCGAGGAGTGCCACACCAATTAGGAGTGTGAAGATAGTGACACACCATTCGTCCATGCCGAAGAAGTTAGAGGCCTTGCTAATTCTTCCATGGATATAGATGCAACTCCTGATGATGCAGGAATGCTAGCCAGGGCTCGAGTGCGTTCATACAAGGTAAACGGTGCTGGATGCCGACAGATCAAGGTACCAAACAGGTACACATGTACCATTTAGAGTGAAGAATTTGAGAAATGTTATTTTTCTAAATTTTACCCCTTTTCCACTTCTCTTTCCATTTTCTGAAAGCACATTCTGTATAAAAGCAAGCAACCAGAATGTGAATGTCATTTCCTGGCATACACATATGTTTATTATTGCATCCTGCGAAAAATTGGGAAGTTTGGTTAGAACTAAGATGCCGTTGCTAAGGAAAACATGCTGGAGATGTTTGCAAACATTTAGAGGCCGTTTTCTCAAAATGGACGACAACACAGTAACCCACTTCAAATGACCATAACTTTCTTATTTTTTTACCCTATAGCATTCATTTTCATGTCAATGTCATCAAAAAGGCTGTAGAGTACACACACACACACACACACACACACACACACACACACACACACACACACACCACACATACACACACACACACACATATATATATATATATATATATATATATATAGAAAAAAAAAAAATATATATTATATATATATATTATATATATTATATACTGAACAACATTAAAAACGCACCGCTTGCCAAAAGACCCAGACAACGTTGGTAGTACAGAATTATTTAATGAAAGTAAGCATATTTGATTACGCATCCATTTTTCAATTAAAACAAAATGTCTGTTCTTGACAAGAATGGCCGAATTCATCTGAAATTAGCTGTTGACTTCACTAGGGTCCCTGTCAAAAAGTACACCACGACGAGCATGTCCGTCCGCGAGCTCTAATACCGAGTGTGTCCGCCATTTGCCCGATGCACGCTTGGCAGCGCCTCCTCATGGAGTAGACAAGGTTGTGCAAGAACGCCTGTGGCAGTCCATCCCACTCCTCGGTCAGTGCGCGCCTCAAATGATCGAGAGTCTGTGGACGTCTTCCACGGGCCACAAGACGCCCCAGCTCATCCCAGACGTGTTCAATGGGAGCCATGTCAGGGGACAGAGATGGCCAGGGCAACACGGCAATGTTGTTCGCCTGGAGAAACCAGCAGTGGCTCTTGCAGTGTGGGGTCGTGCATTATCATGCTGGAAGAACTGCAGCTCCGGGTGCTGGCCAAACAGTGGGACGACGTGGTTCTGCAGCACCTGTTGGTACGTGTTGGCATTCACATGGTTGTCAAAAAAGTACAGAGCTGTCCGGTAGTCATGACTGAATGCCCCCCAAACCATCAGACTGCCCCCTCCCATCTATCGGCTTCAAACACGCAGCAGTTGGCGTAGCGTTCCCCGACACGCCTCCAGACTCTCATTCTCCCGTCAGCATGAGATAACGTGAAGCGACTTTCGTCAGAGAACAGCACAGCTCTCCACTGACGTCGTGTCCATGGCAGATGCCGGTTGGCCCACTGCAGGCGTTGCTGACGGTGTCTACGGGTGAGGACTGGGCCAACATGAGGGCGTCTTGCATTGAGCCCTGATTCTTGCAATCGACGTCGAACGGTTTGTCCAGACACTGGACCCCGTCGACCAACCACCTGGCGACATGTTTCTGCTGCTGTAAGGAATCGATTACGAAGATGAAGCTGTCGAATGTATCGATCCTGCGCTGGTGTGGTAACACGAGGTTGGCCCGTTCGGCGCCGATCAGTGGTGGAACCAGTTGCTGCCAAACGTTGTGATAGCCTTACAATTGTAGAGTGACTGCAGTTCAGTTGTCTGGCTGTCTCTCTCGATGACATGCCGACCATCAACATTCCAATGGCTCGCTCGCGTTCTTGCATAGACAGTCGCGGCATTGTTTTCGGACCACTTCGCCTGGTCGAATGACACCTGATACCATTTTCAGTCGGCATGACTTCAAACTCACCATTTGAGACAAAGAAACAGATGAGCTACGTTCAGTCTCGGCCCCAGTGGCAAAAAAGTGTTTTGGGCGAGTTGCACGTGGGCGTCACACAAACGTTGGCAAGCGCGGAGAAACCGAGGCAGTGTGAATCTGTGTCCCTTAAAAATTGTGTTAACATACCAAATCCAAATACACATTTTTTCTAAATGGGAAATCGGCAAATCAAAACGGTGCGTTTTTAATGTTGTTCAGTATTATAATATATATATATTATATATATTATTATATATTATATTATAATTATTATATATATTAAATCAAGGATAAGTACCGAGCACCATTCCAGCAACTTACAGAGCAGCTTGGTGTTGCAATGACTGCACCTCAGCACTTGTGTCTTAAGAGGTGATCTTTTTATATTTTCTGCTTTTCACAAGAAAATGTAGCTTGTTTTGCTCTTTCATGATTTTCTTTTGCTTCTTAGGTGGCACCTTTGGTTGGTTTTTTGAAAACTCAACAAACGTACTACCGTATTGCACACCAGCCTTTTCTGGGATAGCATTCTTCTTAAAACCGAAAAGGCAGAGGAGTCAAATTACCACTTTCCGCGGTCACTGAGGAGAAACAATCAGGTTTCGAAATATCGGTATCTGACCAGGAGTTATATGCTAGTGAGTTTCCCTCCCTATTGGAGGTTGTCTCCCCTTGGAGACTATAAGCTTGCTGAAGGCTATTTGAGAAGCATTTATTTTATTTTTCCCCATTCACCCACTCAAGCACATACTGTTAGTTAGGCAGAATTATCTACCACTGCAGATATGAATGCTTATCTCCCCTATTTCTACAATCTAAGACATAAGAGCAAGCTTTGTTTATAATTCAATATTTCTTGCAGTCATTGCAACACCAAGCTGCTCTGTAAGTTGCTGGAATGGTGCTCGGTACTTATGCTTGGAATTTATTAGTTTGTTGTAATTTAGTCCCTTGCGGATTCATTCCAAGAACTGGCCCTCAGCACTTGTGTCTTAAGAGGTGATCTTTTTATATTTTCTGCTTTTCACAAGAAAATGTAGCTTGTTTTGCTCTTTCATGATTTCTTTTGCTTCTTAGGTGGCACCCTTGGTTGGTTTTTTGAAAACTCAACTAACGTACAACGGTATTGCACACCAGCCTTTTCTGGGATAGCATTCTTCTTAAAACCGGTAAGGTTGAAGAGTCAAATTACCACTTTCCGTGGTCACTGAGGAGAAACAATCAGGTTTCGAAATATCGGTATCTGACCAGGAGTTATATGCTAGTGAGTTTCCCTCCCTGTTAGAGGTTGTCTCCCCTTGGAGACTATAAGCTTGCTGAAGGCTCATTTTGAGAAGCATTTATTTTATTTTTCCCCATTCACCCACTCAAGCACATACTGTTAGTTAGGCAGAATTATCTACCACTGCAGATATGAATGCTTATCTCCCCCTATTTCTACAATCTAAGACATAAGAGCAAGCTTTGTTTATAATTCAATATATATATTTCATTGGAGCTTTTCACAGTGCTGCTTGCAGCAAAATACAGCTTTGGCTAGTTTCAAGGCGAGGGGACTGCAGCAAAATACAGCTTTGGCTAGTTTCAAGGTGAGGGGACTGCAGCAAAATACAGCTTTGGCTAGTTTCAAGGTGAGGCGACTGCAGCACAATACAGCTTTGGCTAGTTTCAAGGTGAGGGGACTGCAGCAAAATACAGCTTTGTCTAGTTTCAGGTGAGGGGACTGCAGCACAATACAGCTTTGTCTAGTTTCAAGGTGAGGGGACTGCAGCAAAGTACAGCTTTGGCGAGTTTCAAAGTGAGGCGACTGCAGCACATTACAGCTTTGTCTAGTTTCAAGGTGAGGGGACTGCAGCAAAATACAGCTTTGTCTAGTTTCAAGGTGAGGGGACTGCAGCACAATACAGCTTTGGCTAGTTTCAAGGTGAGGCGACTGCAGCACAATACAGCTTTGTCTAGTTTCAAGGTGAGGGGACTGCAGCAAAATACAGCTTTGGCGAGTTTCAAGGCGAGGGGACTGCAGCAAAATACAGCTTTGGCGAGTTTCAAGGCGAGGGGACTGCAGCAAAATATAGCTTTGGCGAGTTTCAAGGTGAGGGGACTGCAGCAAAATACAGCTTTGGTGAGGGGACTGCAGCAAAATACAGCTTTGGCTAGTTTCAAGGTGAGGGGACTGCAGCACAATACAGCTTTGGCGAGTTCAAGGCGAGGGGACTGCAGCAAAATACAGCTTTGGCTAGTTTCAAGGCGAGGGGACTGCAGCAAAATACAGCTTTGTCTAGTTTCAAGGTGAGGGGAGTGCAGCAAAATACAACTTTGGCTAGTTTCAAGGCGAGGGGACTGCAGCACAATACAGCTTTGGCTAGTTTCAAGGCGAGGGGACTGCAGCAAAATACAGCTTTGTCTAGTTTCAAGGCGAGGGGACTGCAGCACAATACAGCTTTGGGTAGCTTCAAGGTAAGGGGACTGCAGCAAAATACAGCTTTGGCTAGTTTCAAGGTAAGGGGACTGCAGCAAAATACAGCTTTGGCTAGTTTCAAGGTGAGGGGAGTGCAGCACAATACAGCTTTGGCTAGTTTCAAAGCGAGGGGACTGCAGCACAATACAGCTTTGGCTAGTTTCAAGGCGAGGGGACTGCAGCACAATACAGCTTTGGCTAGTTTCAAGGTGAAGGGACTGCAGCAAAATACAGCTTTGGCTAGTTTCAAGGTGAGGGGACTGCAGCACAATACAGCTTTGTCTAGTTTCAAGGTGAGGGGACTGCAGCACAATACAGCTTTGTCTAGTTTCAAGGTGAGGCGACTGCAGCACATTACAGCTTTGTCTAGTTTCAAGGTGAGGGGACTGCAGCACAATACAGCTTTGGCGAGTTTCAAAGTGAGGGGACTGCAGCAAAATACAGCTTTGGCGAGTTTCAAGGTGAGGGGACTGCAGCACAATACAGCTTTGGCGAGTTTCAAGGCGAGGGGACTGCAGCAAAATACAGCTTTGTCTAGTTTCAAGGTGAGGGGACTGCAGCACAATACAGCTTTGGCGAGTTTCAAGGCGAGGGGACTGCAGCAAATACAGCTTTGGCGAGTTTCAAGGTGAGGGGATGCAGCAATACGGCAGTTTGTGAGAGCAGCTGAAGGAAACACGTCAATGAAAGCAATTGAAGGTAATCCATCAGTCAATGGGCACAAACAATTGAAGGTAATCCATCAGTCAATGGGCACAAACAAATGACAAGACAAAACACGACGCGTTTTAACCCCATAGGATCTTCTTCAGGCAAGCTAAACAACATTCAGGACAATGAAAAAGAAGGACGAGCACTCACTATCTTGTCAAATTCAGCTCAGGATAGGTGTATCTGCTGGCACAGCGGTGAGCATGCAACATGTAACAGGACATGTCGGTGGATGTTTGGTATTGAGACGTGCACTGAAAGCAGTCAAGTGCTTTTTTTTTTTGCACTTGAATCTGTTATTTAGGCTTTGGCTGTTCTGACACTACATCATGCAGTAAAACATGCCACAGAGTTTTTGACAGACAACACACGGAATTTTCAGCATCACCAAGAACATCAGCAGGATGAAACTGACGTGCGTGTTGATCATCGCCGTGCTGTTCCTGACGGCCTGTCAACTCACTACAGCTGAGACTAGAGGTGAGTTGAAACGACTCTCTCTCTCTTCTCTCTCTCTCTCTCTCTCTCTCTCTCTCTCTCTCTCTCTCTCTCTCTCTCCTGATAATTTGATAAAATGTTAAGAATGTGACTGGACAGAAATAATGCAAAGAGTACCTTAAGACCATTCTTCTCTCTCTCTCTCTCTCTCTCTCTCTCTCTCTCTCTCTCCTCTCTCTCTCTCTCTGTCTGTCTGTCTGTCTGTCTGTCTGTCTGTCTGTATGTATGTCTGTCTGTCTGTCTCTAAATGATAATTTGATAAAATGTTAAGAATGTGACTGGACAGAAATAATGCAAAGAGTACCTTAAGACGATATGATAGATATGAAAATAGTTTACCAACGGCACGACAGAAATAAATGCGATCAGTTCATGTACAGTATGACAGAAGTAATGCAATAAATCAAATACTGTTATGTGACAGAAGTAAAACCAAGGATTTTATACATTGTGACAGAAGTAAGAGACTACCTACCATAATGTTATGTAACAGAAGTAATGCTCAGTGTGTCATGATTTCGTTTGACGGAAACAATGTATGGCGTGCAATGATGTGATGTGACATTAGCAATACGTACAGTGCAGTGAAAATGCAGTATAAATTATATACGGAGTAGTGATATAATGTGGCAAAAGTGAGGTAGAGAGAATAGTGATATAATGTGGTAACGGTAATGTACAGAGAGCAGTGATATGATGTGGTAAAGTAATATACAGAGTGCAGTGATATGATGTGGTAAAGTAATATACAGTGCAGACATATGATGTGGTAAAGTAATATACAGTGCAGTGATATGATGTGGTAAAGTAATATACAGAGTGCAGTGATATGATGTGGTAAAGTAATATACAGTGCAGTGATATGATGTGGCATAAGTAATATACAGTGCAGTGATATTATGTGGCATAAGTAATATACAGTGCAGTGATATGATGTGGTAAAGTAATATACAGTGCAGTGATATGATGTGGCATAAGTAATATACAGTGCAGTGATATGATGTGGTAAAGTAATATACAGTGCAGTGATATGATGTGGTAAAGTAATATACAGTGCAGTGATATGATGTGGCATAAGTAATATACAGAGTGCAGTGATATGATGTGGCATAAGTAATATACAGTGCAGTGATATGATGTGGTATATGTAATATACAGTGCAGTGATATGATGTGGTATATGTAATATATAGTGCAGTGATATGATGTGGCATAAGTAATATACAGTGCAGTGATATGATGTGGTATATGTAACATACAGTGCAGTGATATGATGTGGCATAAGTAATATACAGTGCAGTGATATGATGTGCATAAGTAATATACAGTGCAGTTATATGATGTGGTAAAGCAATTTACAGTGCAGTGATATCATGTGCATAAGTAATATACAGTGCAGTTATATGATGTGGTAAAGTAATATACAGAGTGCAGTGATATGATGTGGCATAAGTAATATACAGTGCAGTGATATCATGTGGCATAAGTAATATACAGTGCAGTGATATGATGTGGCATATGTAATATACAGTGCAGTGATATGATGTGGTAAAGTAATATACAGAGTGCAGTGATATGATGTGGCATAAGTAATATACAGTGCAGTGATATCATGTGGCATAAGTAATATACAGTGCAGTGATATGATGTGGTACATGTAATATACAGTGCAGTGATATGATGTGGCATAAGTAATATACAGAGTGCAGTGATATGATGTGGCATAAGCAATATACAGTGCAGTGATATGATTTGGTATAAGTAATATACAGTGCAGAGATATGATGTGGCATAAGTAACATACAGAGTGCAGTGATATGATGTGGTATATGTAATATACAGTGCAGTGATATGATGTGGTATAAGTAATATACAGTGCAGTGATATGATGTGGTATATGTAATATACAGTGCAGTGATATGACGTGGTATATGTAATATACAGTGCAGTGATATGATGTGGTAAAGTAACATACAGAGTGCAGTGATATGATGTGGTATATGTAATATACAGTGCAGTGATATGATGTGGCATAAGTAATATACAGTGCAGTGATATGATGTGCCATAAGTAATATACAGTGCAGTGATATGATGTGGCATATGTATATAGAGTGCAGTGATACGATGTGGCATAAGTAATATACAGTGCAGTGATATGATGTGGCATATGTAATATACAGTGCAGTGATGTGATGTGGTATATGTAATATACAGTGCAGTGATATGATGTGGTAAAGTCATATACAGAGTGCAGTGATATGATGTAGTATACGTAATATACAGTGCAGTAATATGATGTGGTATATGTAATATACAGTGCAGTGATATGATGTGGTAAAGTAATATACCGAGTGCAGTGATATGATTGGTATAAGTAATATACAGTGCAGTGATGGGATGTGGTACAAGTAATATACAGTGCAGTGATATGATGTGGTGTAAGTAATATACAGTGCAGTGATATGATGTGGTACAAGTAATATACAGTGCAGTGATATGATGTGATATATGTAATATATAGAATGCAGTGATATGTTGTGGTATAAGTAATATACAGTGCAGTGATATGATGTGGTGTAAGTAATATACAGTGCAGTGATGTGATGTGGTATAAGTAATATACAGTGCAGGGATATGATCTGATATATGTAATATACAGTGCAGTGATATGATGTGGTATAAGTAATATACAGTGCAGTGATATGATGTGGTATAAGTAATATACAGTGCAGTGATGTGATGTGGTATAAGTAATATACAGTGCAGTGATATGATGTGATATATGTAATATACAGTGCAGTGATATGATGTGGTATAAGTAATATACAGTGCAGTGATATGATGTGGCATAAGTAATATACAGTGCAGTGATATGATGTGGTAAATTAATTATACAGAGTACATGATATGATGTGGTATATGTAATATACAGTGCAGTGATATGATGTGATATATGTAATATACAGTGCAGTGATATGATGTGGTATATGTAATATACAGTGCAGTGATATGATGTGGTATAGTAATATACAGTGCAGTGATATGATGTGGCATAAGTAATATACACTGCAGTGATATCATGTGGCATAAGTAATATACAGTGCAGTGATATGATGTGGTAAAGTAATATATAGAGTGCAGTGATATGATGTGGTACATGTAATATACAGTGCAGTGATATGATGTGGTAAATGTAATATACAGTGCAGTGATATGATGTGGTATAAGTAATATACAGCGTGCAGTGATATGATGTGGTACATGTAATATACAGTGCAGTGATATGATGTGGTAAAAGTAATATACAGAGTGCAGTGATATGATGTGGTACATGTAATATACAGTGCAGTGATATGATGTGGTAAAGTAATATACAGAGTGCAGTGATATGATGTGGTACATGTAATATACAGTGCAGTGATATGATGTGGCATAAGTAATATACAGTGCAGTAATATGATGTGGTTAAGTAATATACAGTGCAGTGATATGATGTGGTAAAGTAATATACAGAGTGCAGTGATATGATGTGGTAAAGTAATATACAGTGCTGTGATATGATGTGGTACAAGTAATATACAGTGCAGTGATATCATGTGGTACAAGTGATATACAGAGTGCAGCGATATGATGTGGTATAAGTAATATACATTGCAGTGATATGATGTGGTGTATGTAATATACAGTGCAGTGATATGATGTGGTATATGTAATATACAGTGCAGTGATATGATGCGGTTATAAGTGATATACAGAGTGCAGCGATATGATGTGGTATAAGTAATATACAGTGCAGTGATATGATGTGGCATATATAATATACAGTGCAGTGATATGATGTGGTACAAGTAATTATACAGTGCAGTGATATGATGTGGAATAAGTTATATACAGTGCAGACATATGATGTGGTATATGTAATATAGAGTGCAGTGATATGATGTGGTCTATGTAATATACAAGGCAGTAATATGATGTGGCAAGTAATATACAATGCAGTGATATGATGTGGCATATGTAATATACAGTGCAGTGATATGATGTGGCATATTTAATATGCAGTGCAGTGATGTGATGTGGTATAAGTAATATACAGTGCAGTGATATGATGTGGTAAAGTAATATACAGTGCAGTGATATGATGTGGTAAAGTAATGTACAGTGCAGACATATGATGTGGCATAAATAATATACAGAGTGCAGTGATATGATGTGGTATATGTAATATACAGTGCAGTGATATGATGTGGTATATGTCATATACAGTGCAGTGATATGATGTGGCATAAACAATATACAGAGTGCAGTGATATGATGGGGTATATGTAATATACAGTGCAGTGATATGAAGTGGCATAAGTAATATACAGTGCAGTGATATGATGTGGTATATGTAATATACAGTGCAGTGATATGATGTGGTATATGTAATATACAGTGCAGTGATATGATGTGGTATATGTAATATACAGTGCAGTGATATGATGTGGTATATGTAATATACAGTGCAGTGATATGATGTGGTAAAGTATATACAGTGCAGTGATATGATGTGGTAAAGTAATATACAGTGCAGTGATATGATGTGGTAAAGTAATATACAGAGTGCAGTGATATGATGTGGTTTCATGTAATATACAGTGCAGTGATATGATGTGGTATATGCAATATACAGTGCAGTGATATGATGCGGTATATGTAATATACAGTGCAGTGATATGATGTGGCATAAATAATATACAGAATGCAGTGATATGATGTGGCATATGTAATATTACATGTGCAGTGATATGATGTGGTATATGTAATGTACAGTGCAGTGATATGATGTGGTATATGTAATATACAGAATGCAGTGATATGATGTGGTATATGTAATATACAGTGCAGTGACATGATGTGGTATGTGTAATATACAGTGCAGTGATATGATGTGGTATATGTAATATACAGTGCAGTGATATGATGTGGTATATGTAATATACAGAATGCAGTGATATGATGTGGTATATGTAATATACAGAATGCAGTGATATGATGTGGCATATGTAATATACATGTGCAGTGATATGATGTGGCATATGTAATATACAGAGTGCAGTGATATGATGTGGCATATGTAATATACAGTGCAGTGATATGATGTGGCATTTTGTAATATACAGAGTGCAGTGATATGATGTGGCATTTTGTAATATACAGTGCAGTGATATGATGTGGCATATGTAATATACATGTGCAGTGATATGATGTGGTATATGTAATATACAGTGCAGTGATATGATGTGGCATATGTAATACACAGAGTGCAGTGATATGATGTGGTAAATTAATATACAGAGTGCAGTGATATGATGTGGTATATGTAATATACAGTGCAGTGATATGATGTGATATATGTAATATACAGTGCAGTGATATGATGTGGTATTATGTAATATACAGTGCAGTGATATGATGTGGTATAAGTAATACACAGAGTGCAGTGATATGATGTGGTATATGTAAAATACAGTGCAGTGATATGATGTGGCATATGTAAATATAATGTGCAGTGATATGATGTGGTATATGTAATATACAGTGCAGTGATATGATGTGGCATATGTAATATACAGTGCAGTGATATGATGTGGCATATGTAATATACAGTGCAGGTGATTATGATGTGGCATATGTAATATACAGTGCAGTGATATGATGTGGCATATGTAATATACAGATGCAGTGATATGATGTGGATATGTAATATACATGTGCAGTGATAGGATGTGGTATATGTAATATACATGTGCAGTGATATGTGTGGTACTGTAATATACAGTGCAGTGATGATGTGGTATATGTAATATAAGAATGCAGTGATATGATGTGGTATATGTAATATACAGAATGCAGTGATATGATGTGGTATATGTAATATACAGTGCAGATATATGATGTGGCATACATAATAGACAGAGTGAATTGATTGATTGGGAAGAAATTTTAAACAGTGCATGATATGATGTGGATTGGGTAATATACAGGCAGTGATATGTGGGCATAAAAAATATACGAATACAGTGATATTGGGCTTTTTGTAATATACATTGCAGTGATATGGTGGTTGTAATGACGGGCAGGGGGAAAATGTGGTATAGAAATATCAAAGCATGAAGAGGGTATATAAAAATATACGTGCAGTGAATGAGTGTATTGTAATTACTTTGCGTGTTGATTGGTATATGAAATATACAGTGCAGTGATTTTTGTGGTATATGTAAAATACATGGCAGTGATAGATGGGGTTTTAAATGTTTTTCAGAAGCAGTGATTGTGGGGCCCATATGTAATATAATGTGCGGGAAAATTGATGGGGGCATATTAAAATTTACAGATGCAGGATAGAGTGGATAGTAATAACGTGCAGGATATGATGTGGATATGAAATTTCAAGGTGCTGAATGGGGGCCCAAAGAATATACAGTGCAGGGATATGAGTGGCAAGTATATAAAATGTGCAGTGTATGAGGGTAAGAAATATACATGCTTGTAGATTGGCATATGAATACACAGGTGCAGGATATGAGGGGTTTTAAATGTAAAAACAGTGCAATATGATGGGGAAATATGTAATATACATGTGCAGTGAATGAGGGGGTTTTTTGTAATAACAGATGCAGTGATTGATTGGAAATTTTAATTCCCCAGTGCATAAAATTGATGTGGAATTTAAAATAAGTGCAGGTTTTGAGGGGCATGGAAATTACAGGGCTGTAGATGTGGCATATGAATATACAAATGCAGTGTATGTTTTTGGGCATTTAAAATAAGGGGCATTGATATTTTTGGGTAATGTAAATACAGTGCGTGATATATTTGGATATTTTAACATGTGCATGATATGATTGGTCGGAAAAATTTCAGTGCGAAAAATGTGGGTATAGTAAAATACAAAAGCGTGATTGATGGGTTATGAATTTTAAACAGTTTGCGTGATATGATGTGGTATAGAAATATACAGGCGACTTTGAGGGGCTCATAATTACGAGTGCATGATTGATGGTATATGAAATATACGTGCATGATATGATGTGGTTTTAATTAATATAAAATCAGTGATATGATGGGGTATAGAAAATTACAGGCAGTAATTTATTGTAAAAGTAAATAAATCTGATTGAGTGGTATATTAACAACGGCGTGATAATGTGGTTTTTGTAATATACGGCAGTGATAGATGGGGATTTGTAATTACATCATGATATATGTGGTATATGTAATATACAGGTGCAGTGATTATGTGGTATTGTAATATAAAATCAGTGTTTTTTGGGGTGGGTATATGAAATCAGTGCAGTATTTTTATGTGTATATGTAAATAAGTGCAGTGATATAGTGGTAATGAAATACAGGTGCAGTGTTGATGGGATATGAAATAGAAAGCTGAATATGTGGATATGAATATACAGTCAGGTTTATATGGGAAAATTTGAAATTTTAAACATGCGTGATAGATGGGTATAGAAATAACAGAATGCGTGATAGGGATGTGGTTTTTTAAAAACATGCAGTGATATGAGGTATATGTAATATAAAAAGCGTGTTTTAAAGGGTCTAGAAATATACAGGAGTGATAGATGTGGTATAGTAATTACAGGCATGATATGTGTGGTTTATGAATATCAGAATCAGGATATGATGTGGTATAGAAAATTACATGCAGATTTGATGGGGGTAATGTAATTACAGTGCAGTATTATGTGGTATAGAAAATAACAAAAGCAGTGATATGATGTGGTATAGTAATATAAGGCTTGATTGATGTGGTATATTAATATACAAAATGCAGGTTTAGGGTTTTAAAGTAATATCGGTTGCATGATATGAGGGGTATATGTAATATACAGTGCAGTGATAATTTTGGTTATATGTAATTACAGGCAGGATATAGGGGTATAGTAATATACAGTGTGCGTGATATGATTGGGGTATATTAAAAACAGTGCAGTGATATGATGTTTTAAATGTAATGTACAGTGCGTGAATATTTACAAGAAATAACGTGCAGTGATAGATGGGGTATAAGCCATACAACAGCGGGAAACTATGATTGGCTTTTGTAATTAACTGGTAGGGGGGTTGTCATGTGGATAAGTAAAACGTGCGTGATTGAGGGGTTTAGCAAAACAGAAAGCAGTGAAACTATGTTTTGGCATATGTAAAAAATGAGTACGGGGATGTCATGTCATGGGAAAATCAAAGAATACAATGATGCGACAGGGCACGAAAATGCACCCAATCTAATTGTATGATGTGGCATGAGCATTATTCACAGTGCTATGAGTTATGTGACAGAAGTAATGGCAAAGAAAATGTCATGATGCGATGTCAAAGCGGTGATGCATACAGTGTAATGATGTGATATCATAGCGGCAATGCATAAAGTGCAGTAAAGTTATGTCACTGTTATAGCATAGAGTGTAATAATATGATGTTATACCGGTAACGCATAGAGTGTTATGATGTAATGTCATGGCTGTAATGCACAGAGTCTAAGGATGTGCTGTAACAGAAGTAATGCGAAGAGTATAAGGATGTGATGTAACAGAAACAGTATACAGAGTGTAATGATGTAACGTGATAGAAGTAACGAACAGAGTGTAATGATGGAATGTGTCCGATATCATTTCGCATTAAGTATAACGATGTAATGTGACAGAAATATCGCATAGACTGTAATTATGTAATGTGACAGAGATCATACATAATTAAATTAGAATGATATGATAGAGGCGATGCATCAGTGCAGGTGTAGTGATAATTTATGATAATAATAATAATGGTTTCTTATATAGCGCTTAATCAAACGAATTTCTCTAAGCGCTTTACAAAGTCATACTACATTCACCCTTCTCATATACAATAGTACACCCTACACCTAGCTACAAACACTATTACTACAATAACAAACAAATACTAATCCTACGAGTGTGACATTCACTTATTTTTCAAGTATCACTGCAAACACTTAATCCTATAACGTTCAGTCATACAACAAATAAATGTAATGGATAACATACACATACACTACATTTGAAAAGGCTATGAGTTAGGTTGCCCCCCCCCCCCCCCCCCCCCCCCCCCCACAGCACTGATTAATTATGAGAAAATAGATGGGTTTTAAGTTTAGACTTGAAAGAAGGGATAGAATCTGAATGTCTGAGAGAGTCTGGCAGTCTGTTCCACGTCGCTGGAGCTTGAAAAGAGAAGGATCTTTCACCAGTAGTAGTCCTGAAGCGAGTCATTCGTAGAAGGCGGTCGTCAGCACAGGAGCATAGTTGTCGAGAGGGGGTGTAGATTTTAAGGAGATCTGTGAGATAAGAAGGTCCATTTTCAAAGAGAGCAGAGAAAGTGAGAGTTGAAATTTTGTGAAGAAGTGATGCATCGAGTTTTTTATGATGTGACAGAGGTAACGCATAGAGTGTGATGTTGTGATGATGCAAAAGTAATGCATAGAAAGTGATAATAATAGGACGTATGGAGTTAATGCGTAAAATGTAGTCATTAGATATGATTAAGGTACTACACAGGGTGTCATAATTTGATGTGGTTCAATTCGGCTCATATGGATTATGGCCGGGCCGACAGCAAAGAGCTATGTCAGGGTTGAAGTGAACGTTGAACATAGAAGGGAAAAATGACACGCACACACAACTCATTGAAAATATTTTCCAAAAACACGCCAGATTTCTTTAAAACCTTTTGCTCAATAAAACCTTAGATCAGATTAAATGAAAATGTTTCTCTCTTTCAGAAACTCAATTATCACACCAGATATCTCTGAAAAAAGTTTTCGTGGAGTCCGCTGTAAAATGTTTATGTCTGACATCATGAAAGTCCCGACACTCTCAGAACATGCTTTATTGTGATAGGTACATCATATGGAAAGCACTAAAGAGCTCCCGTCCTTTTGAAAAGATACGAGTGACTTGCATGCAAATGGCACAGGATTATTTCTTCTTTTCAGCCGCCAATGTTACACAGTAAAAACTTTATAAGAGAGCTGTCAACATGTCATTCCATCTCCGCATCTTCATTTTAAAACTGTAGAGGATAAAACACGAGGTGAAGAAGCAGCCGTGTTTTTGTCCTGAAACTTTTTCCTGTGGAGGTTCTGGGGGCAGAGAGACGCCCACCCACTCTAACACCTCTACACATTGTTTGCCTGTCAGTGTTTGAAGAACATCAGGCCTTTGAGGGGAACATAGGGTTTTCTGTTCCCATCTGCCCCAGTGGAGCCAGGCTGGGAGGATTTGGGAGGGTTTGTTTCTGAGGCTCCTGCACAGCAGATTTTCTGGACTGCTGAAGAGACTGGGAAGCAGCACATCTTCCGCCTCAACCAAGGGCACTAGGTGTCACGTGACGATTGGCAGATTCATTGCCAGACTTGTCTTTTCCGGAGCTTTTGTTTCCTTGTTGCGCTTTTGAAAGTAAAAGACGTCAGTCTGACAGGAGACAGACTCTGCTGGAACTGTTAGGACAGGTCCAAGCCAAAGAGATGTGTTGACAGCACCTGCCCTCTCAGTCACCAAGATCTCATTTCCCTCATTTTAAAGGCCGCACTCCATGGCCGCGGCAAACGGGGCGTGCCTTCAGAAGACCGTAGAGAAAAGAAAACCGTAGAAAAGAAGACTTGAAGGGGAGAAGATAGTTTTAAAACATCCACTGAGAAAGGCAGGGGCCAGAACAGGGAAAAGGTGGGTTGCACTTTGTTGAGGTCCTCATTTAGCCTGTCTGAGATGGGAGACCTCACCAGGGGCATCGGTTCCTTTCTCGTTCTGCTTAGGCCACTCAGCGACTTGGCTATACAGGCCTTGAAGAGTTTTTGGAAAGTAGCTTTCCATCAAAATATTGATGCCCCTGTCAGCAGAGCTTAAGAAATCAGTAGACCACGCAGTAAGGATATGATGTGATAGAGGTAACGCACAAAGTGTGATGATATGTTGTAACATAGGTAATGGAGAGAGTGAGCGTAATGATGTGATAGAGATAAAGAGGTAAGTGTCGGGTGTAATGTCGTGATTTGACGAAGGTATTGCATCGAGTGGAATGACATGCCGTGACACAGCTAATGCACAGAGTGAGATGATGTCATGTGACAGAAGTAATGCACAGAGCGAGATGATGTCATGTGACAGAAGTAATGCACAGAGCGAGATGATGTCATGTGACAGAAGTAATGCACAGAGTGAGATGATGTCATGTGACAGAAGTAATGCACAGAGTAAGATGATGTCATGTGACAGAAGTAATGCATGAAGTACAATGGTGTGATGTGACAGAAGTAATGCATGAAGTACAATGGTGTGATGTGACAGAAGTAATGCGTGAAGTACAATGATGTGATGTGACAGAAGTAATGCACTCAGTACAATGGTGTGATGTGACAGAAGTAATGCATGAAGTACAATGGTGTGATGTGACAGAAGTAATGCACTCAGTACATTGGTGTGATGTGACAGAAATAATGCACTCAGTACAATGGTGTGATGTGACAGAAGTAATGCACTCAGTACAATGGTGTGATGTAACAGAAGTAATGCACTCAGTACAATGGTGTGATGTGACAGAAGTAATGCACTCAGTACAATGGTGTGCTGTGACAGAAATAATGCATAAAGTACAATTGTGTGATGTGAGAGAAGTAATGCATGAAGTACAATGGTGTGATTGTGACAGAAATAAGCATGAAGTACAATGGTGTGATCTGACAGAAGTAATGCATGAATACAATGGTGTGATCTGACAGATGTAATGCATGAAGTACAATGGTGTGATGTGACAGAAGTAATGCATGAAGTACAATGGTGTGATGTGACAGAAGTAATGCACTCAGTACAATGGTGTGATGTGACAGAAGTAATGCATTGAAGTACAATGGTGTGATGTGACAGAAGTAATCCAAATTAAAATGGTGTGATTGACAGAATTTCACCCTGTGTGATGTGACAGAATAATGCGTGAAGTACAATGGGTGATGTGACAGAAGTAACCCATGAAGTAAAATGTGTGATGTGACAGAAGAATGCATGAAGTACATTGATGTCATGTGACAGAAGTAATGCATGAAGTACAATGGTGTGATGTGACAAAAGTAATGAAAGAAGTACAATGTTATGATTCCCACAGATGATACCGTGCAGTGGGGTTCGAGCGACGAAGTGCAAAAATTCCAAGTAAGTGAGAAAATGTAATTATACACACATATTTACTCTCTTTTCCTTTCTATCTCTCTGTCTCTCTCGTCGATTTGTCTGTCTGCCTGCCTGTCTGCCCTGTCTGACTCTCTCTCTCTCTCTCTCCTTCATCTCTCTCTCTCTCTCTCTCTCCTCTCTTTTCTCCTCTCTCTCTCTCTCTCCTCTCTCTCTCTCTCTGTGTGTGTGTGTGTGCTCGCGCGTTTCATTCTTAGTGTTGTTTTCCAGAATTTTACATTTTATTGTTGTTGTTATTATTATTATTATTGTTGTTGGTTGGTGGTTGTTTTGTTGTTATCATCATTAATTTATTTACTACTACTACTACAACCACTATCACCATCACCACTACACTACTACTACTACTACTACAACTGCTACTACTACTACTACTACTACCATCATCATCATCATCATCATCATCATCATCACGATCATTATTGTTGTGTTAATTCTTTGATGTAACGGTACAAGCGTATACAGTGGTAGTCGTAGTTCATTAATTTTTGTTGATCCTTTGTTTTGAATGTGCGTATTTTATTGCAGTTTGTTGTAATGCACTTCTTACTATTTTGAAACTGATTTCATTGTGTACAATACACAAGGCAAACCCCCAGACCAGTCTGCCCCCCCCCCCCCCCCTCCTCACCACACACACACACAACACTGATATGACTACCACCTTTGAACACACCACCACCTTGTCCACTGCATCCCTGACAATCACACCCTCACCAACGAGGAACGCTCACTCCTGGCAAAAGGTCTCAAAGTATCCTCATTCAGCATAATACCAACAAATACCAAAACCGCACGACAATGACCTTTCAATCAACCCCCCCGCCCTCTCTCTCTCTCTCTCTCATCTCCTCTCTCTCTCTCTCTCCTCTCTCTCTCTCTCTCTCTCTCTCTCCTCTCTCTCTCTCTCCTCTCTGGGTGCACGACACACACAAAACATAAATTTTGAGCGTGCGTGTATATGTGTGTCTTCTCATGTTATACTGAATCGCTACTGTAAATTGTTATAAGTAGTTTTATATGTGTAATAATCGTCATGTGTTACTTTCCTGGGTTTCCCAAGGAGACAGGGACCAGATGGGGAAAAAAAAAACCACCGTCTTCTGGGTTATCCGTTACCTTTGGGAATAACGATCACCAGTCCATTTTTCCATTCACCTATTCATCCATTGTACCATCTACCGCTGAAGGCCTATCAATGAATTAACAACTTTTTCTCTGTCTCTACTGGGACAGGTCGACCAGGGGTTGCTCGCCATCAGGTGGTGGTTGTAGTACTCTCTCCTGCTGCCCTGGTTGACTTGTTTTGGCTTTCAAGAACCACGCACATGCATCTGATATTTCCCCTCTGCGCTCTTCCCTCTGTTGCCCGATTCATCCATACCTATGTGTGGTCATGAACCGCTGAGTACCTACACCTCCGGTGGCTTCAGAGGACGTCTATCAAAATAAAACCGCATTGCAATGACATGGGTTTGTCATGTTTTGGTAAACAGCGTGTGTGCGTATGTTTGAGCGATGTCGTTTTCTGCACCGAGATCAAGTAATTAATAAATCGTTCATCACAGAATAAATATATGAATTAGCTAGTTAAAAAAAAAAACAAGGATTAAATGAGCAAGGTACCTTTCCTCCGACTGACCTGAAGCAAACGGTAGTCTGCTACACTGACCATGCCAGACAAAGAGCGTTGGTTTCGGGTTTTGAGGGTGTACGGGCGTCGTTCGAATTTGCAGTAGTATCGATCAGTCGATGAACAAGTTAGCTAATCATCCGACAGATGATCAATTAATCAATAAGTTAGCTAATCATCGATCAGATGATCAATCAATCAATATTCAAACATTTAGCTTTCACATCCATGAGATGACTGTCCAAATATCCGATCAAACAAACAATTCCAATTTAAAAAGCAATCTGTCATACAATACCTTCATTCATCTACCCATCAGGTAATGACCGAGACATGGACAATTCACTGACTGAAGAAATACATACGTCTAGGGCATACTGAACAAATGTGAAGGTTACAAACATACGGCATCGTTTGTATACATCTTGATTTTAAATTATGACCAGACCCCATAATCTCCCTTATATATTTATATGTCAGATACTGGGTTCTGGCAGTCAGCCCTCGCATTGTCCGACATACGGACATTGTTCGTAAAATCTGGACTTAAAATGACCTATGGTCATTGTTCGAACAAATTTGGATTTACCAAATCTATACTCGTCTTCTTAACACATCTGCACTTTCTGCATAGGCCTACAGAAACACTCTTGTGCACAAATCTGGTTTAAGATAATCTACAGGCATCTTTATATGAAACTGGATCTTACAGCAATGAGACATCTTGCACCTCACTGTGCTCCACGTGATACCGCCCATGGACTTTTGACAGATACAAACATATCTTTATCTTTACACACACACACACACACACACACACATGCACGCATGCACGCATGCACGCGCCCCTCTCTCTCTTTCTCTGTGTGTGTGTGTGTGTGTGTGTGTGTGTGTGTTAGTTAAACAGTCAAACAAAGAAACAAACAACAAGCACGTTAATTTCCCCCAACATTTCGACCTTGTGAATCTTACTCAGGGGATTTCTATAAAATAGTTCACATCGCATGTTGCATGAATGCTTCCTAAAGACACACACACACACACACACACACACACACACACACACACACACACAGAAAGAGAGAGAGAGAGGGGGAGACGTGCATGCGTGCATGTGTGTGTGTGTGTGTGTGTGTGTGTGTGTGTGTGTGTGTGTGTGTGGTGTGTGTGTGTTCGCTCGTACGCATGTAAGAAAGTGTGCTTGTGCGTGTATGTGTTTGAGCGTGTGTGTGTGTGTGTGTGTGCTGTGTGTGTGTGTGTGTGCGCGTGCGTGCGTGCGTGCGTGCGTGTGGTGTGTGTGTGTGTGTGTGTGTGTGTGTGTGTGTTGTGTGTGTGTGTGTGTGTGTGTGTGTGTACAGTAAGGTATGATAAGGTAAGGTAATGTTGCTTAAAGCCCAGCCAACTGCAAAGAGCCATATCAGGGCTGTCACCACGTCAACTCAAGTCATAAAGAAAAGAAAAAGAAAAACAACAACAAACAACAACAACAACAAAGCACCAACTCATTCACACAACTCTTTAAAACACCTTCTGAAAACCATACCGGAAATTTTCTTTAAAATCTTTCCTCCGTAAAATCTTAGATCAGATGAAAAATGTTAATCTCTGTCAGAAATTCAAAGATCACATCAGGTGAGACATCTCTGAACAAGGTTTTCATGGAGTCTGCTGTAAAGTATTTATGTCTCACATCGTGCAAGTCCAACACTCTAAAAGAATATGTCTCAGTGTGAGTGGTACATGACATGCAATGCACCACGGAGCTTCTTCACCGTTTAAACAATAAGAAATGGGTGTAAAAGGAGTGGCCTGTTGTTTGCAACCGGCACAAGACTGTTTCTTCTTTACGGCCGCCTTGGGGAAAATGGTCAAAACTATTTCAGGTTTGGACGGGTTTGAAATAAATCTTTGAAAAAATTGTTAAGTACTGTATCCGCCAAACATGAACAAACAAATCACAAGACAAAACACGACGAGTTTCGACCTCTTAGGTCCCTTCTTCAGGCAAGACAGACAACAGTTGGGACAAGGAAAATGAAGAAGGAGCTAGCACTTAGCAAGATGGGCGTGGAATGAAAATGAGGCCGTCGGAGGGAGACAATGCGAGTTTAAATGGCAATGAATGATCATGATAATACTGATTTCTATAATAGTAACGATAATGACGATGATTAAAATATTGAAAAAATAACGATAAAGAGAGGATTACTACCACTTTTGGTGATGATTTGACAATAGCAGTTGTAACCATCACGTCCACTATAGTTGTTAGCATTATCATCATTAATAGGATTGTCAGTATTGATATTACCACCACTACCATGAACATCATCATCGCCATCGCCACTAAGACTGTTGCCACGGCAACCATGCTGTTTAAGAATCCTCTAACCCACTCTCCTTCTCCCATACTACAAGTTCTAGTACCAATTATCACCAAAAGTGGTAGTAATCCTGCCTTTTATTTTTTCAATATTTTGATCATCTTTACCATTATTAGTATTCCTATCAATGATAAATTATCATCGTTATTACTTTAACTCACACATTATCTCCCTTCTGACAGTCTCGTTTTCATTCAACGCTTATCTTGCGCTGAAGCGATTGAAAATATGTGATTGCTCGTTCATTTTCGTTGTCTTAATTATTTTATATCTTGCCTGAAGAAGACCTAAGAGGTCTAAACACGTCCTATTTTGTCTTATGATTCGTTTGTCCACGTTTTTTTTTCGTTTTTTTTCTTCGTTTTTTTTTTGTTATTTTTTTTTTGTGGCGGTTTCCCTACATTTATATAAGATTTGTTTAGATTTCCGCCTGCAGTCGTCTCACTTTGCAACTAAATAGCAGTTGCAGTAACGTAGAAAGGAGAGGGGTTAGAGGATTGTCGAACAGCATGATTGTCGTGGCACCAGTGTTAATGGCGATGATGATGGTGATGATAATGGTAATGATGGCAATATTCACACTGATATTAGTAATAATAATGATAATATTAAGAATAATAGTAACAATGATGGTAATTATAATAATAATAACAAATGCAATGGTACAAAAATGTCATTTAAAAAATTCTATCAATGATAGTAATGATGACATAAATAGTACTGATGTTGATACTAATCACAATAAAGGAGGGGAGGAAGGAAAAGGGGACGGGTAGGGGAGGGCAGGAAGGACAAAGAGTAGGAGGAGGATACAAACTGTGGAAAGGATGGAATGTTATAGGTACATTAATAGTTTAAATAACATAATAGTTGAAATAATACTAATGATCATGATTTTAACCATAAGGTAATGACAGTGATGATACAGGGAGCTGGAAAAGTGGGGAGCATCTCATTACTCCCCGGCTCGTTACTCCCCCGCTCGTTACTCTCCCCCGGCTTCGTTACTCCCCCGGCTCGCCTAACCCTAACCCTAACCCTATCCCTAACCCTAACCCTATCCCTAACCCTAACCCTAACCCTATCCCTACCCTAACCCTATCCCTAACCCTAACCCTATCCCTAACCCTATCCCTAACCCTAACCCTATCCCTAACCCTAACCCTAACCCTATCCCTAACGCTAACCCTAACCCTAACCCTATCCCTAACCCTAACCCTAACCCTAACCCTATCCCTAACCCTAACCCTAACCCTATCCCTAACCCTAACCCTAACCCTAACCGGGGAGTAAAGAGCCGGGGAGTAAAGAGCCGGGGGAGTAATGAGCTGATCCCAAAAGTGGTAGTTGGATGTATGAAATGTTGTGAAGTATAATAATATGATTAATAATATCAGTAGATATAATAATTGTAACAGTTATGAAGTTGCAACAACCGTTATAGTGATGATAATAGTAATGGAAAAATGAAATGAAAAAGTAATAATGATGATAGTAAAGATCATAATAATTACAATAGTGATTATCTAAAGTCACTGGATTTTAAATGGTTTGTTAATATCCGTCTTCGAGTTCCATTCCTCTTGCCAGAGTTCTTTGACATAAGCCAGGGTTTGGGGTTTAAGATCAGTGTGAGGATAACAATCTGCTCAACTCTTTCTTTGTGGCACTTTTGGCAAGGTCGTCAACCACTTCGTTGCCTCGAACGCGCACATGGCTGGGAACCTAAACAAAAACTATGTTATATCCATCTGATTTCAGAAAGGTGTACAGTTTGAATAATTTCAGCAGTTGAGGATGCTTGATGCCGGCAATGACCTCCAAAGTAGAAAGGGAGTCCGACAAAATGAGATCTGTGTGATTTGATTTAGAAACCATTTCAAGAGCCAGGACTACACAGCAGAGGCAACCCCTCCTCAGATTTGGAACTGTCGTTTAAAATTCTTCTGAAGGATGGAAATGCAGTTCGGCAAAAAAGGACTTGTATGCCCAGGAGCTAATGGCATCTTTACGGTACAAGGCTAAATCAAACCGGATCTCTGGAGTAAAGAAAGTCCATGGTGGGTCATCAGGAATCTTGGATAGATCACACACCACTCCAAGGTGTACATCTGCATTGTTCAAATGGGGACGAATACGAATTCCCAAGAGCGAATGGAACTGGAGTGG
>CM031614.1:66415899-66445899 GCA_018398815.1 Conus ventricosus
TGTGTGTGTGTGGAGAGAGAGAGAGAGAGGATGTTGCGTGCATCCCATGCATGCATAAAATCAGAACAGACTCACTTCATTCTGACAGCAGTCGGAGACAGGGCGCCATGCTCGTTACGATGTATTCAAGAGAGAGAGACCTCTAACTTCCGGAGCTAGCCGCTCCTTGTTTTCGTACAAAACCATTACACGTAACATCTTCCCCCTTTTAGGGTTTCTGGAACAATATTAACAACGTTAACTGAATCATCAAATTGAAACGGAATTAACAAATACTAATTTAGTAACATTTCCCCCCTTTTAGGGTTTCTGGAACAATATTAACAACGTTAACTGAATCATCAAATTGAAACGGGATTAACAAAATGTCAAATACTAATTTAATAAACAAATATTTTCTCCTATACCTTGGAGTATTAACTGTTATGTAATCCGAGGCCAAAAGGGCAAGGTTAGCAATCGCTATAACTCATTGCTGATAATCATGTTAACAAATGTTGAAATCTTATTTGGTAATATAACCGTGAACGACAGAAAAAAAAATCTTAGTATATAAATTTAACTCAACAACAATTTGAACAGAATTTTTTGATTAATTTTATAAATGCTTCCAACAAAGTCCTCTGTTTTATATTATAAATCATATGAAGACAAAAAAATGTTAATTGGTTGGTCCCTGGCTGTTCATGTTCATCTATTGTAATTTGTTTATAAATCAAGTATGGTTCTGGGCTTCACAGATCTGCCTGATCTGGTGGTCATAGCTGGTCCAGGTGAGAGGGGACCCAGGGTTGGTCCGGCTGGCTGGGGCCCTGTGGTTGGACCGGCTGGTTGAGGGCGTGGAGCCTGTGGCGGCCGGGGGCTGGCTGTTGCCAAGGTCACATCAGGAAGCTGGGCCCGGGAGGCTCCTGCGAAGGGTGTGCTCGGTTCCTGGCTGGTAGGCTCCCTCTGGCATGGCTGCCCCTCTGCGCGATGGCCACCGGTGTGGCCATCATTCTTCGGCATGGCGTAGGAATGGTTAGCTTGGGTGGTAGTGTGGGGCTCATTTTTTGTGGGTCTGGGGGGCGTTTGAGTGGGGTGGGGAACTGAGCGTAGGAAGACCCTGTTGCGCCGGTAAACCCTTCCGTCTTGGGTCTGCACATCGTATATCCTGCCCGCTCGTCTGCCTGTTGATGACAACACCACTTTTTCCAGGTTTGTGATGACTTGTCGATGGGTTGCATTTTGACCGCCTCGCCACTAGATAGCGGCCTGAGGTCCTTTCGGTGACAGAACTTTTCCGCTGTTGTTTGCCGTTTGTTTTCAAGGTGGTGTTTTTCTTGTTTGATGTAGTCTGCGGCGGTGGGTTGTAACAGTTTGAATGTGGTGGGGAGCACTGTCTTTGTACGTCTGCCCATAAGCCGCTGGGTTGGACTTGATGTCATTCCCTCTTCCGGCGTATTTCTCACGTTCAGTAGCCCGAGGTAAGGGTCTTCATTTGCCCGTAGACACTTCTTCATCATGTTCTTGGCCACTTTCACACGGCTGCTTCAGCAGCCCCGTTGCTCTGACTGTGACCAGGGCTGGATGTCATATGTTTGAAGCCCAGTTGCGGGAGAACAGTCTGAACTGTTGTGACGAGAACTGTGGTCCATTGTCACTGACAACTGTGTCTGGAATGCCATGGCGGGCGAAGTGGTGTTTCAGTTTGGTGACAATCGTTTCAGCAGTGGTCTCTGGTAGGTAGTCCAGTTCGAAGAAATGGCTGAAATAGTCTACGGTGATGAGATAGTTTTCTTCCTTGGATGGTAAAAATGTCTGTTCCCACTTTTTCCCATGGGCGATCTGGTACCTCGTGCATGCGGAGTGTCTCTGCTGGTTGTTTCACACTGTGAGAAGTGCACACATCACATGATTCAATGAAGTGTCGAATTTCAGCTGTCATTCGGGCCAGAAGATGAGCTGTCGTGCTCTTCGTAGGCATGAGTTGATGCCAGAGTGTCCAGCGTGGACCTTCTCCTTCATTTCTGATCTCATTGTGTGTGGTATGACTACTCTGTCTCCCCTGAGAATGACTCCGTCTTGCACTGTGAGCTCGTCTCTGTAGTCAAAGTAAGGCGTGACTGGGAGTGGACAGTCTTGTCTCGATGATGGCCATCCTCTGAGGATAACTTCTTTCAACTCTGTGAGTGTGAGGTCTTCAGCTGTTTTCTGTCTTATTTCGTCCAGGCGTTGGGGCGTGAATGGTGATAGTGTCAATGAGTTGAGCACTTCATGTTCCGCTTCGTTTCCTGTTGAGACTGGTGCCCTTGAAAGGGCGTCTGCGACCGGGATCTGTGTTCCTGGTTTGTATTCCAGTGAGAAGTCGTATGTCTGAGCCCTGAGAAGCTTGACTGTAGTCGCATCGGTGCTTTTGATAGCGGCTTGCGGCTGATTGCTACGAGTGGCTTGTGGTCTGTCACTACGTGCACTGGGCGTCCATAGGTGTAGTGGTGGAACTTCTGCAGCCCAAACAGCACAGCCAGCATTTCTTTTTTCGATCTGGGCGTAGTTTCTCTCCGTTGGTGTGAGTGTCCTGCTTGCGTACGCGACTGGTCTGTCTTTCTGCATCAGTACCGATCCAAGCCCATATTCACTGGCGTCATTGATGAGCGTCAGGCTGTCATCTTGTTTGTAGAAGGCGAGAGTTGGGCTGTTCACGATCTTCTCCTTCACTGTTTGGAACGCTTCTTCTTGTGATGAAGTCCAGGTCCACTGCACATCTTTTTTGAGGAGGTTTTGCAGTGGTTGTAGGTCGTCTGTGAGATGTGACAGGTATCTTGAGAGGTAGTTCACCATGCCCAGAAATCGTCTGAGTTCTTCAATGTTCTTGGGTTCAGGGTAGTCTTTGATGGCGTTCACTTTCTCAGGGTCAGTCTGTAAGCCGTCTTTCGTGATCTGATGCCCCATGAATGTGACGTTGTCCGACCTCAGCTCCAGTTTTTGCTTCGTTAAGTTTGATGTTCTGTTCTCTGCATCTCTGTAGGAATGCCTTGTAGTGGGGTCGTGTGATTCCATATTGTCCCCGTGGATGATGGCATCATCGGCGACGGAAGCCACCCCTGGTAGTCCGCTGAGAGCTTCAGCCAGTTTTTCTCTGGAAGATCTCTGATGACACTGATGTACCGAACGGGAGTCGTAGCCAACGGTATCGTCCAAAACATGTCTGAAATGTTGTTAGGAGGCTTGAGTCTTCGTCGAGCTGCACGTGCCAGAACCCAGAGGACAGGTCGACCTTCGTGAAAACCTTCGATTTGCTCAGGTCATGGATGACATCTTCCAGGACAGGCATTGTGTACCGTTCTCGTCTTAGAGCCTTGTTGAGTTCTGGGGGTCAATGCAGATGCGTAAACCTCCTTGTTTCTTTTTGGTGACCACGATCTGGCTGACCCAAGGTGTGGGTTCGGTGACTGTCCAATCACTCCTTCTTTGACCATCCTGTCCAGTTCCTTCTTGAGCTGAGGTCGTATTGCTATTGGTGTGCGTCTGTCTGGCATGATGACCGGTTTTGCCTGCGGGTCCACTTCTAGGTGTTGAAGGCCTGGTAGTTTTCCCAGTGTGCCGTCGAAAACATCTTGGAATTCATCTGGTGTTGACAGCTGGTCGACCTGAACGAAGTTTTCTTTCTGGATGTTGATCAGCCCCATTTCTTGCGAATTTTCAGTCCGAACAGGGTGTGAGATTGTCTCGAAAACGATGAAGTCGACTCTGTGTACTTTCTTGTTCTTTGGGTTTGTGATGTTTTGCGTGGTTTTACCAACTGGTTTCATTTTTGCATTGTTCCACATCTTCATGACCTTGTCTGTTGGTTCAATGTCTCTTGCGTATTTTGCTGGGATCATATTCACTGATGAACCTGTATCGATTTGGAATGCCACTTCTTGTCCTTGAACTATCATTGTGCATTTCACGTCTTTGTTGTGTTGGTCTATGCTATTGACCCATCCTTCTTGGTCGTCTGACGAGTTTTCTTCTATTGGCTCCACTTGATTCACTTCTCTTTTGAGGTTTTGCTTCCGGTGCATTTTCGTCCGAAATGGTTCTTTCCTGAGCATCGAAGCAAGTCTTGCCATAGGCTGGGCATTCTTCTTTCTTCAGTCGGTGTCTTCTGCCACAGAATTTGCAATTCTCTGATCATGGTGTCTGTACGATTTTCTGTTTTCATCTTATGGACCTCTTCGGGATTGTCCTGAGAGTTCATGGCTTTGCCCTGTAGAGTAGCGTTTTCTGCTGCTCGACATGTGTCTACGCATTTTGTCAAGTTGAGGTCCCTAGCCTTCAGCAGTTCAGTCTGTGTGTTGCAGTCACGGATTCCCAGAACAATCTTGTCTCGTATCATGGAGTCCTCTGCAGTTTCGCAAAAGTCACATGTCTTACTTAGGTTTCTGACTGCTGAGTAGAAATGTTCGAATGTTTCACCCTCCTCTTGCTTTCTTTGGTTGAACACAAAGCGTTCGTATGTCACGTTGATTTGTCCAACAGCGAATTCGTCAAATTTGGCCATGATTTGAGCGACTGTAGGGTTTTCGTTCTCAAAGTGAAAACCGTTGTACACCTTGAGTGCTTCGTCTGACAAACAGTGAGTGAGCATGGCTGTTTGATATGCTGGAGACTGTTTATCTAGTTGTGCCAGCAGTTCATAAGTCTTGTATCTCTGTTTGAACAACTTCCAGTTTTCTGTTGGGTTGGAGCCAATGACTAGAGGGTTTTGGGGGTTTTATGCCCGGAACTGGCCCAGCAGTCCGTGCTGCTGCCTCCTGTTCACCTGCGTTCGACATTGTGAGTCACTTAAAAATTGTCACTTGTTTCAGTCCCAGTTTCAGCGTTTGCAGCTTGCACCAAAAACAGCACCTGCTTCACTACTCAAGTTAGTAGCCAACAGCACACGCTACATTACTCAAGTTAGTAGCCAACAGCACATGCTACACTACTCAAGTTAGTAATGTTCATTGTTGACGTCACGTCCTGCAACAAAAAGTTCTTTTCCACTCAGTCGGTTTCAGTAGCCTATAATTCTGCAAAGTGTTCATAATCTCCTGCACTTTCCAGGCTGGCCTAATGCACTTTAATTAGTTCTTCTTATCCCACCCGCTGCCACCATGTTGCGTGCATCCCATGCATGCATAAAATCAGAACAGACTCACTTCTTTCTGACAGCAGTCGGAGACAGGGCGCCATGCTCGTTACGATGTATTCAAGAGAGAGAGACCTCTAACTTCCGGAGCTAGCCGCTCCTTGTTTTCGTACAAAACCATTACACGTAACAAGAGAGTTGGTTTTCCTCCGTGTGTGTGTGTGTGTGTGTGTGTTGTGTGTGTGTGTGTGTGTGTGTGTGTGTGGTGTGTGTGTGTGTGTGTGTGCGTGCGTGCGTGCGTGCGTGCGTGTTGGTGTGTGTGTGTGTGTGTGTGTGTGTGTGTGTGTGTGTGTGTGTGTGTTCTGGGTATTTAATGATTGCCCTTCCATATCTCATTTTTGGTCCGTTGTTCTCACTATTTCTGTTACCTTTGTCAGTTTTGGACTATAGTCAACATTTGTCAATTTGATGTACGTCGAGTACCTTACTATCGGCCTTCGATTTGTGTGCTGACAACCCTCCACGATGTTACTGCCATATTTTGTGAACTAAGATTCGTGTAAACCTAAAGTAAGTGAGTCAGCAAATAAGTGAATAAGTCAGAAGTATGTTAGGCTGTCAGCCAGTAACTAACAGACTGACTGACTGACTGATGGACTGTCTGACTGACTGACTGACTCACTCACTCACTCACTTACTTACTTACTACCTAACACTACCTTACTAACTAACCAAGCAAGCAACCAACCAGCCAACCAAATCAGTCACTTAGTCTCTCAGACTGACTGACTGACTGACTGACTGACAGACTGACATACTGACTGACAGACAGACATACTGACAGACTGACAGACAGACAGACAGACTGACTGACTGACTGACACACTGACTACTGACTGACTGACTGACTGACAGACTGACTGACAGTTTGACAGACTGACAGACTGACTGACAGACTGACTGACTGACAGACTGACTGATTGACAGACTGACTGACAGACTGACTAAATGGCTGGCTGACTGACTGACTGACTGACTGACTGGCTGGCGCTGACTGACTGACACACTGACTGACTGACACACTGACTGACACACAGAGAACAGTAAAAAGCTCATTCTGGCTCACCCGGTCTCAACCAGTTTCGACCGGGTGACTCCAGAATGAGCTTTTTACTGTTCTCTGGCAAGTAAGACTTCAATAACAAAAAATAACGATTTTTTACAAACAAACATACTGTGTAGGATTATCCGTTTTCAATACTAATTTACTAAACTTTTTAGATTTTAGTTTTTGCTTAATCCTATGTTTTTCCTGATCATTTTCAATAACATCATTTTCGCGCATACATTCATCAAATGCGTCTCTGTCTTTCATGTGAAATAAAACTACAATCTTTAACTGTTCTCTAAAGTCTTTTAAAACTGAGTTATATTTTTGACATAAAATCCACACACTTATTCCAGCATGTCTTCCACTGAAAGCCAGTTTTGACAAAGTGTTTCTTTTTTTAACTATGTCTCTTTCTGCTGAACAGTCATCTATAATAAATAGTGTCTGCGTTCCTTCAAACAGTTTATAAAACTGTTCTAAACACTCACTCAGTTTATTGCTAGGATCAACTAAATATATTTCATCATCTGTCCATATAAACCTTCTATCATGATATGCTTTGTTCCATTTAAGTGTTGGACAGAAAATCACAATATGATCAAAATTATAGCGATAAACTGTTTGTAATAGGTCTGGGACAAATATTGTTTTTCCACAACCAGTCTGTCCACAAATCAATGAACAATGAGGAGTTTTTGTCATAAAGTTTAATTGCTCCATAGTTTTTATAATAGAATTTAATCTAATCCAGTTATTGTTTTTATCATGCTCTCTGTCAAAACTTGTTCAGTATAATAAAATCCTATCAGATCTAAATGTGTAAGATTAATCCAATTCAGTTCTGTAAGATTGTTTCTATTTAGACTAATATTGATTTGTCACTGGTTGTAACGACCTTAATCCCCCCACCAGTCGTAAAGAACGACGACGGTAACTTTAAGACTGTCAACGTCTAAGTTTTGCCAGCTAATTAGAATTCCTTTTAGAAGGACGTCACTAACGCCCACAACCCCATCCCTCTCCACATCTTTTAAGACAGAAATTTCAAATATCATTGTGAACGTGTCTCCTAATTTCATTTGTGGAATGAACTGTAATTTTGTAGAAGCATCTTTCAAAACCGTTTCTCTTCTGTGGAGGATGTACTGTTTTTTCCCATACGGCGTTATTTCAATCTCTTTCCGACTATTGTCCTCTGGCATAAGACTTATATGTAAAGGGCCAGAGTTGAATGCTTTTCTGAAACTTTTTTGACGGCTAAAAAATGTAAATGGGCTTATGAATTCAAATTTTATGTCCCATTCTAAATATGGTTCTAAGTGCCATTTGCTGTCAGGTTTTCGAACTATTTTATATTCATACTGGCCAGCATTATTTGCTTCTACATTGCCCAGTTGCTCTTAGTTTAGGAAACTTTTTGTTGTCGCCAACCTCTTTGCGTTTATAATCACCATCTTTAGTGTACTCAAAACCATACAAAGCGCCTATCTCACCGTTCTGTTCAAAGTCCGCAACGTCTGCAAGGTCTTTTAATTCTAAAGTTATACACCTTACAGGCGCTAATGTAACTCCGGATTCTTCTGGCCCACGCGACATTTTTTAGTACAGCTTATTATTTTATTTCCAAAACAATGTGCAGGTTATCACATTTCACGACTTTCCCCCGTTTTGTCTGCAATTTTTATATTAAATGATCCGACCCTCCCACAAACTAATCTTTTAAACTGTAAATTAGGGAATTGTATAATTTCATAATCGCAATATGCGCTTTCCCTGATGGAAGAGCTCTTAAAACAGTTGAGGGCCTTCCATCATATAAGTTTTCATCAGTGCTCAGCTCGTCCAAATGAACATAGAGTAATGAATGTAATGCAAGAATCGAGCGGATTTTCTCCCTCATAAGTAGTTTTGTTTGACGTAACTCTAAAACTATGAACGGACCGATCGGCAGTTGTAAAGCCTAACATTTTTAGCTAGCTTTCATCAAAATAGTACCCTACTTCTTCTTTTTCAGGCTTGAAGGTCAACATTGTTTTCAGATTCGCATTGTAAGTTTGAGAGTAATGTCAAAGTTACTCATTGCTTCTTTTAGTGAGAAAAACCCGTAATAACCATCAGGTATTGTTAACTGCTAACTTTGGCCCCTGTTTTGTCAATTTTTAGAACCTTATTATTCTCCTTGGATTCACTTATATTAAACCATACGACTTTGTAAAAAAATTCATGAAGTGCAACCATTTTGGCTCCGCAATTGTTATCAATAGCATGTTCTAAAAACGAAGGACGGTCTTGAGTTGTTATTGTTACAAACATTTTTTAAATGAAATAAAAATGAGTGCATTTAAATATACTGATGCAAAATATTTTGTTGGGCCGCACTACAATCTTAAAAATATAACAACTGACACCCTTGTCATTTCTGTGACTCAGTCTGAGGCGTTTCAAGTAAAGGTTAGTACTCCATTAAACAGATATCTTAACCCCCCTATTAAAAAAAGACTACATCCCAAAAGTGTGGTTTAGCCATCCGATGCAGTTTTATCAGAACCAGTTAAACTTTGCTGTGTTTGTGCATCAACTGGGTGTGGAGTGTCGTATGCTGATCATTTAAATCATCCTGATCCTTTGGTGAGGTCAGTGTTATAGGTTTCATTTCTATTACACCTTCAGACGTATTTTGACTGAACTGCAAGCGCCATTACCGAATGACAAACCGTTTAATCCATTCAGCAACAGAATAGACATGAAGGCTTTTGAAAGGATCTGTAACGAATTCAATATTAAGGCTAAGACAGACTTTAGACAAAAGTCGGATCTTAATCATGGCCTAGGCACCCCTTATTTTTGGGGCGTGCACAGAAAGTATAACTATGCTTGGAATCCTCCTTACACATCTTTTTCTTCAGGCACGGCTGTTCACCTCGGGTCCATAGAGCAAGAGCATAAAACAGCATGGACAACATTTATCTTAGACACTTCTAAGGGCCTAACTAAAAGCAGGAATAGAACGAATAAACGACTCTGTTCGTACTTACGTTTGGTGTTTGCTAGGTTCGCAAGCACAAACGAGATCGAGCATAACAGATCCTTCTACTGGTTTTGATGCACAAAAACAATACTTAGCAAATTTAGAGGACGCCATTAATTCTACAGTTGATTTGCCTTCAAGTATAAAAAGGTACCAAAATGTTTTACAATTTGCAAGATCGAAAGTAGACTTTGCTGTTGGTACTGGTTTATACATGCTGCCTTCTGACCTCAGACTCCAGATAGGAACAATAATAAACTATAATAATGAAATCCTCGTGGCAGGCAATGAACAGAAAGTTGGGAAAAACGAAATAAATTCTGAGCCAGTAATATTGCAAGCAGTAAACAAACAAGTCGACCCCCCAAGAATAAGTCATCCAATCCCGTGGCCCAAAGCCCGAAGGCCGTTGAAGAAGTAAAAAAAAATAATGACCATGAATATGAAAAGACAGCTGCTTGTTTTTGGATTAACTATGCCTAGGATTACTTGGTTTTATTTTACTAAAAATTAACCCGACTATTAAGAGAACTAATGTCCATAAGTGCTCGCCATAAAGCCAACTACTTTGCCAGCAGTAGACAAAAGCCAGCTAACAACACCCCCTAATATACCCGGTAAAGAGTCTATAGCTTTACTGGCTAATTTTTTTAATAAACCCGCAAGATGATCAAGCTATTTTTTTACCCATGATTTATCAGGCGGTGATGGTGGCGATGGTGATGGAGGCACTGGGATTTGACCCCGCCGCCTGTAATAGCCATCACCAGTGTACTTATTGCAAATCCTAAGGCCGTTATAACGCTTACTAATGTGACTCCTTGTTCTCTAAACAGTGTTCGTATTCGTTCTGCTAGCGTCGTGTCTTCATATAAAATTCTTCGGATAGTTTCTCTTATTCTGCTCACTTGAGTTCGTAATTGTTCTCGGGTATAGACAAATCTTCTAGTGTTGCTGATCTTACTAGTTCAAGATCTTTTAGTCTTTTGGTTATTCTTTCTTTAATATCATGCCCTAAGTTGGCGTCATCAGCCTCAGCGAGTTTTTTTCTTTCTCTTTTTATATCCTCATTTATTTCATCCAGTTTTGTTGAATTGTTTGTAATTCTTCTCTGATGCATCTCAAAGAGTGATCAAAGGATCGCCTAGTTCTCGCTTGGTAGCGGAATCATCCAATTTGTGGGGGGGGGGGGGTACTGTTTCTTCTGATGCCCTGGCTCTGCATCTATTATTTTTGTCTGCTGTAGCCTTAAATCTTTAAGTTCAAGTTTTGTATTTGGCTACTGTTGGAGTTTCTTGTAGTGTGTTTTGAAGTTTAGAAACAGCCTCCACCCTTAATTTTGGTTAAACAATGCCAAGGCGATTACGATCTTCTGCCCTAAGTCTTTGTCTAATTGTAATTCATCCTACAAACTTTGATGGGTCATGATATTGTAAGCTGAACAAGTTTTGTTCTCGTTGGGGCCTGCTTGTTTACATACAAATGGGCCATCATCGTTTACTTCAAAATCATTAGGATCTATAAATACGGGGGGTTTTAAGCCTAAACTTGGTACAATGCCCGACCGTAACTTTCGTTTATTCACGCCGCAATGAGGGCCGCTGAGCGATGCTGTATCAAAGGAGCCGTTCAATCATGTCGTCTCCAGGACAAAACTCATAATCTTCTTCACCTTCAAATGCCTGCCAAGTTTCTTTAAAAATAAACTTTTATTTTTTTTTATAAAAAAAAATTCACCAAACAATGGCTCGATTCTTGACCCGCATAAAGGCTGAAAGAGCCCTTTGGCGTGAAGGAATATAAACGAATCTTAACTGTTCCAAATAACCGTCTACATAATTGATGCGGATCAAATGCTTACTGTCAAATTTCCAGACCTGGGAGCGGATGAAGTGATTGTCCGGCTTCTCGCGTCCTACTTCAAAATAGAAACTCGAATCAGCAACAGACCCCAACAGTACAGTTGTTCAGAATTTGGGCGGCATCGTTTAAAAAATTTCTTAAAACTTGAGGGACAAGAAATATTTTCTTTACATAATCAGACAATTTTTTAACCTATTCTGATCTATGGCTAACCGGGAACGAAAGGGCTGACTTTGCGTTTCAAGGAATCGAAAATGAATAACGCCTAGAAAAAAAAAAAAAAAAAAAAAAAAAAAAAAAAAAAAAAAAAAAAAAAAAAAAAAAAAAAAAAAAAAAAAAAAGAAAAAAAAATAAAAAAAAAAAAAAAAAAAAAAAAAAAAAAAAAAAAAAAAAAAACATAGAATGCGGCGCCGCAGATGTTAAAGACGCAAAAAGTATTACGGTAATTTTGCGAATGGAAATCGCTTTTCCTTTCCCTTAGATATTGAGTTGTTTAAAAGACGCATGCACCATAACTTTTCAAGGAGCATTAAAAGACAGATTCCCATATGAACTAACATTTAATGAATAACAAACGTGTTTATCAGATCATCATGACACCGGAAGCAAAAGTAACAGCATTTCTGACATCTCGTTTAGAGTTTGACGTTGTGCACCCTAATATAGCAAGGCTGGCAAAAATTGAGCAACAATACAGGCAAAATTACAATATATTACGAAAGAGTGATTCACCAGACAAAATACCCAAAGCAAGAATGACCTATATGGAATTTAGTTTTAGTGCCGCAGCAAGATCGCTTAAAGTATTTTATGCTGTTGTAAGATGAAGAACCATTCAAAAAGAGAAGTGGAACTTTTATTAATCCAAAAAAAACGAAAGTACAATTCGATTGAGGGTAGTCTAACCAATCTACGCTACGGGCTAAACCTTATCAGCATTTTGACGAAATAGGAAATGGTTTGGAGGCGGGAGGTGTTAAAAAAAACAAAGAAAGGTTTTTTCCACATAGACCTTGTTTCTAAAGATCCTACACCTTCACATGTTATGCTCGATGATTATTTACAACCAAAATACGTGTTATGGATTGACCTAAGATCGACAGAGGAATAATCATATTGCTGGAAGTGGGAGAACTGTTAAAGACGATAAACATCAAATTGATAAAGAAAAAAGATGGGCGAAAAACCAGTTAATTACATTTGTTTTTAATATATGATGCGCAGCTGAATATACCATGATAACAGATAAAAGATATACAATACTAAATTTATTTTTATTTAAAAAACCCCCCCGGCATGTCTGTAAGGTTTATCCAAATGCGCCTACAGCACCAGATCGCACAAGAAGGTAAAGTAGAAACCCTACATAAAAACCTTCAGATTAACAAACATTAACGCAAAATGCCACAAAAACTGAGCAAGACCTATCAAAATACAGCAAAACCACACGTAGGTATACTGCTGCCTTTAATGCTGTTACATATGTTAATACTGGGAGCCTCCGACTATAGTGCTGATCAGCAGGAACGAGTGTATGTCTCCTAGCAACAGGCGTAGGTGCGCCGCAGCTTTAACCACTAAGGCGGTTTTGTCTTTAGCACTGGCCTTGTTCATTAGCTGTAAGTTCTGCTGGCAAAAAATTAAAACTAAACTCCAAAAGCACACAGCAATGTTCTCAACCTAATACAGCTAAACTTATTCGTTTCAACTGACAATAAATAAAAGCGCAAGCTGACTCAAACATCACGATGAAGATTAGTCGTTTACAGGCCGATTGTGGGGGTGTCGAGAAAAACAAAGGTTGCTCTTCAAAAAAAGGCGAGGCAAGTTTTCTCAAGCAGTCATAACCGAGCAATAAAAAAGGAAATGTTTAAAAAAGTAACGAAACTTTAAACTCGTTTCTAAACAGCTCCACATAACAACATCAAAGGGCGTTTATACTTTAGTTATGAGTCCAAGCACAAAAGACTGTGATATTTGAATCTGAATAATTTTTTTTTTTATTAAATAAATATTTTGAGTTAGAAAAGAAACTCAACATGATAAAATATATGAAGGACCAAGACAATTGATTAAGAATGCTTAAGGGAGATCGTTTGTCAAAAGCTTTAAATGATATTATCAGAAGTCTTTGATCCACAAACGTACAGAATTGTTGTTCATGCTATTTCTCAAGTTTCCAGTAACTAACAATAGACCCACCAGTTAAAGTAATGTTTACTGTTTAATTGACTATGTAACAATAAATGAAGAAAATCTAGAAGTCTGGGTCTCGACTCAACAACAGGTTATTCTTTTCTCATAATGACTTAAACACCCGTTGTGCAGACGAACAGCGTACACCGTTGATGTGGCCGCGAGAAGCCAAAAATGAGAGGCTCTGTTGTCAGAGGCGAGTCTTAGAGATTAGATAAAACAGGCTAAGTATGGCGCCGATTGTTGTAAGGCTTACATCCACTACCTCCAGCATTAGTTGCAAAAAAAGCAGTTTTAACATAAAGAATACAGAACAAACAATGTTATATGTGGTGTGGGTTCTTGCTAGGCTGCATTACGTCCGCAAAAACGCAGAGAGATGTGTCTAACTAATGAAACCTACGTCAAAGACTTAACTTTAGGAATATCTTTCAGTTTAGCGAGGACAAAATTGACCATTTGAAGAACAAAATCAAACCAATAACTGTCCAATGTCTACACATGGGATGAGAAACAAATCTACAACCGATTAAAGTGTCCCATAGTTTTTATAATAGAATTTAATCTAATCCAGTTATTTGTTTTTTATCCATGCTTCTGTCCAAACTTGTTCAGTATAATAAAATCCTATCAGATCCTAAATGTGTAAGATTAATCCAATTCAGTTCTGTAAGATTGTTTTCTATTTAGACTAAATATTGGATTTTGTCACAGTTTGTAACCGACCTTAATCCCCCCCCCCAACGTCGAAAGAAACACACGGTAAACTTTAAGGACTGTCACGTCTTATGTTTTGCCAGCTATTAAGAATCCTTTTAGAAGACGTCACTAACGCCCACAACCCATCCCCTCCTCCACATCTTTTAAGACAGAAATTTCAAATATCATGTGAACGTGTCCCCTCCTAATTTCATTTGTGGAATGAAAGTAATTTTGTTAGAACATCTTCAAAACCGTTTTCTTCTGTGGAGGAAGTAACTGTTTATTCCCATACCGGCGTTTATTTCAAATCTCTTTCCACTATTGTCCTCTGGCAATAAACTTTAATGTAAAGGGCCAAAGTTGAATGCTTTTCCTGTAACTTTTTTTGACTGCGAAAAAATTAAATGGGGCTTATGAATTCAAATTTTATTCCACCATTTATTTTCCTAATATGTTCTAAGTGCCATTTTGCGGTTCAGGTTTTCGAACTATTTAATATCATACTGGCCAGCAATATTGCTTTCTTACATTTGCGCAGTTGCTCTAGTTTTGGAAACTTTTTGTGTCGCCAACCTCTTTTGCGTTTATAATCACCATCTTTAGTGTACTCAAAACCATACTAACGCCTATCTCACCGTTCTGTTCTAAAGTCCGCAACGTCTGCAAGGTCCTTTTAAATTCTAATAATACACCATTACAGGCGCTAATGGTACTCCGGATTCTTCCTGGCCCACGCACATTTTTTACTACATCTTATTTATTTTATTTCCAAAACAATGTGGCAGGTTATCACATTTCACGACTTGCCCTTTCCCCCCGTTTTGTCTGCAATTTTATATTAATGATCCGACCCTCCACAAACTAATCTTTTAAACTGTAAATTAGGAATTGTATAATTTTCATAATCGCAATATGCAGCTTTCCTGATGGAAGACGCTCTTAAAACAGTGTGAGAGGGCCTTCCATCATATAAGTTTTCATCATCTCAGCTCGTCCAAATGACATAGAGTAATGAATGTAATGCAAGAATCGAGCGGATTTTCGCCCTCATAAGTAGTTTTGTTTGACGTAACTCTAAAACTATGAACGGACCGATCGGTCAGTTGAAAAGCCAACAATTTAGCTGCTCTTCATCAAAATAGTACCCTACTTCTTCTTTTTCAGGCTTGAAGGTCCAACATTGTTTTCCAGATATCGCATTGTTCAGTTGAGAGTAATGTCAAAGTTCACCATTGCTTCTTTTAGTGAGCAAAACCCGTAATAACCATCAGGGTATTGTTAACTGCTAACATTCCCCTGTTTTGTCAATTTTTAGAAACCTTATTATCTCCTTGGATTCACTTATATTAAACCATTACGACTTTGTAAAAATTTCATGAAGTGCGAACGCAGTTTTGGCTCCGCAATTGTTATCAATAGCATGTTCTAAAAACGAAGGACGTCTTGAGTTGTGATTGTTACAAACATTTTTTAAACGAAATAAAAATGATGCATTTAAATATACTTATGCAAAATATATTGTTCGGGCCGCACTACAATCTTAAAAATATAACAACTGACACCCTGTCATTTCTGTGACTCATCTGTCTGAGGCGTTTTCCAGGTAAAGGTTAGAACTCCATTAAACAGATATCTTACCCCCCCTATAAAAAAAGACTACATCCCAAAAGTGGTTTACCCTTCCAATGCAGTTTATTAATCAGAACCCAGTTAAACTTTGCTGTGTTTTGTGCATCCAGGGGTGGATGTCGTATGCGATCATTAAATCATCCTGATCCTTTGGTGAGGTCATGTATAGGTATTTCATTCTATTACACCTTCAGACGTATTTTGACTGAACCTGCAAGCGCCCCTTACCGAATGACAAAACCGTTTAAATCCATTCAGCAATCAGAAGAGACATGAAGGCATTTGAAAGGCTCTGTAACGAATTCAATATTAAGGCTCAGAACGAGACTTTAGACAAAAGTCGGAACTTAATCATGGCCAAGGCACCCCTATTTTTGGGGCTTGCAGAGAAAGTATAACTATGCTTGAATCCTCCTTACACATCATTTTCTTCAGGCCCGGCTGTTCACCATGGACCATAGAGCAAGACATAAAACGCAAGGACAACATTTATCTTACCACATTCTAAGGGCCTAACTAAAGCAGGAATAGAACGAATAAACGACTCGTTCGTACTTTACGTTTGGTGTTCGGCTAGTTCGCCAAGCACAAACTAATCGACAATAACAGATCCTTTCTACTGTTTTGATGCACAAAAACAATACTAGCAATTTAGAGGACGCCATTTAATTCTACTGTTGATTTGCCTTCAAGAATAAAAAGGTTACCAAAATGTTTTACAATTTGCAAGATCGAAAGTAGCTTTGCTGTTGGGTACTGGTTTTATCTGCTGCTACTAGGAGAATTTTCTGACCTCAGACTCCAGATAGGAACAATAATAAACTATAAAATGAAATCGCCTCGGCAGGCAATGAACAGAAAGTTGGGAAACGAAATAAATCTGAGGCCAGTAATATTGCAAGCAGTAAACAAACAAGTCGAAACCCCCCAAGAATAAGTCCTCCAATCCCCGTGGCCCAAAAGCCCGAAGGCCGTTGAAGAAGTAAAAAAAAATAATGACCATAATAGGAAAAAGGACAGTGCTTGTTTTTTGGAATAACATGCCTAGATTACTTGGTCTTATTTTACTAAAAATAACACCACTATTAAGAGAACTAATGTCCATAAGTTGCTCGCCATAAAAGCCAACTACTGTTGCAGACCACCAGCAGTAACAAAAAGCCAGCTAACAACACCCCCCTAATATACCCGTAAAGAGTCCTATAAGCTTTTACTGGCTAATTTTTTTTTAAATAAACTCGCAAGATGATCAAGCCTGTTTTTTTTTATACCCATGATTTATCAGGCGTGATGGAGGCGATGGTGATTGATGCACTGGGATTTGACCCCGCCGCCTTAATAGCCCTCACCAGTGTACTTATTGCAAATCCTAAGGCCGTTATAACGCTTACTAATGTGACTACTCTCCTCCTTGTTCTCTAAACAGTGTTCGTATTCCCGTTCGCTAAGCGTCGTGTCTTCATATAAAATCTTCGATAGTTTCACTCTTATTTAAAAATACTTAATAATTAAAAATTAATATTCTGCTCACTTGAGTTCGTAATTGTTCTCGGGTATAAGACAAATCTTCTAGTGTTTGCTGAATCATACTAGTTCAAGATCTTTTAGCTTTTTGGTTATTCTTCTTTAATATCATGCCCTAAGTAGGCTCATCAGCCTCAGCGAGTTTTTATCTTCTCTTTTTATATCCTCAATTTATTTCATCCAGTTTTTGTGAATTGTTTGTTTAATCTTCTCTGATGCCTTCTCAAAGATGATCAAAGTCGCTAGTTCTCGCTTGGGTAGCGGGAATCGATCAATTGTTTTTGGGTACTGTACTTCTGATGCCCTGGCTTCTCACTATTATTTTTGTCTGCTGTTTGCCTTAACTCTTTAAGTTCAAATGTTTTGTATTTGGCTATCTGTTGGGAGTTCTTGTAGTGTGTTTTGAAGTTTTAGAAACAGCCTCCTCCCCAGTAATTTGGTTGACACAATGCCAAGCGATTTCGAACTTCTGCCCTAAGTCCTTTGTCTAATTGTATTCATTCCTTCAAACTTTGATGGTCTTGTTTTATTTGTAAGCTTGACCAAGTTTGTTCTCGGTTGGGGCCGCTTTTTACAAACAAAATGGAATGGCATCATCTTTAACTTTTCAAAATCCATTAGGATCTATAAATTCGGGGGGTTTTAAGCCTAAACTTTGGTACAATGCTCCGACCGTACTTTCTGTTTAATTCACTCCCGCAAGAGGCCGCCTGAGCGATGCTGTATCAAAGGAGCCGTTTCACTCATGTCGTCTCCAGGAAATCAAAAACATCATAATCTTCTTCACCTTCAATGCTCTGCCATGTTTCTTTAATAATAAACTTTTTTATTTTGTTTTAAGAACAAAAATGTCACAAACATATGGCTCGATTCTTGACCCGAATAGAAGGCTGAAAGAGCCCTTTGGGCGTGAAGGGAAATAAACGGAATATTACTGTTCCAAATAATCCGTCTACCTATTGATGCGGATCAATTCTTAACTGTCCAAATTTCCAGACCAGGGAGCGGATGAAGGAATTGTGCCAGGCTCTGCGCGTCCTTACATTCAAATAGAACTCGAATCACAACAGACCCCAACAGGACAGTTGTACAGAATTTGGGGAAGGGCAATCCGTTAAGAAAATTTCTATAAAACTTGAGGCACAAGAAATATTTTCTTTTACATAATGCAGACATAATTTTTAACCTATTACAGATCTAGGCTAACCGGGAAACAAAGGGCTGACTTTGCGTTCAAGGAATCGAAAATGAAGAAGCGCCTAAAACATAGAATAGGTACGGGCGGCCGCAGTGTTAAAGAACGGCAATAAGTATGTAGCGGATAAAATTTTGCGTTATGGAAATCGCTTTTTTCCATTCCCTAGATATTTTGAGGTTGTAAAAGCGCATGCACCATACTTTTCCAGGAGCATTAAAAAGACAGATGTCATATGAACTAACTTTTAATGAATACAAACCTGTTACAGATCATCAGAAACACCAAGCAAGACAAGCATTTCTGACATCTCGATTAGAGTTTTGACGTTGTTTAGCAACCCTAATATAGCAAGGCTGATTGAAGCAACAATATCAGGCAAAATTAGCAACTCTATTACGAAAGAGTGATTCAACCATACACATATCCCAAAGCAAGAATGACGCCTTATATGGAATTTTAGTTTTAGTGCCGCACAAGATCGCTTAAAGTTATTTTATATTGTCTGTTTGAAAATGAAGAACTCATTCAAAAGAGAAAGTGAAAATTTATTAATCCTAAAATAACGAAAGTACAATGTTTTCGAATTGAGGGTAGTCCTAAACCAATCTACGCTAGCGGGAATACACCTTATCAGCATTTTGACGAATAAGAAAATTTTTTGTTTGAGGCGGGGGGTGTAAGAAGTCCAACCGTAGACTTGTGTCTAAAGAGCTACACCTCACGTGTTAGGCTCGATGATTATTTAAACAATAACAAAATATACGGATTATGGATTGACCTAAGACTACCAGTCTCGACCAGAGATAATCAGTTTTGCATGAAGGGGGAATAAACTGATAAAGAGACGGAATAAACATTCAAATTGAATAAAGAAAAAGATGGCGATTAAACCAGTTAATGTACATTTGTTTTTAATATATGATGCGCAGCTGAATATACATGATAACCGATTAACAGATATACAATACTAAATTATTTTTCTTTTAAAAAAAGCATGTCTGTATAAGTTTATTTTTCCAAATCGCCTAAAGCACCAGAGTCCCGCGCCACAAGAAGGTATAGTAGAAACCCCTAACATAAAAACCTTCAGATTAACAAAAAACATTACGCAAATGCAACAAAAACTAGAGCAAGACCTTTCAAAAATACAGCCAATACCAAACGAAGGTATTCTGCTGCCCTTTAATGCTGTTACATATTTTAATGAACTGGAGCATCGACTATTAGTTTGGGGCTCTATCAGCAGGAACGACTGTAGGTCTCTTAGCAACAGGCATAGGGGCCCCCGCAGCTTTACACTCTAGCGTTTGGTCTTTAGCTCTTGGCCGGTGTTCATTAGCCTTGTAAGTGCTGCTGGCAAAAAATTAAAAAACTAAACTCCAAAAGCAACACAGCTTATGGTTCAACTAATAACAGCTAAACTTAGTTCGTTTCAAACTGACAATAAATAAAGCGCTAGCTGACTCAAACATCACGGAATGAAGAATTTTAGTCGTTTACAGGCCGAATTTGATGACTATACAAGAACAAAAGTTGATCTTCCAAAAAAAGGCGAGGACATGTTTTTTCTCTTTCTCAACCGCCAGACACAGGAGCAGATAAGAAAAGAATTTAAAAAAGTAAACGAAACATTAAACTCTGTTCTAAACAGCTCACGAGGTATTAACAACATCAAAGGGCGTTTAACTTTAGTTTATGAGTCCAAGGCATCAAAAAGACGTGTTGATATTTGATTCTGATTAATTATTTTTTTTTTAATTTAAATGAAATATTTTGAGTTAGAAAGAAACGTCAACATGGATAAAATATAAGAAGGACAAGACGAAATGTTTGAAGGAATGCTTAAGGGAGAGCGTTTTGTCAAAGCTTTAAATGATATTAATCTAGAAGTCATTGATCCAACAAACGTAAACAGGCAAGTGTTGTTCATGCTATTTTTTCTTTCTCAAGTTCCAGTAAACTAACCATAGACCCGCCAGTTTAAGTAATGTAAGCTGTTTTAAAATTGATATGCAACAATAATGAGAAATCTAGAAAGTCTGGGCTCTCGACTCACCCACAGGTTATTTCCTTTCTCATAAATGACTTAACAACCCCGGTTGGGCAGACGACTGCTTACACAGTTTTGATGTGGCCGCTGAAGAAGCCAAAATGAGAGGCTCTAGTTGGTCAGAGGGGGCGAAGTCTTAGAGATTAGATTAAAACAGGCTAGAATGGGCCGATTGTTGGTAAGCAGCTTGACATTCCACTACCTCCAGCATTAGTTGCAAAAAAGCAGTTTTAAAACATAAAGAATACAACAACAAATGTTTTAATGTGGTGTGTTCTTGCTAGGCTGCATTAACGTCCGCAAAAACGCATAAGAAGAGTCTAACAAATGAAACCTTCCCGTCAAAGAACTTAACTTTAGATGGAATATCCTTTCCCTGTTAGCGTGGACAAAATTGATCAGTTTGATGACAAAACAAAACCAATAACGTGCAATGTCTACCACATGGGATGAGAAACAAATCTACAAACCGATTAAAGTGTCCAAGAACAGTCCAACGGTTTGCGAGCCAGACAAAAGAGCCATGTTGACTTACTGCTGATGCTTTCCCACCAACGGGGCTACCGCATTACACATTGATACGAACAATGAGTAGACTAATGCAGCATACTTCCAAAAACAGAAGACGCAAACAAGAATTCGTAGAAAATTGTTTAATAAGAATGGCCATCCGTTTCCAGCCGCGCTTGAACATAAAAAACTTGTAAAAGTTCTGTGACTGTAGACAGAACTAATTACGGACGCCCGCCCCCCCTCCCCCCCCCCCACCCCCCCCCCCCACCCCCCCCCCCCCCCCACCTGGATCAAAAGATAGGAGTTAAAGAACTGAAACTACTGCAAACAAGTCCATACGTAGTTTTACGCAGACTTCGAGTCGCTTATTTGTTCCCTATGAAGGGCCAACCCCACAGAAACTTTCCCGAAAACATCTTAAATAGAGTTAATCATCAGATTTGATCATTTGCTTTCAATCAATGTTGGTCGGATGGCGGCTCATTCAACGCCAGAATTTATAGAGGGCCGATGCGCAAAATACTTCTAAAAAACGCAATGCAGCAAGTGCGTAATGAACAGTTCTAATAATCTGAATTTTAACTGAAAATCCTGATGTACCCCCAAAGACAACCAACAGTATAAATCAGCCACTCACGTTGGAATTTGTGGTTTAGGAACTAATGTCCTAACAGTGAAAAAGCAACAAGCAGGAGGAAGCCAATCCGACAGTAAGAGACCATGATCACATTAGCGGAAAGTTTAGAGGTGCAGCACACAACAACTGCAATCTTCAACTAAAGGTTGACCCCAAGACATGGAAATTACCCATCTTCTTTCATAACTTGCGAGGTTACGACTCTCACCTTATAATGCAAGCAGTCGGCAGCGACAGGGACGACAGGGACTCCAGGATAACATGCATTGCACAGTCATCAGAAAAGTACATGTGTTTCACTTAAAATAACATGTCTTTTTATGACTCTATGCAGCACATGATGGGATCTTAGAGTCACTGGCTATGTCCTTAAAGTCCTGCCCAATAACGGAAGAATATTTTGACCCAACACTTGTTAGAAAGGGCGTTTACCCTTATGATACATGAACAGTTGGGAAAGGTTTGATGAAGATACACTTCCGCCTAAAGACGCGTTCTTTTCTAGTCTTAGAGGAAAGGGCATTAGTGATTCTGATTACCAGCATGCTCAAAATGCGTGGCAGAAGTTAGATTGTAAACGATGGGAGACTATCATGATTGCATACTTGATGGCTGATACATGTTTGTTGGCGGACATTTTTGAAAATTACAGAAAGACCTGCATGAAACATTATAGCCTGGGTCCCCGCATTAAAATTTTTTGCGCCCGGGATGAGTTGGGACGCTTTCTTAAAAGTTACTGGAGTACAGATTGATTTATTGTCAGATTTACCAATGATTCAGATGATTGAAAACGGATTGCGTGGAGGAATTAGTATGGCGTCGCATCATTACAGTAAAGCAAACAACAAATACTAGACGATTATGAAACCAAGTAAAAGGTCTAACTATCTCATGTATTTAATGCAAACAATTCTGTATGGATGGGCAATGGCGCAATCACTTCCGTTACGCAACTTTAAAATGTACACAGAAGACAATCCGAAAAATATTCAAAGAGCATTAAGTGGTTGAACAGTTTGACGCCAGATCAACAGCGTGGTTTCATTCTAGAAGTTGACTTAGAATATCCTCAGGAACTCCATGACCTACATAATGACTACCATTAGCAGCACAGAAAGTTAAAGATGGCAACAACAGGCCGCCTAAACTTGTGCTAATTTCCGAGGACAAAAAAAATTATGTCTGTCATTAAGACTTCTACAATTTTATTTAAGTCCATGGTTTGAAGTTGAGGCTGTTCATGTATACTTGTTTTGATCAAGAACAGTTCATGAAAACATACCTCATGACGAACCACTGGATCTTAGAACTAAAATCCACAGTGTCAGAAAAAGACTTTTTCAGCTGATGAACAACAGCTGTTTCGGAAAGACTATGGACAATCGCACAAGCAAAGATGTTAGATTGGTCACAGAGAGACGAAGCAAATCAGCTGACTTCAAAAACTAATTATCAGGACTTTAGAAGATTATGACCAGCTTTTTGGCATAATGATGAAAAAAAAGAAAGGTCAATTAGACAAGCCTGTATTTATTGGGTATACTGTTTTAGATTATCAAAGCTTTTGATGTTAGAATTTCTTTATGGCTACTTTAAACCCTCGTATCTTGAGTCCAGAGAGACTTTACACAGATACAGCCAGTTTTGTTATAGATATCCTATGAAGAATCTATAAAACATGGAATTAGAAGTAGCCTAAGGCATGGGCGATGGTCTGATACATCTGATTTATCCTAAAGATTCGCCTTTGCATTCAACCGTTTAACAAGAAGGTTTAGGAAAGATGAAGGATGAAATTTTCTGGGAAGGTTGGATTAAGGAGTATATTGGTTTAAGGTCGAAAAGGTACAGTATTCGATCCAGGAGAAAACGCCATTAAGAAGCAAAGGGATATTTCGCAGTTGTTGTGCAGTCAAACAGATCACATGACAACTACAAAAGAAGCATTGTTCAATAAACATACTTTTTATCTGGACAACGTAAAACTACGATCTAATCTTCATGAGATCAACACAAACCTGTTGTAACAAAGAAGTCATTAGATAGAATCAACACAAAACGAGTATTGGTTAATCAGTGTTTTCAATGCAAAATTGGGATGGAAGAACGGCATAATTAATACTTCTTATATTTTTCCTTCTAAGTTTTGTTTAAGTCATCCTTATCATTTACAAATCGGCCTCATTATTTTTTGATGTTTGCTTGATGTGCTCGAATTTTTTTTTTAATTTGTCAAGTATTCTTTTCCCCATTTCTGGGATGATCAAAATTTGGGAATTTGGTTGTCGGTGATCTGAATGCATTGCATGTACTGATTAAATCCTCGTAAATGGCGTCCCTTAATAATAGAATTCTCATCATATAATTCCGTTAATTTCTTATAGTCTCTTCCTTAATATTCTTGTTTCCATTTTAGTTTCAGTTAAGGTTTCTTTGTTCTGAGCTTCCATTTTTAACCCAAAATATATTTTTGTAAATTAATTAATATTTGTTAATTGGAGGTTTCAAATGCATTTGAGCCTTGGTGACCAGCATGGTTCTCAAATATATCCCTTCCAATTTTACCAAATTATTACCCATTACTGCTATTTGTTTTCGAATTTCTTTTATCATGTCAAGACCTGCCAGAAAACTTTAATATTGGTTTTGTCTGGCTGTTTAGCGTCAAATTATTATTCTTTAACTATTTTATTAATAAGGGTAATTAATAGCTAAGTCTCGCAGTTAATTTTGAGGCCTCTTTCTCTGATTGTTACTTCCTTCTGTGCTTCAATACGTCAGGTTTCTCCTTCTGAGGCTTATTTTAAAACTCAAATATATTTCCGTAAAATTAATTAAGCAACTGGAACGGTGTCTGGGTGGGATTATCTGCAGTCTTCTTACAAAAGATCTTTGAGGAGCTGGTTGTTTTGTTGTGTCAGTTTCTATAAATAATACAACGGGCGGAGTTATTTTTTAAATTCTTTTTATTTCATATGGATCAAACTCCAAAGGGGATCTGTAGCCCTGTGCGAGTGTCCCTTGCTTCTCGGTAAATAAAGGTACGTACTTTTAAAACCAAAACGGGGAATAGTTTGCTGGTTGTACTTGGAGTTTCAGCAGCAACAATTTATTGTTAGTTTTGGATTGCTGGTACTGGTTTTAGCTTTAAAATTCTTCATTATTCATTGAGCGCAAGAGGGCCCAGGCTTCAACCATTTGTGTTGCGAGAATTGTAATCAGCTCCTGTGATACTGGTAGGAAAAAAGTCTTCAGATAACTGTGTGTTAAAGTTTTAACTAAAGCTGTGATCTTGTCGACTCCTGGAATGCCTCTTCTAAACATGCCAACTTATGTTTTAAACAATAATTGATTCACTCAGCCTTTAAATTCTTTTCCATATCGACTGGAATCATGCGAGGATAAGTTAGCGGGCCTCGTTGGTATATCAGTTGTATGGCAACAGCAAGCAGAAGCACCATTTGTGTTAATGGTTCTGATCTTTGTATCTTGAAGCTATGTCAATGATGTGAGTGCCGTACTTAAATCTTTTTCGTCTAATCGTTATCGTGGGGTAACTATAGAATATCCATTGATGGGTGTCGTTCAGGTAATTGTATTCACAAAGTGTGGTCTCAGTATTCGGCTAGGCGCAGGTAAATAAATTTGCCAAATCGCTTGTTTAGTAACCATTCCTTGCTGTTTGTTCACGACTCCCGTGCTTGGCTTAGCTTTTTTATTGCGTGTTTCCCTTTCCAATTCCTTTTGGCGAATAATAGATTTTGTTCATTTTATTCAGCCAATATTATGCGCACAAATACACGACGGTCCTGCCAAGATAACAAACACGATTTCGTGCATCTTTTGTTTTTCTGATGGCTGATCAAAAAGTCACTGAATTTTTTGGTCGGGGGCAATTGTTCGATTGGTTTGCCTGTTACAAGATAATATTTTTTATTGCTGGTCAAACAGTCTTTAAATGTGTAAGCTGCATGTCCCTGTTTTTTCAGTTTGTCGTTATTAAATTCTAAACTGGCTCAATTCTTGCTTTTCATAGTTATTTGTGCAGCGCTAGCTGCTCCATAGCTTTGTTATGTCTTTTTCTCTCGCCGTCATCCCGAGTTTATAAAACGCGTAATTACTTCGTCAAAAAGGCAAGCGCATTACCCACAGCGCCTTATCATCATTACGGTGAAGCCATTTTTATAAATGTAGTTTGTTTCAGTTTACATATTGAATACTGTCCGGAATTATTCCTAGCTTACTAGATATTATTTCGTAGCAAATGAAGCTGTAATAACAGCAATCAGCTTTGCTGAGGTCTTCAAGTCTAGTTTGCCCAAAGATCTGCCGGTTTTATTTTTACAGGCTTATACCAAGCAATTGTGGTTTCCTACAATAGGCCTCCACTAACAGCAGCATGGTCTACAAGGTTGGCGACAGTTTTTCGGTGTCATCTTTAAAACCAAAAATCATAATTATATTTAGTAATAAAACCTGAAACGATGATCTACTACAGCTACCAGGTAGCGACTAATCGTCTTGACTTACAAATGGAAGTGATGAAAGTGTTATGCCCCCAAAAGGGCTGTTGATTCTATGGCACCATGCGGAAAAACCACAGTTCCTCGGCAATGAATCAGCATAGAACGATTCAACAAAGTCGCCAAAAGCTTTATAAAGTATCATACAGGTATGGAGCGCAAACTAGGATCAGAATGTAAAAAGTGTAGGGACAAAACGGTTTTAGTTTGTACACTAAACTAGTTAGTAGATTTGCCCATCGATCTGAACAAGACTTTATGTTGGATTTAACGCGGATCAGTTTTAACAAAGTCATTAGAGGTCTTCGGGATGTGTCTGTATTACGATGGGCACATTATTGTCGCCGCTTAACTAATCATGGGGTTAATTACTTTTAATCATATGATTTTGTTTCCCTTAAAATGACCGAGCCAGAAAATCTGCAGAATCAGAAACATTGAATAGGTGGAGAATGGTGCTCAGTAAAAATCCTGGACGGTTGCAAGCAGGGAAAAAAATTTGCAGAGTGGAAACAACAAAAAAAATTAATGATCCAATCACAGAAAATAGCTCATAATGAAAAAGTTGCAGAGCCGCAGCAGTTGTTTCAATGTCAGATATAAAATGCCAGGACAAGTTGATCTTACAACACGGGTGCCTACACCACCATAAAGCTGCATAATTTTTAAAGCACTTGTCATTTTTGGCGGCATTGCTGTTGGGGGCGGTTATTTACGGTTAATAAAATCTATACCAAAGCAGCGAAATACCGACGCAGTCAAAAAATCTTTAACACTAAAATAATAGAAAGCTGACAACAAAGCATAGCCCATACCGCCAACAACAAAAACGTTCATTTCGATCCATTTCGATGCAATAATACTTTAAGAACTTAATAAATAATTTATAAGTTGACTTGAATAGAACTAATTGTACGTAGAGGATGACCATAATTACAAACTTGAGGTGACTTAAGTTTAAAAACTTGAAGTAACTTGATCACGACTTATTAAGGAACTTGAGGCGACTAAATTAAGAACATAATTAAGAACTTAGAAGTGACTTAAGGCGATTCGATTAAAGAACTGTGGTGACTTGATTAAAACTTATTAAAGAACTTGTGGTGACTTGTATTAAATACTTACTAAGGGAACCTTGACGGTGCCTTAATTTAAAAACTTAGAAAAACGATTGATAGTGCCTTAAAATAAGAACCTATGGCGACTTGAGGAAACGTAAAATTAAAAACACAATCCATTTTTACATTCTTTTTCCTTGGGGAGAACTCTCTTCTTAATTTCTAATGGGTTTCCTTAAGAGCATCTTAAAAATCTCATTCCTATTTCTAGGACTATTCTAGAAAAGTGAGGAAAAGAAACACTTACTAAACTTTGTCACTTGTAAGGCGTTTGGTTGGGACAGCTAAGGCTGTTGCTAAACAAGACTGTTACATACTGGGTGATATCGGTTTAGTTTTACCTCGTACTGGCCTGCCAGTGGATTACTTCCACTGGGCGTGCGCGCACAATGAGCGAGCAGACCGACTGGAGGCAAAGAAGGCGTAAGGCCTAGCAATAATTTTAGTGATGGGATGTTCGGGCTAAGGAGGGTCTATAGCTCCGTGCTGCCTCGTGTCTGTCTGTCTGTTATGCTAAGTTTTGTAAACTTATAAAAATATAAATGTAGTTAGAAACTAGCTAGAATAAGGTGTGTGGATTTTATTGTCAAAAATATAACTCAGTTTTAAATGATTTGCGCGAAAATTGATGTTATTGAAAAATGGTTTCAGGGAAAATAGGATTAAGCAAAAACTCAAATCTAAAAAGTTTAGTAAATTGTATGAAACGGATAATCCTAACAGTATGATGTTTGTAAAAAATCGTTATTTTTATGGTTATGAAGTTTTACTTGCCAGAGACCGTCACCGTCATTCTGGAGTTCACCTGTGAAATGGTGAGACGGGTGAGCCAGAATGAGCTTTTTTATGTTCTCTCACATGGAAAACTGACTGACTGACACACTGACTGGATGATTGACTGACAGACAGACTGATGGATGCTGACAGACTGACTGAGAAATAATTCTGTTGGCGGCTGGGAGGTGCACGAGTGTGGAAGAGATGAGGAACGTTGCACTCTGCTTCCAGGTCGATGCAAACCAGGAAGGCTGACGGTGCCATGTTCTGTATTGCAGCCACGCAGAAATGAGGAGGAGAAAGAATGCAGGTTAGTCAGCGCATGCTGTCATTGTTGGTGGCCCCCCTCCCCACCTCCCCCCCCCGCCATCCCTCGACCCATCCCCCCCTAACCAACCTACTCTCCTCTCTCTCTCGCTCTCTCTCTCTCTCTCTCTCTCTCTCTCTCTTTTCTCTCTTCTCTCTCTGTTTCTCTTTTGTCTCTCTCTGTGTCTCTTCTCCTCTTTCTGTCGTCTCTCTGTCTCTCTCTCTCTTCTTCTCTCTTCTCTCTCTCTCTCTCTCATTCTTTCCTCTTCTTTTTTCTTCTGTCCTCTTGCTCCCTGCTCCTGCTCCTTCGTCTTCTCCTCTCCTCCCCTTCCTTCCTTCTCATCTCTTCCTCTCCTTTCTCCTCTCCTTCTTCTTCTTCTTCTTCTTATTCTTCTTCTTCTTCTTCTTCTTCTTCTTCTTCTTCTCTCTTCTCCTTCTTTCTTCTCTCTCTCCTCCTCCTCTCATCATCATCATGAATCTTCTTCTTCTTTTCTTCTCTATATCACATCATCATGATCATGATCATGTTCATCATCTTCTTTCTTTTTCTTTTTTCTTTCTTTCTTTCTCCTCTCCACCTCCCTCTTCCTCTTCCCCTCTGCTCTTCCTCCTCCTCTTACTCATTATCAATCCTTTTCTTTTCTTCTTCGTTCGTCGTCTTCTTCTTCTTTTCTCCTTCCCTTTCTGTCAAAGGAGCCGCTTAAAGTTTTGCCTGTTCTTAAGTCTGGTGACCATCTGACCCCTCTATTATAGACCCATATCTATACAATCTGCTCTGTCTAAACTCTTGGAAAAACATATCAAACACAATCTACAGTGCATTTTACAAAGTATGACTTATTTCACCCAATCAGGAATGGATTTAGAAGGAAATTCATTCGTGCCATACAATGCTGGATAATCTTATGAGAAATGACTTTAAATATAAAAATGACTTAGTTACTGGTGCAATTTTTTGTTGATTTTGCGAAAGCGTTCGACACCATTGTCACAGTATCCTCTCTAAAAAGTTAACTATGTGCGGTTTGAATGATTTTTCCCTAAAACTCATAGCATCTTTTCTTATAACAGAAGAGGACAAGCGTCTTTCAAGATTCCACTTTTATCTTCTGTTGCTTCGAACAAATATGGAGTTTCCAGGGATCGGTTCTGGGTCCTATTATTATTTTCATCTATTAAATGACCTTCCACTTCATTTGATATCCTCTGCGACCTTTTTGCAGACGGCCACTGCATTTACCAATGAAATCAATCTTGATGCAGTATGCGCTCCTTACAAATATGATTTACTAAGGCTTGTTTCTGGACGGAAGGGAAAATCATATGCAATTATCCTCATAATCCCAATTCTTGCTAGTTAAACAAGCCAGAAAAGACAGAACATTAAGAATAATATTACGGAGGTTAAAAGTTAGTGAAAAGCATTAGAAGAAGTAGTTTCTTTTATACAATTACTAGGGACTTTCTATAGACACTAACTATCCTGGTTCCGAACATATTTTCTAAGCTTTTGCAAAAGACTTTCAAGTAAACATTCAGTTGAATAGAATAAAACTTTTCTTGATCAACATACCAGAAAGCTATTTCGTGATACATCCAGCAGATATTTCTTATGGATTCAACATGTTGGGATCAGGCCAGTCAAAATTGCTTAAAACCTCTTGACAGCTTATACAGACGCTCTCTCAAACTAATTCTTCTTAAATCCTCTTCTCTTGTCCCTGTAGATT
>CM031614.1:66448399-66460899 GCA_018398815.1 Conus ventricosus
AGGTCAGTGTCCACTGCTGTGTGACTGAAGGTCAGTGTTTACTGCTCTGTGACTGAAGGTCAGTGTTTACTGCTCTGTGACATGAAGGTCAGTGTCCACACACTGCTCTGTGACTGAAGGTCAGTGTCCACTGCTCTGTGACTGAAGGTCAGTGTCCACTGCTGTGTGACTGAAGGTCAGTGTTTACTGCTCTGTGACTGAAGGTCAGTGTCCACACACTGCTCTGTGACTGAAGGTCAGTGTCCACACACTGCTCTGTGATGAAGGTCAGTGTCCATGCTGTGTGACTGAAGGTCAGTGTTTACTGCTCTGTGACTGAAGGTCAGTGTCCACACACTGCTCTGTGACTGAAGGTCAGTGTTTACTGCTCTGTGACTGAAGGTCAGTGTTTACTGCTCTGTGACTGAAGGTCAGTGTCCACACACTGCTCTGTGACTGAAGGTCAGTGTTTACTGCTCTGTGACTGAAGGTCAGTGGCCACACACTGCTCTGTGACTGAAGGTCAGTGTCCACACACTGCTCTGTGACTGAAGGTCAGTGTCCACACACTGCTCTGTGACTGAAGGTCAGTGTCCACACACTGCTCTGTGACTGAAGGTCAGTGTCCACACACTGCTCTGTGACTGAAAGTCAGGGTCCACTGCTCTGTGACTGAAGGTTAGTTCAGACAGGAGACTATAGTTGAAGGTCCCGGGCGGACAGAAGACTCTACGGTTCGAAGGTCGATGGAGACAGGAGACTTAATGTTTAAGGTCAGTTTAGACAGGAGACTCAATGTTTAAAGGTCAGTTCAGACAGGAGACTCAATGTTTGAGTTAGTTCAGACAGGAGACTCTTTAGCTGAAGGCCATTTGAGATAGGGGACGTTATGTTTGAAGGTCAGTTCAGACAAGAGACTCAGTGTTTGAAGGTCAGTTCAAACAAGAGACTCAATGTTTGAAGGTCAGTTCAGACAAGAGACTCAATATTTGAAGGTCAGTTCAGACAGGAGACTCTTTGGCTGAAGGCCATTTGAGATAGGGGACGTTATGTTTGAAGGTCAATAAAAACAGGAGACTTTACGGTTGAAGGGCACGTCAGACAGAAGACTATGGTTGGATCAAAATTTAAAGAAAAATTACAGCACCACCAGAGGAAGGAACATGTTTGGAAAACGTTTGTCCCAAAGGGCAGATCAGTAAAAAAAAAAAAAAACAATAATGCCCTATCTGGTTAGTGTGTGTGTAGGGAAGGGTGTGTGTGGGGGGGGGGGGGTGCAGGGAAGGGGGGTTAGGGGGCTACCCAATCTATCAAACAAGCCAATACAGACCAAGTGTTGTGGGAGCCGTGACACTGTGTGCAGGTGGTGGACACTCCGGGCCTGTTCGACCCCAGAGACAAGGAGCTGAGTCAGGCCAAGGTGGAGATCCTCCGAGGCCTCTTCCTGTCCTTCCCTGGGGGCCCTCACGCCGTCCTCTTTGTCGTCCCTTCGGCAGGTTCACGAACAAGAGGACCAAGCCTTTCAGCAGATCCTGCAGCTGCTGGGAAGGAGGTGCACGACCACCTGGTGGTGGTCTTCACCCACGGGGAAGACTTGGACGACAACTCCATCGAGGACTTCCTAGCCCACAGCCAGGTGCCGGGCCTGCAGAGGATCAGGCAGGTCGTGGGCAACAGGTACATGGTCAGCACCAACGTCCCGGAACGCAGGGACCGTGAAGTGAAGGCCCTGATGGACAAAGTTGTTCAGGTCAGCGACGACTGTGCTAAGAGTTACCGCAAGGAAGGTGTGCAGCCGGGCGAAATAGAAGCCGACATACAGGAGCTGATGCGGAAGGGGATGGCGCGGGAAGAAGCCGTGCAGAAGGTGGGGGCACGCCGGTTTGGAGGGGGCTCTTGGATGAACAAGAAATTTCTAGTAGGAGCCGTCGCCGTCCTTTCGATCTGTTTGATGCTAGTCAGAAAATATTCACCGTGAGCAAACCTCTATTACGTCACCACAGTGAGCACAAAACTCTCTTATGTCACCACAGTGAGCACAAAACTCTCTTACGTCACCATATTGAGAACAAACCTCTATTATGTCACCACACTGAGCACAGACTCTCTTACGTCACCACAGTGAGCACAAACCTCTCTTACGTCACCACAGTGAGCACAAACCTTTCTCCAGGGCACACGCCGTTGAAGGTCGCTTTTAGAGACGGTGTGAGTCCCAGGCCACTGTGACCAGTGACATAACAAGAACACCCGGCTTTCAGAGCTGGATGGTAACACTGCATAGACTGCACGTTGCAATACAGGTATCCTTGAAATGTTCCTGTGCCCCGCAAAAGATGAGGTTCAATACAGATTCGGAAGAACGACAAGAACAAACATTATAAACTACTGATAGATGTATTTCTTCTAGAAAATGTACGTTGTTGTGTGCGTTCGTTTCATTTTGGTCTGTTCATTTTAAAGCTGATTTTTGCAAGTCTGATTCATTTTTTGCCTGTTGGTAGAAAGAAACTCGTGGATAGCGTGGCAGCAGAGCGTCCTCAGAAGAGAACCCCCTTCAAGCAGGTGTTTCGGCCCTTATCTCATGACACTCTAGGGGGGTTGGGCCACATCCGGTTCATGACTCCGGATGTCCCTCTGCTGCCCCCCTTTTTTCCCCATCTTTGAGATGAGCCATGGCTGGGATTCGAACCCATGACCCTCCGGACATGCTCATTTTCCACTTAATGACTCGCACTCTAACCACTGAGCCACAGGGACACCTGATATTTGTAGGAAAGTTAAGCCTTATGAAGTTCACTTTGTTCCTCCTTGACCAGATCCAGCTTGAACACCTCTCTGCCGCTTCTGCCATTGCTTTCAGGGCTCTGGTTTTTTCCCTCCCTGCAACTGAGAGCTGTTTCATGAGGCTGTATACAGACGTTCCTACAAACCCCCTAGCTCCAATTTCTGCAGTGAGGACTTTGACCTAATAGCCTTCTCTCCTCAGGCTGTTTGCCAGATCAGCATACTTTTCAGTCTTGTAGATTTGAGCTGCCTCCATTCTGTTCGCATATGGCACCGAGAGTTCGATCATGATCAGCTGCTTGGTTGACTGAGAGTGGACTACTATGTCTGGTCTCATGCCATTCTTGCTGATGATCTCTGGATGACTCTTCCATTCTGGGAGGTCTGCAGTGCACTCCCAGTCATCTGCCCCGTCCAGCAGACTCTGCCTACATGTTCCGAGTGGCACTGTTGTTCTTGGCCATGATTTGCTGCCTCCTGCCGTGAAGAATGTTGCGGGTGCTTTTGGAGTCTGATGTTCCCTTTTGTGGTGTTGGTACTAGCCCAGACTACTTGTACAATCTCTTTGAGCACTTGGTTGTGCCTCCATGTGTACCTTCCTTGAGCCAGGGCTACTTTACATGAGCTTAGGACATGCTCCACTGTTTGTTTTTCATAGCAGAGGGGGCATGCAGGATCGTCTGTTTTTCTCCACTTCACCAGGTTTGCATTTGAGGGCAGAAGGTCATATGCAAATCTGAGAATGAAGCTGATCCTGAGAGGGGCCAATGTGCCAAATGTCATTCCAAGTGAGACTTCTTTGGAGTGCATTCTCCCACGTTGTCCATTGCCCTTGCTGGCTCTGCTGGACTGCGTTTTGGAGTCTTTTTTGGTCTTCTTCTTTTCTCATCTCCTGAATCATCATGCCTCTTTTGGCTTTTCCTTTGGCCTTTGACCACCATTCAGTTCTGGTCACCCCCAGTCCTTGTCTGTTGGTCTGTGTGTGTCCTGTTATTTCTCTGATCTTGAGACTTTCGTTTGCAGAATTCATCGCCTCTTGAACTTTCCATTTTCTGCCTGTCTTCAGCTGGGGCTTGATTGCTTCTACCACCTTGTCTCCCGAGTCCTCCAGCATGCTTTGAAGTCTGATCTTCCCTGCTTTGTATTCCTCCAGGATGGATTCCAGTGGTAGTTTCAGCTTTGCTTGGCGACAGTATAGCGCTATGTCAGTCAGACAGGGTGGGACACCAAGCCATTTCCTTGTGAACTTGTTGATTTTGGCTTCTATTGCCTCCACTATGCTGGTGCAGATGTCGTATATCATCAGAGGCCATAGGAGCTTTGGTATCAGCATGAACTGCAGACACCAGACCTTGTATTTGCCAGGGAGCCCACACTGGTGAATGGTCTCCAAGCCTTCTTCCGACATCTGTTTGGTTTCTTTGCTCTTTGTGTGTCTTTCAGCGTATCATCATACCATCTTCCAAGGCTCTTGACTGGCTCTTCTGTGACTGTTGGAATGACCTGGTTGGCAACACTGAAGACCACAGATTCGGCCACTTTTCCTTTCCTCAGTGAGAGACTCCGTGATTTCTTTGGCTTGAACTTCATTCTGGATGAGGCAACTATGTCGTCCAGCCTCTCCAGCACATGACGTGTCTCGTCTTCTCTGGATGAAATCACTGTGGTGTCATCCATGAAGGCCTTGAGAGGGGGCATCGTGTATCTATTGCCAAGGTTCTGTTTGTCTTGCGTTGCTTGTTGCTGCTTTCACGATGTTCATTTTAAAGCTGATTTTCGCAAGTCTGATACATCTGGGTGTTGTTGTTTTTTGTGTTTTTTTGTTGTTGTGTGTTTTGGCTAAGCTGATCTGACACCGACTGTTGCTGTAGGGCTCACTCCTATTGCTTGCAGAACTAGGTGTTGTGTGCTTACATGTGATGTTTCCTCACCTGGATAAAAAAAAACCGATTACATACTGCACTTCGATAGGTTTGTTGCAAAACCGGATTTACGATTGTAGTACTAGGCGTACAGTCGAATCGACTCGTTCGGTCCTGACAAAACATGTAAAAACCGCTCAAAGTCTGTAAGATCGTCCTTCTAGGAGACCGTTGAACTTATTTTACTTAACTCGGTTCACCTTAATTAAGATAATTGGCTTAGATTCGATTTCCTTCATTGGAGTTGTCAAACAGATTAACTGGACAGGATATCACAGAGACATGAAAGTGTAGATGACAATCGGTGGGCAGGTCTACAGATGAGCTCAGAATCGAGTGTTTACCAGAGATATATTCAGTCTTAGATGGTTGGGGGCTTTCCTTAGTTTGTGGTGCAGTGTCTGTCTGTGTGAAAGCCACATGTTCACCGAAAGTTTGGTCGCAGGCTGGTCTTCTTAAGAGCCTTCGGCCATGGCTAGACTAACCCTCATCACGCCTTTGACCGGTCATGAGCAAGGTTGGTCCACTGCTAAATGCTGCCAGATCGTATGAGGTATAAGTGTTGACCAGTCACCTGCTGTTTAAGTGTCCCTGTTATTAGGTATATGTCAGTAATTCCATAATCATATGAGGTCTAAGTATGGAGACTTCGCCTGCTGTGGAACTGTGCCTGTAAGTAGCTTAAATGTCAGTAATTCCATAATCATATGAGGTCTAAGTATGGAGACATCCCTACTGTGGGACTGTCCCTGTAAGTAGCTATACATGTCCATGTAATTAGCTATACATGTCCATGTAAGTAGCTATACATTTCAGTAATTCCAGAAGAGGGGACCGTGGATCAAATGTTTAGGGTGTCTGCCTGCGAAGCAGACGGTCACGAGCTCGAAGCTTACGTGGGTCAGGCCTGTTCGGTTTGAATATTCACTCTGTCCACCCAACGGTAATCAGGTGCCTGATTTGGTTCAGGGCACGTTGACGTTAGTAGAGAGAGAGGGATGAGTTCCGACTTCCATCATGCCGTGCCCCAGAGACGGTGAATCTCTGGCAGTTACCTGCCCCTGTCATCATCAGGCTATGGGACTTTACCCTTAAACTTAACCTTTTTTTTTTGTTTCATGATTTTTAAGATTTTTAGAATCTATTTGTTCTGGTCTATTGATTGAGTAACATGTTCTTTATGACTATGATCAGTTTTATTCAGTTGCATGCCAGATTAAGTTTTTTTTTCTGTTTTTGTTTTATTTTTTTATTAACTCTGCTGTGTTGTGATGTATATTTGTATTGATGAAATTATTTATATTATTATTATTATTATTATTATTATTATTATTATTATTATTATTATTCAACATTATTATTATTGCTATTATTAATATAACTATCATTAGTACTTCTCTGGACGTGCAGTAAGAAAAATGCAACAATTCTAATCATTATTTGTTTTTGATTGCCTAGTGTGTTCACCCCAAATCTTTACTGTCGTAATAGTTTAAATCAGAATTTACGAATCACTCTGCCTTTTGAATCTGTCTGATGTAAACAATAAACAAGTGGGGTAACTCTTGCTCCCATAGAAAACCTAACTCAGAGTAACATTTATTCAAGACTGGCACAGCCTTTTAAACCTGAATAAAGTCAGACAAATACAAAGACAAACAATCTAATAGTGGGGGGAAAACAAGCGCAGGCCAACAACCCCTCCGTCATCACAGGATAATGACTTGGCAAAGATTTGAACTTAAGGGGGAGGGTGTGTGTTGGAGATGAAGAAAATGAGAACATAAAATCGAGAAAATATATTATGAATATGAAAACTCTTCACTAGCTGCATGAGGGAACCATCGTAATCCCTCTCGAAGGCAGATCTATTTGTATTGCCTGCACCTAGGCCTTTCGTCCGCTGGATCGGACTCATCAATAGATCTGCCTTCGAGAGGGATCACAATGGTTCCCTCATGCAGCTAGTGAAGAGTTTTCATATTTATATATATTTTCTCAATTTTATATATCATTTTCTTCATCTTCAACCCCCACCCACCCCTTAAGTTCAAATATTTGCCAAGTCATTACTGTGATGACGGAGAGGTTGTTGCCTGCGCTTGTTTCCTGACTTTATTCAGATTTAAAAGGCTGTGCCAGTCTTGAATGAAAGTTACTCTGAGTTAGGTTTTCCTATGGGAGCAAGAGTGACCCTGCTTGTTTATTGTTTACTGTTCCCTGCCTCATTTCATGTTCAATTCTGTCTGATGTAGTTGCATGCTGCAGAACATTGTATCAAGGGAAGTTATTACGTGAGGTCTTTAGACAAATACCCCAAACGATAACGTCCCTTTGCAATACAGTTTCTTTTCGTCGAATATTAAAGATTCGTTTAAATAATGAACACGCCAACGTGTGTGTTTGAGTGACATTTATAGCGTGTTAGGGATATTTCATATCAAGTTCAAGTTGATCATCGACAGTAAGAAAAGCAGCAACAACGGACAGCAGTCATATTTGGAGTAATTTTCTCACAATTTCCGCCGGCAGTCACCTCGCTTTAAAACTCACTCTTCCTACATCGACCGATTCCGCGTGCCACACTGGGCAAACTGCCTGCTATGGTGGAGAGGTGTGCTGATGATTCAAACGAAAACATTTCTGATGATGATGACCAAAATGTGTAATGGTATCTCATCAGTGACTCGGACGAGCTCGGTCTTGTCTCAGTTGCGCTCGTTTCACAGGCGCTGTGTAACAATGTCGATCCATACAAGTCAACCTCTTTTGTTATTACTATTTTGTCAATGTGTTCTGACAGCTCTGTTGTACGGGGGCCACTGCTTCCCTGTTGTGCAGTTTTCCATAATTATTGATGCTTGTGTTCACAGCACTGACATTTAGAAAGGTTGTTAGGGCCTACTTATTGATGGCGTTTCTTTCTTTTTTTTTTCTTTTTTCTTTCTACACACGGTGGCTTGAAGATCATGGAACTGCAAATGCACCTTTACCAATATCTCGTTCTAGTCAATCATATGACTTCTTCACTGGCCGGGTTTTTGTTGTTGTTGTTGTTGTTGTTTGTTTTGTTTTTTTTAGATTTTTCTTTTCTTTTTGATGTGTTGATTGTACACAGCTAGAAATATCTGTATACAACTTGTAACGATTGTATGTAACATGTAATTTTTGGACAAACTGGTGACGATTGCATGCCACTGATCGCGCAAGTGCGTAAAGTGGAGAGTCTATAGATGTGTGAGCGCGTGCACGCGCGCGTGTGTCTGTCTGTCTGTCTGTGTGTTGTTGTTGTTGTTGTTCTTCTTCTTCTTCTTCAATTTAACGTCTTCCGACTTAAAGTGATTACAGACAGATGAATGTGTGTGTGTGTGTGTGTGTGTGTGTGTGTGTGTGTGTGTGTGTGTGTGTGTGTGTGTGAGCGTGCGTGCGTGCGTACGTGCGTGCGTGCGTGCGCGCGCGCGTGTGTGCGCGCGCATAGGCGCTCGCTCGCGCGCGCGTATGTATATGTGTATGCATGCGTGCGCGCGTGCGCTCGTGTGTGTGTGTGTGCGCGCATGCGCATGTGTGTGTGCGCACATGTGTGTGTGTGTGTGTGTGTGTGTGTGTGTGTGTGTGTGTGTGTGTGTGTGTGTGTAATTTCTTTTTGTACATGAGGGGTTATTGAATGTTAAAGATAAATCCCTACTGGACTGCGTAATAAATGTGGGCATAACGAACAAAGAAAAGCATAATTATTTAACATTTTAGGTAATGTCAGTGGTGTCGATCTATCATGTGAAATATCAGTACCAGCCTTGTGCACTGTATTCTTTGCTCTTGGACAATCTAGTAATAGGTGACTTACACTAAAAATTTCCCCACATACGCATTTAACATTTTTGCTGTATTTGGTTCGAAGTGAATTCAAACGCATCCTATGAATTAAGGATTCTACCTCTCTAGATATTGGACTTTCGAATTTGTCTAATTGAGTCTTGGGGTGAATGTCAGGATTTGATCGTATACAATTATGATAACAATTATTGACTATCTGTGTCTTTTAATAACCTTTTGAAACTGTTTAGGATGCTTTATTAATTAAAGTATAACATTCTGATAGGTCTAACGGAATGTTCAGTGCAATCGTGCCTTCAATATTTCGAGCTGCTCTCCGAGCAGCTTGATCAACTTTCTCATTTGTTGAGATTCCACAATGTGAGGGTACCCAATAGAACGTCACATTTATTCTTTTCATCGATAGGAGATGTGTCACGTAATTAATTTCTGTAATAGTCTTACAACGAATTTTTGAATTTAAAGACTGTAAGGCAGAAAGAGCTGACTTTGAGTCACTGCACAGTAAAAGTGGACAATTTTCTATGGAAGAATTTAAGACATGCTTCTGTGACATTAGAATAGCAACTAATTCTGCAGTAAATAATTGACAAGTGTATGCCAAGATGATATAATTTCACTACTTTTAAATTTGGTATTATAAAAGCTGCTCCTGTTCTATGGTCATCTAACACTGAGCCATCTGTAAAAAATTGAAGATGGTCGTTATATTGATTTTCCAAATGAGAATTTACATAATATTTTAAGTGATATGGTGGATCGTTTTGTTCAGTTCAGTATAGTTTGTGTCATAATTTGCTTTGGTTTGTTTCCATTTGGGAATGGGTGGAAAGGACGAGTTGACAGTTATTTTACTTTGGTTAATGTTTTTTTCAAGAAGAGTAGATGTGTATGACTGAAGAGATTTAGTTGATTTTATGTCTTTTGCTCTTTTTGCAAAATCTGTCTCTGAATTGAGAGATACTTCATTTGTACAGAAACTTTTCCGTGAAAGGTTCTTTAAAACAAATTCAGAGGCGGACAATTTTCGAAACTCGTTCAAAGGTAAGATTCCAATTTCATTTTAAGTCCCAATGTTACATGCATGTGTGGGAACTCCAAGAGCAAGTTTATATGCTTTGCTGTCTACACTTTGTAACTTATTAAGTGGATGCTGTGGAGCACCGAAGAAGACTTCTTGAGCATAAATCAATCTAGAGCGCACAAGAGCCGAAGATGGGAGTGTAAAACTCTCTTTATCTTGTCCCCATTTTTTGTTTGCTTATGATCTTTGGGAAGTTTAAACTTTTTCTTGCTTTATTCAAAATATATTCAATGTGTTGGTTCCATGAGAGTCTTGATGTTAAATATACTCCTAGGAATTGAACAGATTCGACGTATTGTAAGACTGACCCATTAAGGGTAAATCGTGAAGTTTCTCTGGGTCATATCCAGAGTTTAAAAGCATTAGATTTGTTTTTTTCTGCCGAGAGTGTCAATCCATTTTCATGTAAGAAACTACTGATTTTGTTTAATTCATGTTGATATTTGATCTTTATCTTTCAAGGATCTTAATGGGGTTTTTCTTTTCATGGTGACTTTCATCCACAGACATATGTCGTCAGCAAACTGTACTAAAACTATGTCTTTGGATAAGCCTTTTATTATATCGGCAATTAGGATATTAAATAAAATTGGAGATAATACTGATCCTTGTGGAAGACCCATTTCCAGTGCTCTAGTGTTGGAATATGTATGCTCTATTCTTGTTTGAATAATTCTACTTTGAAGGAAAGCTTTGACATAGTTATACATGGTTCCATTTATTCCAGTAGTTTTACGTTTATACAAAAGTCGTTCATGCCATACTTGTTCGTACGCTTTCCTTATGTCAAAGAACGTTGTCAGGATGATTTTTCGTCTTGCGAACTGTTGTTTAACATGTGTTGTGAGTTTCACTGGATGTTCTGTTGCTGATCTGCCTTTCTGAAAACCAGCTTGATTTATAGGGATAATTTCATGTTTGTTACAAAAATAAAGTAATCTAATTATAGTGTGTGTGTGTGTGTGTGTGTGTGTGTGTGTGTGTGTGTGTGTGTGTGTGTGTGTGTGTGTGTGTTGTCGTAGTTGTTGTTGCTACTGATGTCATCTTCTGAATATTCGTTTCCCACAAATAATCAAAGGCACACACACACATACACACACGCACGCGCGCACGCACACACACATACACACACACACGCACATACTCACGCGTACACACATGCACATGGGCGCGTGTGCACACATACACACACGCACCACCCCCCCCCCCCCCCCCCCCCCACCACACACACACACACACGCTCGCGCACGCACTCACACACACACGCGTGCGCGCGCGCGCGCACACACACACACACACAAACACACACACGCACGCGCGCACGCAAACACACACACACATGGATGTACGCATACATACACAGGCACACATACATATTCACATATAAGTACACATTCATGCCCACCCACCCATGCAAACACACACACACACACACACACACAACACACACACAACACACCACGCACGCACGCACCACACACACACACACACACACACACACACACACACACACACACACACAACACACACACACGTGTACACTCACCACACACACATACAATGATAATAATAGCACCACAGCACAATATTACGGGGTACTCAAGGTCTAACCGGCGCGTTGGGCTAATATGTATGTCGGACATCTGCTAAGCCATAGTCATGAGACCTTCTTAATTTCTCTCACCTTTGTCATTAATTCATCTCTCAATCCACCATAAATGATGCACATCGTGGTCTCGAAGCTTAGCAGATGTGGTGTAGCGTATATGGACTAGTCCGCACGCAGGGGCGCCTCTTTGATGACACTGAAATTGACCATGACTGCGTACTGCTGGTGATGACTTTATGCCACTTGGTGATGGTTAACCTTTGATGAAGTATACAACTGTTGATAATTGTATACAACTCGCGGTGACTGTACGCAACTGGTGACGATGTGTACAACTGTTAATACTGTATTCCGCAAGTGAAGATTGTGTACATTTGATGTTGATTGTGTACATTTGTGTCCAACTGGTCATCACTGGCGCTGATGCATACAACTGGTTGTCATTTACATGAAGTTGGTAGTGATTGCATATGAATGATCGTGACAGCACGCGGCTCTTTCTTTATAGTTCACAGCTGGTAACAAGCGTTTACCGATTATGATTGTATAATCTAGGAATGTTGCTTGGCTTTCATGTTGTCTGTGACGAGTTTTGGTGTTAAATGTAGCGTCCGTTCCTTGACTTTCATGTTGTCTGTGGTGAGTTTTGGTGTTAAATGTAGCGTCCGTTCCTTGACTTTAATGTTGTCTGTGACGAGTTTTGGTGTTAAATGCAGCGTCCGTTCCTTGACTTTAATGTTGTCTGTGACGAGTTTTGGTGTTAAATGTAGCGTCCGTTCCTTGACTTTAATGTTGTCTGTGACGAGTTTTGGTGTTAAATGTAGCGTCCGTTCCTTGACTTTAATGTTGTCTGTGACGAGTTTTGGTGTTAAATGTAGCGTCCGTTCCTTGACTTTAATGTTGTCTGTGACGAGTTTTGGTTTTAAATGTAGCGTCCGTTCCTTGACTTTCATGTTGTCTGTGACGAGTTTTGGTGTTAAATGTAGCGTCCGTTCCTTGACTTTCATGTTGTCTGTGACGAGTTTTGGTGTTAAATGTAGCGTCCGTTCCTTGACTTTCATGTTGTCTGTGACGAGTTTTGGTGTTAAATGTAGCGTCCGTTCCTTGACTTTAATGTTGTCTGTGACGAGTTTTGGTGTTAAATGTAGCGTCCGTTCCTTGACTTTCATGTTGTCTGTGGTGAGTTTTGGTGTTAAATGTAGCGTCCGTTCCTTGACTTTAATGTTGTCTGTGACGAGTTTTGGTGTTAAATGTAGCGTCCGTTCCTTGACTTCCATGTTGTCTG
>CM031614.1:66468399-66508399 GCA_018398815.1 Conus ventricosus
TCATTATGTTTCTGAGTTCTTAGCCATAGGGTTCCAGTGACTCATCATGTTTCTGAGTTCTTAGCCATAGAGTTCCAGTGACTCATTATGTTTCTGAGTTCTTAGCCACAGAGTTCCAGTGACTCATCATGTTTCTGAGTTCTTAGCCATAGGTTCCAGTGACTCATCATGTTTCTGACTTCTTAGCCATAGAGTTCCAGTGACTCATCATGTTTCTGAGTTCTTAGCCACAGAGTTCCAGTGACTCATCATGTTTCTGAGTTCTTAGCCATAGAGTTCCAGTGACTCATCATGTTTCTGAGTTCTTAGCCATAGAGTTCCAGTGACTCATCATGTTTCTGAGTTCTTAGCATAGAGTTCCAGTGACTCATTATGTTTCTGAGTTCTTAGCCAAGAGTTCCAGTGACTCATCATGTTTCTGAGTTCTTAGCCATAGAGTTCCAGTGACTCATCATGTTTCTGATTCTTAGCCATAGAGTTCCAGTGACTCATCATGTTTCTGAGTTCTTAGCCACAGAGTTCCAGTGACTCATCATGTTTCTGAGTTCTTAGCCATAGAGTTCCAGTGACTCATCATGTTTCTGAGTTCTTAGCCATAGAGTTCCAGTGACTCATTATGTTTCTAGTTCTTAGCATAGAGTTCCAGTGACTCATCATGTTTCTGAGTTCTTAGCCATAGAGTTCCAGTGACTCATCATGTTTCTGAGTTCTTAGCCATAGAGTTCCAGTGACTCATATGTTTCTGAGTTCTTAGCCACAGAGTTCCAGTGACTCATCATGTTTCTGAGTTCTTAGCCATAGAGTTCTAGTGATCATCATGTTTCTGAGTTCTTAGCCATAGAGTTCCAGTGATCATCATGTTTCTGAGTTCTTAGCCACAGAGTTCCAGTGACTCATCATGTTTCTGATTCTTAGCCATAGAGTTCTAGTGACTCATCATGTTTCTGAGTTCTTAGCCATAGAGTTCCAGTGACTCATATGTTTCTGAGTTCTTAGCCATAGAGTTCAGTGACTCATGTTTCTGAGTTCTTAGCCATGGAGTTCTAGTGACTCATCATGTTTCTGAGTTCTTAGCCATAGAGTTCCAGTGACTCATCATGTTTCTGATTTCTTAGCCTATAGAGTTCCAGTGACTCATCATGTTTCTGAGTTCTTAGCCATGGAGTTCTAGTGACTCATCATGTTTCTGAGTTCTTAGCCATAGAGTTCCAGTGACTCATCATGTTTCTGAGTTCTTAGCCATAGAGTTCCAGTGACTCTATGTTTCTAGTTCTTAGCCATAGGGTTCCAGTGACTCATCATGTTTCTGAGTTCTTAGCCATAGAGTTCCAGTGACTCATCATGTTTCTGAGTTCTTAGCCATAGAGTTCCAGTGACTCATATGTTTCTGAGTTCTTAGCCATAGGGTTCCAGTGACTCATCATGTTTCTGAGTTCTTAGCCATAGAGTTCCAGTGACTCATCATGTTTCTGAGTTCTTAGCCATAGAGTTCCAGTGACTCATCATGTTTCTGAGTTCTTAGCCATAGGGTTCCAGTGATCATCATGTTTCTGAGTTCTTAGCCATAGAGTTCCAGTGACTCATCATGTTTCTGAGTTCTTAGCCATAGAGTTCCAGTGACTCATCATGTTTCTGAGTTCTTAGCCATGGGTTCCAGTGAGTCATGTTTCTGAGTTCTTAGCCATAGAGTTCCAGTGATCATATGTTTCTGAGTTATTAGCCATAGAGTTCCAGTGACTCATCATGTTTCTGAGTTCTTGCATGAGAGTTCCAGTGACTCACATGTTTCTGAGTTCTTAGCCATAGAGTTCCAGTGAGTCATGTTCTGAGTTTTAGCCATAGAGTTCCAGTGATCTCATCTGAAATGATTGGAGTTACTTGTACTCATGAATCTGGAACAGTGACTCGAGCTAACGACGTTTCTCATTCATCCGTACTGACAGACCACGTGATCCCACACTGTGACAGTTTCGCTACAAACGATTCCACGTGACCGGACATGTTGTCGTACTGACAAAGCCAGTGACAATGCCAGTGTCGAATGAAAAACAGACACTGTGCCGATTGGAATGTTAAGATAGTGACCTCATAGATGAATCATTGGGAATCAAGTTGCACATGATTTCTTACGCGGATCCGGTGGTTTGACAGGAATGAGAGGTTGCTTTCCTGGGGGCCTGGCATGTCTGTGCACTGGTCTGTCCCGGGCCTACGCCCCTTTCCCTAACTTGATTGAAGTTACAGCATGGCATATCCAGTACACTGTTCAATGGGTAGTGCAACATAGTCATCATGCCAGTTCAAACCATTTAGCCTTCAATATTGGGTGAGGTATCACAATCATTCCCTCCCAAACCAGAGAGATGCGCACAGATTCACAACTTACATATCGTGCACGAGCAGTCCACAACAAAGTCAGCACAACCGACACATCTATATACAAACTGAACAAAATCACGGAAATACATGCACACTGACAGACATGTCCAAACACAAAAGCCAAGAACAGACATATCCCTACAGAGGCAGACCAACCAAGTACAGACATGCACAAGCTTGCAGCACGGACATTTAGCCGATTTTGTTTTTGTTACAGAGGATGGCTGCAAAAAAAAAAAAAAAAAAAAAACGACTGATAAAGGTAAAAACATCATCGACACATCTCGCTTGCATTTAGACTAAAATGCACTGGTCATTGTGTGCTAAGTCAGCTGTTCTCATTCCAAACACACACCGCATCTTGCTATGGAATTTAACAAAGAAAAAGCATAATAAAGTAGAAGGCAATAAGGTTGCCATGGTGGATGAGGATAAAGAACTGTGGTGGAGACAGACCGACAACCTGCAGGAGGATCATCTGATCCCAGTCTTCTAACAGAGGGGATAGGCATTCACCACTGCCGACATCGGCACACCTACCTAGGATTACCAGTGATCCAGCGGTTGTTGGAATCGACTGCAAACAAGGAAACACACGGCTGTGTATTCCATCCCACTTGCCACCACGTGATGTTTCCACACTACTCCCTGTACTAAGTCTGTCAGAACACTCCTGATCCACACACACACAGCCAAGTCATGCCAGCTATGTATATATACACATATTCACAACTTCATCACGCAACAGAAATCCCATCACTGGCCGTCAGATCTTGCACACAAATGTACTGAACGCTCAAGATGACGAGTCAATCACCAGATCTGTAATCACATCCATACAGGGTAAGCGTAGAGAAACATGTCGAGTCCATCACAACAAAACTTTGGTCACACACCCCACACGTCGTGAAGGAGCGGGGGAACACGACGTTTCCATAGTCACAGGCCTGCGGCCACGCCCATTCTGTGAAGGAGTTAGGGGACATGACGTGTCCGTCAGGAGGGACCCGTGGTCATACCCACACTGTGAAAGAGTCGAGGAGACAGACTAGCTGACCACACATTCCCACAAAGCTGTCCACGCACACACCGTCGTCATGGCCTCAGCTACACGGCCATCTTGTTTCCGGGTGCCTGGTTGCAGTTCAAAGTTTGTCCCTGTCCCTGGGAACGTTTTCCGTCAACGCCTTTCGAGATTTGGAACTGTCTCTGGTCCTTGGCGGGAGCGGAGGCTTCTTCTCTTGGTCCTGTCAACAGGGGAGACAAGCACGACAGACATTCATCAACCATTCTGTTGTATCCTAACACTGATCAAGTTCCAGCGGAACAAAGGTCAGTGAAAGGTCCCCATTAGCTGTTTCTAGTTATGGAGACTGGGGTTGGTCTGGGGTAGGGACGAGTGCAAAGCAGTAGGACAGAAAGTTATGAAAGAACGAACAGAGGAACGAGACTGATGTTTACACAATCCATCCACTGGCATTCCTATTAGTCTTAAAGACCTACACGGTCCGTCGCCATTGCTGTCTGGCTGAAATATCTACACCACCCACTCCTGTTACGGTTTTATTTCTTAAACATCTTCAGAATCCACTGCCATTGCTGCTCATCCTAAACACCCACTCGATCCACTATCCTTGTTCTTTGTCTTCAGCAATTACAGGATCATATATCTCTAATCCACCGCCACCGCCATTTGTCTCAAATACATCAATGGCCCTTCCTGTTTGTCTGAAACACCTACACTATCCGCTACAATTGTCTTTGTGTTAGTACCGACAGGATATAAAGACATTCCCTTTGTTCTTAAACACACACACACCATCCTCTAAATTACAAACCACAGCACAGCTACACATACAAAACAGAGTGTAACGTAATGCTGGTGCGTAACCCTGAAGCCATCAAAAGATAAGGACCCATTACCATTGCTGCCTGTCGAAGATAAGGACCCATTACCATTGCTGCCTGTCGAAGATAAGGACCCATTACCATTGCTGCCTGTCGAAGATAAGGACCCATTACCATTGTGCTGTCGAAGATAGGACCATTACCATGCTGCTGTCTTGAAGATAAGGACCCATTACCATTGCTGCCTGTCTCGAAGATAAGGACCCATTACCATTGCTGCCTGTCTTGAAGATAAGGACCCATTACCATTGCTGCCTGTCTTGAAGATAAGGACCCATTACCATTGCTGCCTGTCGAAGATAAGGACCCATTACCATTGCTGCCGGTCTTGAAGATAAGGACCCATTACCATTGCTGCCTGTCTTGAAGATAAGGACCCATTACCATTGCTGCCTGTCGAAGATAAGGACCCATTACCATTGCTGCCTGTCTTGAATACCCGAAAGGATCAACAGCCATTGTCATTGTATTAAGTATGTACAGGATCTCAGGCCAAAGTAGTTTGCCCCCCCCCCTTCCCCATTCCAAGAGGAACCAAGGCAAAATGAATCGACATGCAACAGCCACTGCCATTGTTATTTGTCTTCATTGATAACAGGACCTGCGATGATTTCTTCCCCGTAACGAGAAAATCAGTTGCAAATCTTGGTTGGTTTAAACATCAGCATCCACTACCCTTGATGCCTGTTTTAAATACGTATAGGATCTGAGACTATTCCTGTCTGTTGTTCATAGGTATATGAACCATGGGCATTATTGTTTTACTTGACTACATGCAAGACACACTGTCATTACTGTTTGTCGTAACGGCCTACAGGATCCATCAACCCGATTCTTTGTCTTATTGATATTTGAGACAAACAACACTGACAGTGCTATCCTGTAAACCATGACACTGACAGTGGAATGCTATGTGACATGTGAATCCTGCAGAACCCAAACATGACACTGACAGTGGCATGCTATGTGACATGTGAATCCTGGTAAAACCCAAACATGACACTGACAGTGGAATGCTATGTGACATGTGGATCCTGCAGAACCTAAACATGACATGCTGACAGTGGAATGCTAATGTGACATGTGAATCCTGGTAAAACCCAAACATGACACTGACAGTGGAATGCTATGTGACATGTGAATCCTGGTAAAACCCAAACATGACACTCACAGTGGAATGCTACGAGTCGTATGTGACATGTGGATCCTGCAGAACCCAAACATGACACTGACAGTGGAATGCTATGTGACATGTGGATCGTGCAGAACCCAAACATGACACTGACAGTGGAATGCTATGTGACATGTGAATCCTGGTAAAACCCAAACATGACACTGACAATGGAATGCTATGTGACATGTGAATCCTGCAGAACCCAAACAAGACACTGGCAATGGAATGCTATGTGACAAATGGATCCTGTTAAAACCCGAACAAGACACCGACGATGGCACGCTGTGTGCAGCGTCAGGCCACTGACCTCGGCCTCTCCGTTCTCCTTGGCGGGGGAGCAGTAGGAGGCGGGCAGCATGTCGGAGCAGTAGGACACGGTGCTGTCCGTGCTGATCTTCCGGTTGTTCTCCCGCGTGGCGCCGACATCAAGGACTGCACGTGCTCACACACGCGCCGGAATCGCCTGGAAGGACCTGGAGGCATGTCACAGCACGGAGACACTTGGTAAACACTTGCGCACAGTCGGCCAGCCCTCACGTCTTCTGACAACAGTCTACGAGAGGACAACGGTCCACACCCAGTCTAGCCGACACCTAGCCCATAATCATACGTGTATACTTACCACACACACACTCATGCACGTGCACAAATGTCACGTACACATACGCGCACACGAACACACACACGCACACGCACGCACGCACGCACGCACACACACACACACGCACACACGCACGCACGCACGCACGCCACGCACACACACACACACACACGCACACGCACACGCACACGCACGTGCGCACACACTGCAGCACGCGTGCATACAAGCACGCGCTCTCGCGCGTATGTGCGCTTGTATACATACACAGGTTTTTACAAATTTGAGTGACATACACTCGAACCAAAAACAGCACATATAGCCTTCTCCACCCCCCCCCCCCCCCACCGCCCACCTGTCCTTCCTTAACCTCTTCTCCCCCATCACTCTTCCATCCATCCTCCTCCGCCCCCTCCCCATTCATTCCACCCACCCCCTTCTCACGTACCCGCTTATTCTCCACTCTTCCTCTCCCCCCCCCCCCCCTTCCACCTCTGCTCTGCGCATATCTATCCACACACACACACACACACACACACACACACACACACACACACACCGTACTTGTAACCATGTGCGTTATTTTATTTGGGTCATGTTAAGCTAACAACCAAACAAAGAGGACTCACCCACCCCCCACCCCCCCCAAAAAAAAGAAGAAAAAAAAAAGAGAAAGCAACAAACAACACACAAACACACACACAACAAACAAACAAACAAAAAACATGAGGATGAAACGAGGAGAGATGATGCATGGACTTCAAGCACTTGTGCACCGTAATGGACGATATATTTGACGCTGCGGCGATGTTACAGACACGAAGAACACAGAAAGAAGAAACACAAGACGACAGAACTAATCCTAAAGGAGAAATGAACACAGCAAAACAACAGTCACAGAAGAACAACTCTCAGAACTAATCATTCTCGCTGGAGAAGTGACATTACACACTTCGTTTTTGTTGTTCTAGGGGTGGGTGGGAAGGTGGAGAAGAGAGGGGTTATTCTTGTTGACGTGTGATTGTATTAACTCCACGAGGTACTCGTCCAAACGGACATCCATATCTACGCCAGACACTGCCACAAACGGACATCCATATCTACGCCAGACACTGCCACAAACGGACATCCATATCTACACCAGACACTGCCACAAACTGACATCCATATCTACACCAGACACTGCCACACACTGACATCCATACCTACACCAGACACTGACACACACTGACATCCATATCTACACCAGACACTGCCACAAACTGACATCCATATCTACTCCAGACACTGCCACAAACTGACATCCATACCTACACCAGACACTGACACACACTGACATCCATATCTACACCAGACACTGACACAAACTGACATCCATATCTACACCAGACACTAACACACAAACAGACATCCATATCTACACCAGACACTGACACAAAATGACATCCATATCTACACCAGACACTGACACAAATGACATCCATATCTACACCAGACACTGCCACAAACTGACATCGATACTACACCAGACACTGACACTAACTGACATCGATACCTACACCAGACACTGAGACTAACTGACATCCATACCTACACCAGACACTGACACTAACTGACATCCATACCTACACCAGACACTACACAAACTGACATCACATCTACACCAGACACTGACCACAAACTGACATCCACACCTACACCAGACACTGACACACAAACTGACATCCACACCTACACCAGACATAGACACACAAACTGACATCCATACCTTCACCAGACATAGACACACAACTGACATCCATACTACACCAGACATAGACACACAAACTGACATCCATATCTACACCAGACATAGACACACAAACTGACATCCATATCTACACCAACATAGACACACAAACTGACATCCATACCTACACCAAACACTGACACAAACTGACATCCATACCTACACCAGACACTGACGCAACTGACATCCATACCACACCAGAGCACTGACATCTATACCTACACCAGACACTGACATCCATACCTACACCAGACACTGACATCCATACCTACACCTGACTCTGACGCAAACTGACATCCATACCTACACCAGACACTGACATCTATACCTACACCAGACACTGACATCCATACCTACACCAGACACAGACACAAGCTGACATCCATACCTACACCAGACACTGACATCCATACCTACACCAGACACAGACACAAACCGACATCCATACCTACACCAGACACTGGTCCACACGGACAAGCTCCCACCAGTCAGCTGACACAGGCCTACCACAGAAAGGCCACGGCTTCACTCTCTGACCTCTACCTGCTGACCTTGCTCACAGACCAGGGAAACACTGCGCAGCCCACCTGAGACAAGGGTGAAGGTGAGGCAGAAGGTGGTGGCGGCAGTCGGCTCTCTCTCCCCAGGGGCGGCGGAGATGTCCACCTGGAAGCGAACGTTGCGGGAGAACATGGAGGACCCCCGGCCTCGTCGGTACTCCGCCCGGAAGGTGGAGCTGGACACCACGCTGTGGCTGAGGTCTGGGGTCTGCAACACAGCGGTCAGCGAGACGGTCAGGGTCTGCGCGGAGCGTCAGACGGCAGCCAGAGGGCAGCTCCGCGTTACTAGGTCCGCTACATTGTTGATAGTCACATTTCTTCTGCATTACTAGGTCGGCTACATTGTTGGTAGTCACCTTTCTTCTGCATTACTAGGTCGGCTACATTGTTGGTAGTCACCTTTCTTCTGCATTACTAGGTCGGCTACATTGTTGGTAGTCACCTTTCTTCTGCATTACTAGGTCGGCTGCATTGTTGGTAGTCACCTTTCTTCTGCATTACTAGATCGGCTGCATTGTTGGTAGTCACATTTATTCTGCATTATTAGGTCGGCTACATTGTTGGTAGCACCTTTCTTCTGCATTACTAGGTCGGCTGCATTGTTGGTAGTCACATTTCTGCATTACTAGTCGCTGCATTTGTAGTCACCTTTCTCTGCATTACAAGTCGGCTGCATTGTTGTAGTCACATTTCTTCTGCATTATTAGGTCGGCTGCATTGTTGATAGTCACATTTTCTGCATTATTAGGTCGGCTGCATTGTTGATAGTCACATTTCTCTGCATTACTAGGTCGGCTGCATTGTTGATAGTCACATTTCTTCTGCATTATAGGTCGGCTGCATTGTTGATAGTCACATTTCTTCTGCATTACTAGGTCGGCTGCATTGTTGATAGTCACATTTCTTCTGCATTATTGGTCGGCTGCACTGTTGTAGTCACATTTCGTCTGCATTATAGGTCGGCTGCATGTTGATAGTCACATTTCTCTGCATTACTAGGTCGGCTACATTGTGATAGTCACATTTCTTGCATTACTAGGTCGGCTCACTGTTGATAGTCACATTTCTTCTGCTTTACTTGGTCGGCTACATTGTTAAGTCACATTTCTCGCATTACTAGGTCGGCTACATTGTTGATAGTCACATTTCTTCTGCATTACTAGGTCGGCTACATTGTTAAGAGTCACATTTCTTTACATTACATGCGGCTACACTGTTTAAAGTTACATTAAATTTTGTTCTACATTACTAGGTAGGCTATACTGTTAAAGTCACATTTTCTCATTACTAGGTCGCTACACTGTTAAAATCTCACTGTTCTGCATACTAGGTCAGTACACTGTTAAAATCACACTGCTCTACATCACAAGGTCAGCTACACTATGTAAAGTTACACTAAAACATCACAAGGTCAGCTACACTGTTTAAAGTCACACTGCTCTACACCACAAGGTCAGCTACATTATTTAAAGTCACACTGCTCTACACCACAAGGTCAGCTACACTGTTTTAAAATCACACTGCTCTACACCACAATGTCAGCTACACTGTTTAAAGTCACACTGAAACATCACAAAGTCAGCTACACTGTTAAAAGTGACATGCTCCACCCACAAGGTCAGCTACACTGTTAAAAGTTACACATGCTTTACACCACAAGGTCGGCTACATGTTAAAAGTCACACTGCTCTACATCCACAAGGTCAGCTACACTGTTAACAGTCACACTCTATCTGCACCACAAGGTCAGCTACACTGTTTTAAGTCACACACGCTCTACACCACAAGGTCAGCTGCACTATTTAAAGACACACTGCTCTACATCACATTGTCAGCTACACTGTTAAAAGTCACACTCATTCTAACCACAAAGTCAGCTACACTGTTTAAAGTCACACTGTTCTTCATCATAAGGTCAGCAACACTGTTATAAGTCACACTAAAACATTACGTCACCTACACTGTTCATTGTCATACTAAACCATCAACACCACAAGGTCAGCTACACTGTTAAAAGTCACACTGTCTTCATCTAAGATCAGCTACACTGTTAAAATGTCACACTACTCTACATCACAAGGTCAGCTACACTGCTAAAGTCACATTGCTCTAAATCACAAGGTCAGCTACACTGTTAAAAGTCACACTACTATACATCACAAGGTCAGCTACACTGTTAAAAGTCACACTACTCTACATCACAAGGTCAGCTACACTGTTAAAAGTCACACTGCTCTACATCACAAGGTCAGCATACATTGTTAAAAGTCACATTGCTCTACATCAACAAGGTCAGCTACATTCTTAAAAGTCACATTGCTCTACATCACAAGGTCAGCTACACTGTTAAAAAGTCACATGCTCTACATCACAAGGTCAGCTACATTGTTAAAAGTCACACTGTTCTTCATCACAAGGTCAGCTGCACTGTTAAAAGTCACACTACTCTACATCACAAGGTCAGCTTCACTGTTAAAAGTCACCACTGCTCTAACAACACAAGATCAGCTTCACTGTTTGAAGTCACACTAAAAAATACAACGTCAGCTACACTGTTGAAAGTCACACTGCTCTACACCACAAGATCAGCTTCACTGTTGAAGTCACACTAAAACAATACAACGTCAGCTACACTGTTAAAAGTCACACTGCCGTACATCACAAGGTAAGCTACACTGTTAAAATTCACACTGCTCTACATCACAAGGTCAGCTACACTGTTAAAAGTCACACTGCTCTACACCACAAGGTCAGCTACACTGTTAAAAGTCACACTGCTCTAACACACAAGGTCAACTACACTGTTAAAAGTCACACTGCTCTATATCACAAGGTCAGCTACACTGTTAAAAGTCACACTGCTCTACACACAAGGTCAACTACACTGTTAAAAGTCACACTGCTCTACACAACAAGGTCAGCTACACTGTTAACAGTCACAACTCATCTACACCACAAGGTCAGCTACACTGTATTAAAGTCACACTGCTCTACACCACAAGGTCAGCTACACTGTTTAAAGTCACACTGCTACACCACAAGGTCAGCTACACTGTTAAACGTCACACTGCTCTACATCACAAGGTCAGCTACACTGTTAAAAGTCACACTGCTCTACACCACAAGGTCAGCTACACTGTTAACAGTCACACGCATCTACACCACAAGGTCAGCTACACTGTTAAAAGTCACACTGCTGTACACCACAAGATCAGCTACACTGTTAAACGTCACACTGCTCTACATCACAAGATCAGTTACACTGTTAAACGTCACACTGCTCTACATCACAAGGTCAGCTACACTGTTAAAAGTCACACTGCCGCACATCACAAGGTAAGCTACACTGTTAAAAGTCACACTGCTCTACACCACAAGGTCAGCTACACTGTTAAAAGTCACATTCCTCTACATCACAAGGTCAGCCACACTGTTAACGGTAACACTGCTCTACACCACAAGGTAAGCTACACTGTTAAAAGTCACACTGCTGTACACCACAAGGTCAGCTTCACTGTTTAAAGTCTCACTGCTCTACACCACAAGGTCAACTACACTGTTAAAAGTCACACTGCTCTACATCACAAGGTCAGCTACACTGTTAAAAGTCACACTGCTCTACACCACAAGGTCAGCTACACTGTTTATAAGTCACATTGCTCTACATCACAAGGTCAGCTACACTGTTAAAGTCACACTGCTCTACACCACAAGGTCAGCTACACTGTTAAAAGTCACACTGCTCTACACCACAAGGTCAGCTACACTGTTTAAAGTCACATTGCTCTACATCACAAGGTCAGTTACACTGTTAGTCACACTGCTCTACATCACAAGGTAAGCTACACTGTTAAAAGTCACACTGCTCTCCATCACAAGGTCAGCTATACTGTTAAAAGTCACACTGTTTACATCACAAGGTCAGCTACACTGTTTAAAGTCACACTGATCTACACCACAAGGTCAGACTACACTGTTAAAAGTCACACTGCTGTGCACCACAAGGTCAGCTACATGTTTAAAGTCACACTGTCTGCATCACAAGGTCAACTACACTGTTAACAGTCACACTCATCCACACAAGGTCAGTTACACTGTTAAAAGTCACATTGCTCTACATCACAAGATCAGCTACACTGTTTCAAAGTCACATTGCTCTACATCACAAGGTCAGCTACACTGTATAAGTCACATTGCTCTACATCACAAGGTCAGCTACACTGTAAAAGTCACATTGCTCTACATCACACATAGCTACACTGTAAAAGTCACGCTGTTCTTTATTACAAGGTCCGCCACACTGTTAAAAGTCACACCGGTCACATCACAAGGTCAGCTACAATGTAAAAGTCACGTTGTTCACGTTACAAGGTTAGCTACACTGTTAAAAGTCACAAGTTCAGCATCACAAGGTCAGCTACACTGTTAAGTACACCTTGTTCTACATCACCAGGTCAGCTACACTGTTAAGTCACACTGTTATACATCACAAGGTCAGCTACAATGTTTAAAGTCACACTGTATACATCACAAGGTCAGCTACACTGTTTAAAAGTCACTATTCTGCATCACAAGGTCAGCTACACTGTTTAAAGTCACTGTTCTGCATCACAGGGTCAGCTACATTGCCGGAAGTCACATTGTTCTACATCACAGGGCAGCTACACTGTTAAGTCACACTGTTACATCACAAGGTCAGCTACACTGTTAAGTCACATGTTATACATCACAGGGTCAGCTCACTGTAACAGTCACACTTTTCTGTATTACGAGGTCGGCTACACTGTTAACGGTCACACTATTCTGCATTACAAGGCCAAGGTCAGCTACACTGTTTAAAGTCACACTGTTATACATCACAAGGTCAGCTACACTGTTTAAAAGTCACTATTCTGCATCACAAGGTCAGCTACACTGTTTAAAGTCACTGTTCTGCATCACAGGGTCAGCTACATTGCCGGAAGTCACATTGTTCTACATCACCAGGGCAGCTACACTGTTAAAGTCACACTGTTATACATCACAAGGTCAGCTACACTGTTAAGTCACACTGTTATACTATCACAGGGTCAGCTCACTGTTAACAGTCACACTTTTCTGTATTACGAGGTCGGCTACACTGTTAACGGTCACACTATTCTGCATTACAAGGCCAAGGTCAGCTACACTGTTTAAGTCACACTGTTCCGAATTACAAGGTCAGCTACACTGTTAACAGTCACACTGTTCTATGTTACTAGGTCAGCTACGCTGTTAAAACTCACACTGTTCTTTAAGACTAAGGTCAGCTACACTATTAAACTCACACTGTTCTACGTTACTAGGTCAGCTACGCTGTTTAAATCACACTGTTCTTTGTGACTAGGTCAGCTTCACTATTAAACTCACACTGTTCTATGTTACTAGGTCAGCTCGCTGTTAAAACTCACACTGTTGTTGTTTCTAGGTCAGCTTCACTATTAAACTCACACTCTTCTATGTTACTAGGTCAGCTCACTGTTAAAACTCACACTGTTCTATGTTACCAGGTCAGCTACGCTGTTAAAACTCACACTGTTGTATGTTACTAGGTCAGCTTCACTATTAAACTCACACTGTTCTATGTTACTAGGTCAGCTACACTGTTAAAACTCACACTGTTCTATATTACTAGGTCAGCTCCACTGTTAAAACTCACACTGTTCTATGTTACCAGGTCAGCTACGCTGTTAAAACTCACACTGTTGTATGTTACTAGGTCAGCTTCACTATTAAACTCACACTGTTCTATGTTACTAGGTCAGCTACACTGTCAGACGTCATACTGCTCTCACACAGTCGTCTGCTGACAGTTCTACTTCACGAGGTGAGCTACACACAGTCAAAGTCATCCAACAGCAATCTGTGGACAGGTCAACATAATACACCACACAATCAGCAACTCTGAGAGAGAGAGAGAGAGAGAGAGAGAGAGAGAGAGAGAGAGAGAGAGAGAGAGAGAGAGAGAGAGAGGAGAGAGAGAGAGGAGAGAGAGAGAGAGAGAGAGAGAGAGCAACCGATGCAACTCCGAACTTCATGCCATTCCCACGGCCACACCTATGAACCATATTCATTTCGCTGCCATTTTCCGCGAAATCTGTTTGAATCAGAGCTTAAGTGTTGTTTATGGTGATCACACACGTAATGTTGCATGAGGCTAGAAAATCAGCAGTGTCTGAACCAGAGGTTTGGGGTTTGTTTTGCTTCTATGGTTTACGTTGATAATAGTGTAGTCTGCATGACTGTACGATCCCCATCCACGTCTAACCACACCCTTCCCTGAAAACACACAGACACAAAAACAGAACAATCTCACCCCTCCCTGAAGACACAAAAAACAGCAACATTCTCACCCCTCCCTGAAAACCACCACACACAACACACACACACACACACATACACACACACACACACACAGACCAACAATCTCACCCCTCCCTGAGACACAAAAAGCCAGCAACAATCTCACACCTCCCTGAAGACACACACAAAAAACAGCAACATCTCACCCTTTCCTGAAGACACACACAAAAAACCAGCAACAATCTCACCCCTCCCTGAAGACACACACAAAAACCAGCAACAATCTCACCCCTCCCTGAAGACACACAAAAACAATCTCACCCCTCCCTGAAGACACACAAAAACACCAGCAACAATCTCACCCCTCCCTGAAGACACACACACAAAAACAGCAACAATCTTACCCCTCCTGAAGACACAAACAAAAACCAGCAACAATCTCACCCGTCCCTGAAGACACACACACAAACCAGGAACAATCTCACCCCTCCCTGAAGACACACACAAAAACAGCAACAATCTTACCCCTCCCTGAAGACACACACAAAAAAAACCCAGCAACAATCTCACCCCTCCCTGAAGACACACAAGAAAACCAGCATCAATCGCACCCCTCTCTGAAGACACACACAAAAAACAGCAACAATGTCACCCCTCCCTGAGGACACACACAAAAAACAGCAACAATCTCACCCCTCCAGAAGACACAAAAAAAGCAACAATCTCACCCCTCCCTGAAGACACACACAAAAAACAGCAACAATCTCCCATCCTTGAAGACACACACAAAAACAGCAACAATCTCACCCGTCCTGAAGACACACAAAAAACAGCAACAATCTCACCCCTCCCTGAAGACACACACAAAAAACAGAACAATCTCACCCCTCCCTGAAGACACACACAAAAAAACAGCAACGACGATCTCACCCCTCCCTGAAGACACACAAAAACACCAGCAACAATCTCACCACTCTCTGAAGACACACACAAAAACCAGCAACAATCTCACCCCTCTCTGAAGACACACACAAAAAACAGCAACAATCTCACCTGTCCCTGAAGACACAAAAACAGCAACAATCTCACCCCTCCCTGAAGACATAAAAAACAGCAACAATCTCACCCCCTGAAGACACACAAAACAACAGCAACAATCTCACCCCTCCCTGAAGACACACACAAAAAACAGCAACAATCTCATCCCTCCCTAAAGTCACACACAAAAAAACAGCAACAATCTCACCCCTCCCTGAAGACACACACAAAACAACAGCAACAATCTCACCCCTCCCTGAAGACACACACAAAAAACAGCAACATCTCACCCCTCCCTGAAGACACACACAAAAAACAGCAACAATCTCACCCCTCCCTGAAGACACACACAAAAACAGCAACAATCTCACCTCTCCTGAAGACACACACACAAAAAGCAACAATCTCACCCCTCCCTGAAGACACACACAAACAACAGCAACAATCTCACCTCTCCCTGAAGACACACACAAAAAACAGCAACAATCTCACCCCTCCCTGAAGACACACACAAAAAAACAGCAACAATCTCACCCTTTCCTGAAGACACAAAAAAGCCAGCAACAATCTCACCCCTCCCTGAAGACACACACAACAAACAGCAACAATCTCACCTGTCCCTGAAAACACACACAAAAAACAGCAACAATCTCACCCCTCCCTGAAGACACACACAAAAAACAGCAACAATCTCACCCTCCCTGAAGACACACACAAAAAAACAGCAACAATCTCACCCCTCCCTGAAGACACACACCAAAACCAGCAACAATCTCACCCCTCCCTGAAGACACACACAACAAACAGCAACAATCTCACCCCTCTCTGAAGACACAAACAAAAAACAGCAACAATCTCACCCTTCCCTGAAGACACAAAAAAACAGCAACAATCTCACCCCTCCCTGAACAAACACACAAAAAACAGCAACAATCTCACCCCTCCCTGAAGACACAAAAAACAGCAACAATCTCACCCCTCCCTGAAGACACACACAAAAAACAGCAACAATCTCACCCTCCCTGAAGACACACACAAAAAACCGCAACAAATCTCACCCTTCCCTGAAGACACACACACACACAAAACAGCAACAATCTCACCCCTCCTGAAGACACACACACACACAAAACGCAACAATCTCACCCCTCCCTGAAGACACACACAAAAAACAGCAACAATCTCATCCCTCTCTGAAGACACACACACAAAAAACAGCAACAATCTCACCCCTCCCTGAAGACACACACAAACAACAGCAACAATCTCACCCTCCATGAAGACACACACAAACAACAGCAACAATCTCACCCCTCCCTGAAGACACACACACAACAGCAACAATCTCACCCCTCCTGAAGACACACACACACAACAGCAACAATCTCACCCTCCCTGAAGACACACACACACAACAGCAACAATCTCACCCCTCCTGAAGACACACACAAACAACAGCAACAATCTCACCCCTCCCTGAAGACACACACAAAAACAGCAACAATCTCACCCCCCCTGAAGACACACACAAAAAACAGCAACAATCTCACCCCTCCCTGAAGACACACACAAACAAACAGCAACAAACTCACCCCTCCCTGAAGACACACACAAAAACAGCAACAATCTCACCCCTCCCTGAAGACACACACACAAAAAACAGCAACAATCTCACCCCTCCCTGAAGACACACACAAAAAACAGCAACAATCTCACCCCTCCCTGAAGACACACACAAAAAACAGCAACAATATCACCCCTCCCTGAAGACACACACAAAAAACAGCAACAATCTCACCCCTCCCTGAAGACACACACACAAAACAGCAACAATCTCACCCCTCCTGAAGACACAAACAAAAACCAGCAACAATCTCACCCCTCCTGAAGACACAAAAAAACCACCAACAAACTCACCCCTCCCTGAAGACACAAAAAAAAACACCAACAAACTCACCCCTCCCTGAAGACAAAAAAAGTACACAAAGTTGGGTTGAAAATAAGTGAACAAAAATCTCTCGAGTTTAGTAAAGACACACGCAGTAAATGCTGTTAAAACAGAAGAAGAAAAAATCTGATAGGAAGAGATTGGAAGAACATGAATATAAGTCAGTTCAGAGATTTGTGCAGTTAGAGAGTAGGCTACGTAGTTAGCGGAGAAGTTTAAAGTGCAGATGTGAGGCGTTTGGCTGATTGCTGGTAGCAGTGGTCTAGCTGTTGCCTGGGAGAACTGAAGGAGGAGATGCAGCTGAAGGTCCAGTTGAGTTCTCATGTTGAGGGGAAGGCTAACTAAAATGTTCGTTGAGATGCTGTGTAAGAAGGTAGGTGAGAAGACACTCAGAGAGAACGAGAGATAGATGCGGGGGGGGGGGCCAGAATGTGAGGGGCGTTAGAGAAAGAAAGAGAGAGGAGAGAGATGGGGGAGGGAGGCATGGGAAACAGAAAGAGAGAGAGAGAAGAGATGAGAGAGAGAGAGAGAGAGAGAGAGAGAGAGAAGAGAGAGAGAACAATAATATGTTAAATCATCTATATCGCAATGTGTGTGTGTGTGTGTGTGTGTGTGTGTGTGTGTGTGTGTGTGTGTGTGTGTGTGTGTGTGTGTGGTGTGTGTGTGTGTGTGTGTGTGTGTGTGCGCGCGCGCTCGGGTGGGGAAGAGCAAGAGTGGGGGGGGGGGGAGAAAGTAAACATTACTTACAGAAATTCATTCTTTATACAATTGTGATACAGGATTGTTGTTGGAAAAAATTTCTGTCACTAGTCTTGTGACGAAGCGTCTGGACAGCTTTGTCACCATTTTGCTGGTGAGAACGAAAAAGACTTCAGGGTCCGGAGAAAAACACCAGACAATTCCCCCTCAGAATAAAAAAGAACAAACCCCTCGAAAAAAACCAAAAACAGGAAAATATTACCCCTCCCTGAAGACACACACAAAAAAAAAATTATCCTGGCAAACAAAAACGGATTCACCCCGAAGACACAACAAAAAAAAGCCAACTACCCTGGGAAGACGAAGGAAACAGAACACTACCCGGGGAAAAACACAAAAAAACACAACAACCACAAATTTTGAAAGAAAAAAAAAAACAGCAACAATACTCCTGAACAACAAAAAAAGAACAACAACACGAGAAACAAACACAGAAGAATTTGAAGGAAAAACAAAAAAAGAACTCTAACCGGAAAACCCCCAAAAAAAAACAGAACAAAACCTTCTTAAAGCACAGAAAACAGAACAACCAAACCTGAAGAACAATAGAAAAAAAAAATCCGAAAAACACACAAGAAAAAGGAAATTACCCTGAAGAAAACAAACAGAACAAAAATTTGAAGACAACACAAAGAAACAACGAAACAAAAATAACGCAACAATAATGAAGACAACACAAAACAGAAAAATTCACCCAAAAGAAGAAAACAAAAACAGCAAAATTTTGGGCCTAAATTAAAAACAGCAAAATTCACTCTAAGCAAAAAAAAAGAACAATCTCCACCCAAGTACTACAAAACAACATCTCACCCAAAACCTCTGAAGCCCAAAACCCCACAACCACCGGCAAACACACCAAAAAAAGCACAAACTCTACACTCCAAGCACAACAAAAAAAGCACCAATCTCACCCACCCAAGCACACACAAAGCACAATCCCCCCTCCCAAGGGCACACACAAAAAGCACACTCCTCCCAAAAACACACAGAAAAAAGCAACAATTTTCACATCGAAGCAAACCCCCAAAAAAGCACATGAACTTCCTGAACTCACAAAAACACTTAAAAATTCACACTCTTCCCCACAAGAAACAGCAACTTTACCCCCCTTTAACACACAAAAACAGCACAATTCACCCCTTAAACACACACAAAAACAGCACATTAGTCCTAACAAAAACAGCAAATCTCACCTCCGAAGCACACAAAAACACAAATCTCACCCAAGCAACCTAAAAAACAGACACATCACCCCATTAGTACAATAAAACCCCAATTCTCACCTCCAGGACACACACAAAAAAACAACAATTCTTACCCCAAAAAACACACAAAAAAAGCACATTTCCCCTCCAAAAACACAAAAAAAGCAACAATTCCTCAAGGCACACAAAAACAAATTCACTTCCTAACACAAAAAAACAGCAAAATCACCTCTTTACTACAAACGGGCCTCACTTTAAAATAAAACACACAACTCACCCCATGAAGTCAAACCCAAAAAAAACAATTACTACCTGAAAATAAAAAATCAGCCACATCACTCCTGAAGTTACATCAACAACACCCGGGATCTACTGTTTAAGGGCACAAAAAACAGAAACTACCCTTTTAAAACACACAAAGAAAAATCCACTCCCAAGCAACCAAAAAACACAAATTTACCTTCCCGGGAAACACAAAAAAACAACAACACACCTCCTTAAGGCCCACATTTAAAAAACAATTTACCCTCAAGACACAACAAAAATCACAAATTTATCCTCTTTAAGCACAACAAAAAAGCAAATTCTCGAAACACAAAAAAACCCCAACATTCCTCCCGGGCAACACAAACAACAGCACAATTTCATTAAGCACACAAAAAGCAAAATCACCCTTTTAAGACACACAACCAAAACAATCCACCCTTGAAGCAACCAAAAATCAACATTCACCCTCTAAGTCACCACAAAAAAAAAACCCCAATTCTTGAGACACAACAAACAATTCACCTCCCTGGAACACAAATACCGGAAAACTCAAACCCTTGAGACACACCCCAAAAAAAAACTCACCCCCCCCCCCCCCCTTTAAGCAACAAAAAACAAACAACTCTTTTAAGACCCCAAAACGAAAACTACCCTTCCTTTTAAAACCCCAAAACACCCAAAAATCACCTTGAAAACCAAACACCAAAAATACCTGAACTAGTTCCAAAATGGGGTTAAAAAAGTAACAAAATCTCTCAAATCGTTGGACAGGTTTATTCGTTAAACAAAGAAAAAAATCTAAAGGAAAGTTGGACAAACATAATAACCAAATGAGCATTGAGAGAGGAGAGAAGGAGAAGAGTGAGAGGGGGGGGAGGGAGCAGGGAGAGGGGGGAGAACGAAGGAGGGATGAGGAAGCCGTTTACTCCGTTAAGGGAAAAGGCCAACTTAAACTTTATTTCCTTCTTTGGAAAAACGTTGAAAGAAATAAGGGGTGAATGGGAACAAAGAATGTTGGGGGGGGGCAGAATTAGCGTGAGAAAAAGAGGAGGGGGTTTGGTCATGGGAAAAGGGAAAAGTGAGGAGAGAGAAGAAAAAGAAAAACCCGGAGAAAACAAAAAAAACAAACAATATCACAATTTGGGGGAAAAAGGGGGTTTTTGGAAAACCCCCCCCCCCCCTGGGGAAAACAACCGGGGGGAAAGAAAAAAACAAAACCCGAAAATTCTTTTTCTTGAACAAAAAGAAAAATTTCTTTCCTAAGACACAAAAAAATGGCAACAATCTCACCCTCCCTGAAGACACAAACAAAACAGCAACAATCTCACCCCTCCCTGAAGACACAAAAAACCACACAAAACCAACAAACTCACCCCTCCTGAAGACACAAAAAAAACACCAAAAACTCACCCTCCCTGAAGACATAAAAAAAGTACACAAAGTTGGGTTGAAAATAAGTGAACAAAAATCTCTCGAGTTTAGTAAAGACACGCAGTAAATGCTGTTAAAACAGAAGAAGAAAAAATCTGATAGGAAGAGATTGGAAGAACATGAATATAAGTCAGTTCAGAGATTTGTGCAGTTAGAGAGTAGGCTACGTAGTTTAAGCGGAGAAGTTTAAAGTGCAGATGTGAGGCGTTTGGCTGATTGCTGGTAGCAGTGGTCTAGCTGTTGCCTGGGAGAACTGAAGGAGGAGATGCAGCTGAAGGTCCAGTTGAGTTCTCATGTTGAGGGGAAGGCTAACTAAATGTTCGTTGAGATGCTGTGTAAGAAGGTAGGTGAGAAGACACTCAGAGAGAACGAGAGATAGATGGGGGGGGGGGGGGCAGAATGTGAGGGGCGTAGAGAAAGAAAGAGAGAGGGAGAGATGGGGGAGGGAGGCATGGGGAAACAGAAGAGAGAGAGAGAGAGAGAGAGAGAGAGGAGAGAGAGAGAGAGAGAGAGAGAGAGAGAGAGAGAGAACAATAATATGTTAAATCAATCTATATCACAATGTGTGTTGTGTGTGTGTGTGTGTGTGTGTGTGTGTGTGTGTGTGTGTGTGTGTGTGTGTGTGTGTGTGTGTGTTGTGTGTGTGTGTGTGTGTGCGCGCGCGCTCGGGTGGGGAAGAGCAAGAGTGGGGGGGGGGGGGAGAAAGTAAACCATTACTTACAGAAATTCATTCTTTTATACAATTGTGATACAGGATTGTTGTTGGTAAAAATTTCTTGTCACTAAGTACTTGTGACGAGAGGTCTGGACAGCTTTGTCATCATTTTGGCTGTGTTGTGTTTATATTTCGAAAGGTGAAGTCCTTCAGATAGGGGATACGGAGTGAACAGACACAGACAGTGACGTCACTCAGACAGTATGGTATGGGATGAACAGACGTACGCAGAGTTAATCCAGGAAGACAGGAAGGTGTGGAATCAAGACAACTACACCGTGAAGACACTAAGACAGGAAGGAGAAAGGAATGGACGAACACATAACGGATTCACCCCAGACAGAAAGGCATGCAATGACACCAGATACACAGTGAACTCACCCAGTCAGGGAAATTTGTACTGAACAGGGATAGACAGTGAAACAGCTGACAGAGAGGAAGACATGCAGAGAAAAGACACAGACAGCACAATGTCTGACGATAAAAGAAGAGGAGAAAAAATGACAGGAGAAAGAAAAGAGACAGACACAGAGAAAGTGCATTAACTGACAGGAAGAAATGAAGAGAACAGACAGACACAGAGAAAGTGACTTAAGTGACAGGAAGCATGAAGTGAACAGACAGACACAGAGAAAGTGACTTAAGTTACAGGAAGAAATGAAGAGAACAGACAGACACAGAGAAAGTGATTATAAAGGGACATGAGGAGAGAAGAGAAAGGATTAAGACAGAGATGAGAAAGTGAGAAGTTTAACTGACAGGGAGATTGAAGAGAACAGACAGACACAGAGAAAGTGATTTAACTGACAGGGAGATTGAAGTGAACAGACAGACACAGAGACAGTGACTTAACTGACAGGAAGAAATGAAGAGAACAGACAGACACAGAGAAAGTGATTTAGGTCAGCTACACTGTTAAAAGTCACATTCCTCTACATCACAAGGTCAGCTACACTGTTAAAAGTAACACTGCTCTACACCACAAGGTAAGCTACACTGTTAAAAGTCACACTGCTCTACACCACAAGGTCAGCTTTACTGTTTAATGTCTCACTGCTCTACACCACAAGGTCAACTACACTGTTAAAAGTCACACTGCTCTACATCACAAGGTCAGCTACACTGTTAAAAGTCACACTGCTCTACACCACAAGGTCAGCTACACTGTTTAAAGTCACATTGCTCTACATCACAAGGTCAGCTACACTGTTAAAAGTCACACTGCTCTACACCACAAGGTCAGCTACACTGTTTAAAGTCACATTGCTCTACATCGCAAGGTCAGTTACACTGTTAAACGTCACACTGCTCTACATCACAAGGTAAGCTACACTGTTAAAAGTCACACTGCTCTCCATCACAAGGTCAGCTACACTGTTAAAAGTCACACTGTTATACATCACAAGGTCAGCTACACTGTTTAAAGTCACACTACTCTACACCACAAGGTCAGCTACACTGTTAAAAGTCACACTGCTCTGCACCACAAGGTCAGCTACACTGTTTAAAGTCACACTGTTCTGCATCACAAGGTCAACTACACTGTTAACAGTCACACTCATCTACACCACAAGGTCAGTTACACTGTTAAAAGTCACATTGCTCTACATCACAAGGTCAGCTACACTGTTAAAAGTCACATTGCTTTACATCACAAGGTCAGCTACACTGTAAAAGTCACATTGCTCTACATCACAAGGTCAGCTACACTGTAAAGGTCACATTGCTCTGCATCACGGTCAGCTACACTGTTGAAAGTCACATTGCTCTACATCACAAGAGAGCTACACTGTAAAAGTCACGCTGTTCTTTATTACAAGGTCCGCCACACTGTTAAAAGTCACACCGGTCACATCACAAGGTCAGCTACAATGTAAAAGTCACGTTGTTCTACGTTACAAGGTTAGCTACACTGTTAAAAGTCACAAAGTTCAGCATCACAAGGTCAGCTACACTGTTAAGTCACATTGTTCTACGTCACCAGGTCAGCTACACTGTTAAGTCACACTGTTATACATCACAAGGTCAGCTACACTGTTTAAAGTCACACTGTTATACATGACAAGGTCAGCTACACTGTTTAAAGTCACTGTTCTGCATCACAGGGTCAGCTACATTGCCGGAAGTCACATTGTTCTACATCACCAGGGCAGCTACACTGTTAGGTCACACTGTTTTACATCACAAGGTCAGCTACACTGTTAAGTCACACTGTTATACATCACAAGGTCAGCTCCACTGTTAACAGTCACACGTTTCTGCATTACGAGGTCGGCTACACTGTTAACGGTCACACTATTCTGCATTACAAGGCCAAGGTCAGCTACACTGTTTAAAGTCACACTGTTCCGAATTACAAGGTCAGCTACACTGTTAACAGTCACACTGTTCTATGTTACTAGGTCAGCTACGCTGTTAAAACTCACACTGTTCTTTGTGACTAGGTCAGCTTCACTATTAAACTCACACTGTTCTACGTTACTAGGTCAGCTACGCTGTTAAAACTCACACTGTTCTTTGTGACTAGGTCAGCTTCACTATTAAACTCACACTGTTCCATGTTACTAGGTCAGCTACGCTGTTAAAACTCACACTGTTGTATGTTACTATGTCAGCTTCACTATTAAACTCACACTGTTCTATGTTACTAGGTCAGCTACACTGTTAAAACTCACACTGTTCTATATTACTAGGTCAGCTCCACTGTTAAAACTCACACTGTTCTATGTTACCAGGTCAGCTACGCTGTTAAAACTCACACTGTTGTATGTTACTTGGTCAGCTTCACTATTAAACTCACACTGTTCTATGTTGCTAGGTCAGCTACACTGTCAGACGTCATACTGCTCTCACACAGTCGTCTGCTGACAGTTCTACTTCACGAGGTGAGCTACACACAGTCCAAAGTCATCCAACAGGAATCTGTGGACAGATCAACATAATACACCACACAATCAGCAACTCTGAGAGAGAGGAGAGAGAGAGAGAGAGAGAGAGAGGAGAGAGAGAGAGAGAGGAGAGAGAGGAGAGAGAGAGAGAGAGAGAGAGAGAGAGAGAGAGAGCAACCGATGCAACTCCGAACTTCATGCCATTCCACGGCCAAACCTATGAACCATATTCATTTCGCTGACATTTTCCGCGAAAATCTGTTTGAATCAAGCTTAAGTGTTGTTAATGGTGATCACACACGCAATGTTGCATGAGGCTAGAAAATCAGCAGTGTCTGAACCAGAGGTTTGGGGTTTGTTTTGCTTCTATGGTTTACGTTGATAATAGTGTAGTCTGCATGACTGTACGATCCCCATCCACGTCTAACCTCACCCCTTCCCCGAAAACACACACACAAAAAACAGAACAATCTCACCCCTCCCTGAAGACACAAAAAACAGCAACATTCTCACCCCTCCCTGAAAACACACACACACACACACACACACACACACACACACACACACACACACACACAGAGCAACAATCTCACCCCTCCTGAAGACACAAAAAGCCAGCAACAATCTCACCCCTCCTGAAGACACACAAAAACAGCAACAATCTCACGCTTTCCTGAAGACACAAAAAGCCAGCAACAATCTCACCCCTCCTGAAGACACACACAAAAAACAGCAACAATCTCCCCCTCCTGCAGACACACACAAAAAACAGCAACAATCTCACCCCTCCCTGAAGACACACACAAAAAACAGCAACAATCTCACCCTCCCTGACGACACACACAAAAACAGCAACAATCTCACCCTCCCTGAAGACACAAAAAAAACAGCAACAATCTCACCCCTCCCTGACGACACACACAAAAAACAGCAACAATCTCACCCGTCCATGAAGACACACACAAAAAACAGCAACAATCTCACCCTCCTGAAGACACACACACAAAACAGCAACAATCTCACCCCTCCTGAAGACACACACAAAAACCAGCAACAATCTCACCACTCCTGAAGACACACACAAAAAACAGCAACAATGTCACCCCTCCTGAAGACACACACAAAAAACAGCAACAATCTCACCCTCCCTGAAGACACACAAAAACAGCAACAATCTCACCCTCCGTGAAGACACACACAAAAAACAGCAACAATCTCACCCCTCCTGAAGACACACACAAAAACAGCAACAATCTCACCCGTCCCTGAAGACACAAAAAACAGCAACAATCTCACCCCTCCCTGAAGACACACACAAAAAAACAGCAACAATCTCACCCTCCTGAAGACAAACACACAAAAACAGCAACAATTCACCCCTCCTGAAGACACACACACAAAAAAGCAACAATCTCACCCTTTCCTGAAGACACAAAAACCAGCAACAATCTCACCCTCCTGAAGACACACACAAAAAACAGCAACAATCTCACCCCTCCCTGAAGACACACACAAGAAACAGCAACAATCTCACCCCTCCCTGAAGACACACACAAAAAACAGCAACAATCTCACCCCTCCCTGAAGACACACACACAAAACAGCAACAATCTCACCCCTCCCTGAAGACACACACAAAAACCAGCAACAATCTCACCCTCCCTGAAGACACACAAAAAACAGCAACAATCTCACCCCTCCTGAAGACACACACAAAAAGCCAGCAACAATCTCACCCTCCTGAAGACACACACAAAAAACAGCAACAATCTCACCCTCCTGAAGACACACACAAAAGCCAGCAACAATCTCACCCTCCTGAAGACACACACAAAAAGCAGCAACAATCTCACCCCTCCTGAAGACACACACAAAAAGCAGCAACAATCTCACCCTCCTGAAGACACACACAAAAAACAGCAACAATCTCACCCTCCTGACGACACACACACAAAAACAGCAACAATCTCACCCTCCTGAAGACACACACAAAAACAGCAACAATCTCACCCTTTCCTGAAGACACAAAAAGCAGCAACAATCTCACCCCTCCTGAAGACACACACAAAAACAGCAACAATCTCACCCTCCTGAAGACACACACAAAAAACAGCAACAATCTCACCCTCTCTGAAGACACACACAAAAACAGCAACAATCTCACCCTCCCTGAAGACACACACAAAAAGCAGCAACAATCTCACCCTCCTGAAGACACACAAAAAGCCAGCAACAATCTCACCCTCCCTGAAGACACACACAAAAACAGCAACAATCTCACCCCTCCCTGAAGACACACAACAAAAACAGCAACAATCTCACCCCTCCCTGAAGACACACACAAAAAACAGCAACAATATCACCCCTCCTGAAGACACACACAAAACAACAGCAACAATCTCACCTCTTCCTGAAGACACACACAAAAAACAGCAACATCTCACCCCTCCTGAAGACACACACAAAAAACAGCAAATATCTCACCTCTCCCTGAAGACACACACAAAAAACAGCAACAATCTCACCCTCCTGAAGACACACACACAAAAAACAGCAACAATCTCACCCTCCTGAACACACACACAAAAAACAGCAACAATCTCACCCCTCCTGAAGACACACATAAAAAACAGCAACAATCTCACCCCTCCCTGAAGACACACACAAAAAACAGCAACAATATCACCCTCCCTGAAGACACACACAAAAAAACAGCAACAATCTCACCCTTTCCTGAAGACACACACACACAAAAAAAGCAGCAACAATCTGACCCCTCCTGAAGACACACACACAAAAACAGCAACAATCTCACCCTTCCCTGAAGACACAAACAAAACCAGCAACAAACTCACCCTCCCTGAAGACATAAAAAACCAGCAACAATCTCACCCTCCTGAAGACACAAAAAACCAGCAAAACTCACCCTCCTGAAGACATAAAAAAGTACCAAAGTTGGGTTGAAAATAAGTGAACAAAAATCTCTCGAGTTTAGTTTTAGTAAAGACACAGCAGTAAATGCTGTTAAAACAGAAGAAGAAAAATAATCTGATTAAGAAGAGATTGGAAGAGATGGAAATACGTCAGTTCAGAGATTTGTGCAGTATGTGAGTAGGCTACGTGTTTAAGCGGAAAGTTTAAGTTGGGGGGGGGGGTCATGATGGTGGTATGTGAGGCGTTTGGCTGATGCTGGTAGCAGAGGTTAGCTGTTGCCTGGGAGAATGAAGGGGAGGGGCAGGCTGAGGCCAGTTGAGGTTCAGTGAGGAGGAAGGGTAACTCGATGTCGTTGAGATGCTGTGTAAGAAGGTAGGTGAGAAGCACTCAGAGAGACGAGAGATAGATGGGGGGGGGGGAGGGGGGGGGGGCAGATGTGAGGGGACGTAAGTAACGAATAACACATGGTGTGGGGGTGTGTTGAGTTGGTGGGAGGGAGGGTTTGGGGGAGTGGGGGTCGGGTGAGGGGGGGGAGAGAGAAGTGGATGGAGGGGGAGAAAGTAGAGAGAGATGATTACGAGAGATCAGTAGAGAGAGAGACAATATTGTTAAAATCAATCTATATACAGAGTGTGGGTTTGTTTTGGCTGTGTGTGTGTGTATTTGAGTGTGTTGTGTGTGTGTAGGTGTGAGTGAGTGGTTGGTATGGTTGGTTGCGCGTGCGCGGTGGGGAAGAGCAAGGTGGGGAGGGAGGGGCGAGGAGAAAGTAAACCATTAACTTACAGAAATTCATTCTTATGACAAAGTGAGACAGTGATTGTTGTGGTAAAATTTGTCACTAGTACTTGTAGACAGAGAGGTCTGGACAGAAACATCAAACAGCTTGTCATCATTTTGGCTGTGTTGTGTTTATATATACGAAAGGAGGAAGTCTTCAGATAGGGGATAATGAGTGCAACAGACACAGCAGTGACGTCACTATGACAGTTGGTATGGGATGAACAGACGACGCAGGTTAATCCAGGAAGACAGGAAGTGTGGAATCAGACATACACGTGAAAGGACTCTAAGTACAGGAAGGAAGAAGGAAGGACGACACACATAACGGATTTACCCCAGCAGAAGGATTGCATGACACCAGACACAAGTGAACTACAAGTCAGGGAAATTTGTACTGAACAGGATAGACAGTGAAACATGACAGAGGGAGACTATGAGAGAAAAGACACAGACAGCAAATGTTGACTAGAGAGGGAAAAATGAAGAGAAACAGACAGACACAGAGAAAGTGCATTAACTGACAGGAGAATGAAGAGAACAGACAGCACAGAGAAAGTGATTTAATGACAGGGAGATTGAAGTGAACAGACAGACACAGAGAAAGTGATTAATGTTACAGGGAGAATTGAAGAGAACAGACAGACACAGAGAAAGTGATTTAACTGACAGGAGATTGAAGAGAACAGACAGACACAGAGAAAGTGATTTAACTGACAGGGAGATTGAAGAGAACAGACAGACACAGAGAAAGTGATTTAACTGAGAGGGAGATTGAAGAGAACAGACAGACACAGAGAAAGTGATTTAACTAACAGGGAGAGAAATGAAGAGAACAGACAGACACAGAGAAAGTGATTAACTGACAGGAGATTGAAGGAACAGACAGACACAGAGACAGTGACTTAACTGACAGGAAGAAATGAAGTGAACAGACAGACACAGAGGAAAGTGACTTAACGGACAGGAAGAAATGAAGAGAACAGACATAGTGCTGTAACTCACGGAGAGGAAGGCATGGACGAGGTCGGCCTTGACCTGACTGAAGGTCTTGTCCCTCATCATGACGAAGTGATGCTCTTGTTCCATCCCATCAGGCCCCGAACCACGACCGCTTGGCCATCCTGCAACCATACATCATCATCATCACTGTCATCATATCTCCTCACCATCCTGATACAAACACATATCATCATCATCATCATCATATCATCATCATCATCATCACTGTCATTCATATCCCTCACCATCCTGCTACAACACATATCATCATCACTGTCATCATATCCTCGCAATCCTGATACATCATATCATCATCAATCATCATCAATCATCATCATATCATCACTGTCGTCATATCCCTCACCATCCTGATACAACACATCTCATCATCATCATCATCATCATCATCATTCATCATCATCATCACTGTCGTCATATCCCTCACCATCCTGATACAACACATCATCATCACTGTCGTCATATCCTCAACGTCCTGATACAACACATCATCATCACTGTCGTCATATCCCTCACCACCCTGATACAACACATCATCATCATCATCATCATCATCATCATCATCATCATCATCATCACTGTCATCATATCCTCACCATCCTGATACAACACATCATCACTCATCATCATCATCATCATCATCATTATCATCATCATCATCATCACTGTCATCATATCCCTCACCACCCTGATACAACACATCATCATCATCACTGTTGTCATATCCTCACCACCTGATACAAACATCATCATCATCATCATCATCATCATCATCATCATCATCTTATCATCACTGTCATCATATCAATCACCATCCTGATAAAACACATCATCATCATCATCATCATCATCATTCATCATCTCATCATCATCATCATCACTGTCATCATATCCTCACCACCCTGATACAACACATCATCATCATTATCATCACTGTATCATATCCTCACCATCCTGATACAACACATCATCATCATCATCACTGTCATCCTATCCCTCACCATCCTGATATAATACATCATCATCATCATCATCACTGTCATCATATCCCTCACCATCCTGATACAACACATCATCATCATCACTGTCATCATATCCCTCACCATCCTGATACAACATCATCATCATCACTGTCGTCATATCCCTCACCATCCTGATGTACAACACATCATCATCATCACCATCATCATCATCATCACTGTCATCATATCCTCACCATCCTTACACAAACATCATCATCATCATCATCATCATCATCACTGTCATCATATCCCTCACCATCCTGATACAACACATCATCATCATCACTGTCGTCATATCCCTCACCACCCTGATACAACATATCATCATCATATCATCATCATCATCATCATCATCATCATCATTATCATCATCACTGTCATCATATCCCTGTACATCCCGCAATCACGCATCATCATCATCTCATCATCATCATCATCATCATCACTGTCATCATATCCCCTGTACATCCCGCAATCACGCAGCAGCAGCAGCATCATCGTCACTGTCATCATATCCCTGTACATCCCGCAATCACGCATCATCATCATCATCATCATCATCACTGTCATCATATCCCCCGTACATCCCGCAATCACGCAGCAGCAGCATCATCGTCACTGTCACCTCACATTCATCCTATCACATCCTGATTTTATAACCGTGGTGATATAAATACAGTGACAATTAAGAAACAGAACAGCCCTTCCTTGAAGTCCACTGGCAACGATTACACTCCCTATGCTGACGTGTGCACAATGACAACACAGAGTAAAGCTCTTCCTTGAAGTGTACTCACTCAGGAGAGGAGTCTTGCGCCATGTGGAACTCGTCTGATGTTGGGACTGCACACATGCCAGAAAACCATGATGGTCAGTATAATGGGAATGCTCCAGACAACAATATCGAAAAGTATAAATGTAACATTTAAGAATTTCAAACACCTATGAAGGCCAGTACACAGGCAACATGTTGACAACTCCAGACAGCAACTAAGGTCAATACACAGGTGACATGGTGAAAATTCCAGGCAGCACTGAAGATCAGTTCACAGACAGCATGTTGTCAATTCCAGACACTAATGGAAAGTGAACGGTTGACATTTACGAACAGCAAAGGGGGTCCGTAGACAGGTACCTTGGTGTCACTCACAAACACTACTGAATGTCAGTATACGGGTAGCATTTCGACAATTCCAGAGCACTATCAGTCAGTACACAGATAACATGTTTACAATACCAGTCAACAACGGAGAACAGTAAACAGGTAACATGTTGACAGCAAAACCAACAATGAAAATCAGTGTACAGGTAATACGTTGACAATTCCAAACGAGGATCAGGGCACAAGTAACATGTTGACATTTGAGACAACCATGAAGGCCTGTACAACAGGTAACATGTTGATATCTAAAGACAACATTGAAGGTCGGTAAACATATAACACTCAGGACGACAATGAGAATCAGCACACAGCTAACACTGCTATTTACAGAAAACAACGAAGGTTAGTAGAGACGTAACATACTGATACTTACACATTACAATGAAAGTTAGTACAAAGTGAACATATCGACATTCCATACAGAAATAAAGGCCAGCACACCTGTGACATGTTGACGATTTCTACACAGGTACATTTCGGCGTTGCCAGACAGCAATGAAGGACAGTACACAGGTACAATAATGACAATTCCAGACAGCTCTTAAGGACGGTACACAGTTTGCATGTTAACAGTACCAGACAGCAATGAAGGACAGTACACAGGTACAATAATGACATTTCCAGACAGCTCTGAAGGATGGTACACAGTTTACATGTTAACAGTACCAGACAGCAATAAAGATCAGTACACAGGTAACATCTTGACGACTGCACAGAACATGGAAGGTCAGTAAATAGGTAGCCTGTTGACTACTGCAGACAACAACAATCAGTACCTAGGTTACTGAAGCTAGTCCCAGACAATCATGAAGGTCAGAACACAGGTACCATGTTGCAATTACAGACAACGACGAAGGTCAGAACACAGGTACCATGTCGCAATTACTGACAATCATGAAGGTCAGAACACAGGTACCATGTCGCAATTACTGACAATCATGAAGGTCAGAACACATGTACCATGTCGCAATTACTGACAATCATGAAGGTCAGAACACAGGTACCATGTCGCAATTACAGACAACGATGAAGGTCAGAACACTGGTACCATGTCGCAATTACTGACAACAATGAAGGTCAGTACAGAGGCAACACCTTGACGGTTCCAGAGAACAAACATGATGACAATTACTGGCAATAATGAATGTCAACACACAGGTTACAAGTCGTATTTACAGGCAACAATGTAATTCACAACACATGTAACATAGCAAACAGCTATAAAGGTCAGCACACACGTAACATGATGACCAAAGCAAGCAGCTATAAGGGTCAGCATACACGTAACATGATGACCATAGCAAACAGCTATGTGGGTCAGTACACACGTAACATGATGACCATAGCAAGCAGCTATAAGGGTCAGCATACACGTGACATGATGACCATAGCAAACAGCTATGTGGGTCAGTACACACGTAAAATGATGACCAAAGCAAGCAGCCATAAGGGTCAGCATACACGTAACATGATGACCATAGCAAACAGCTATGTGGGTCAGTACACACGTAACATGATGACCATAGCAAACAGCTATAAGGGTCAGTACACACGTAACATGATGACCACAGCAAACCGCTATAAGGGTCAGCACACACATAACATGATGACCATAGCAAACAGCTATAAGGGTCAGCACACATGTAACATGATGACCATAGCAAACAGCTATAAGGGTCAGCACACACGTAACATGATGACCATAGCAAACAGCTACAAAGGTCAGCAGACACGTAACATGATGACCATAGCAAACAGCTATGTGGGTCAGTACACACGTAACATGATGACCATAGCAAATAGCTATAAGGGTCAGCACACACGTAACATGATGACCATAGCAAACAGCTATGTGGGTCAGTACACACGTAACATGATGACCATTGCAAACAGCTATGTGGGTCAGCACATACGTAACATGATGACCATAGCAAACAGCTATCTGGGTCAGCACACATGTAACATGATGACCATAGCAAACAGCTATGTGGGTCAGTACACATGTAACATGATGACCATAGCAAACAGCTATGTGGGTCAGTACACACGTAACATGATGACCATAGCAAACAGCTATAAGGGTCAGCACACACGTAACATGATGACCATAACAAACAGCTATGTGGGTCAGTACACACGTAACATGATGACCATAGCAAACAGCTATAAGGGTCAGCACACACGTAACATGATGACCATAGCAAACAGCTATGTGGGTCAGTACACACGTAACATGATGACCATAGCAAATAGCTATGTGGGTCAGCACACACGTAACATGATGACCATAGCAAACAGCTATGTGGGTCAGTACACACGTAACATGATGACCATAGCAAACAGCTATGTGGGTCAGTACACACGTAACATGATGACCATTCCAGACAATGATGAGGGTCAAAACACAATGTGTCACGTAACATTTGGACAATTCCAGACAGCACTAAGTGTCAATGCACATGTGATATGATCACAAATCCGGACAATAGCGAAGAACAGAACACAGGTGGCATATTGCACTGACAGGCAAATGCTTGGGTTATTGAACAGCAGAGCTGACCACTCAGACTGTTCCATATCTTTTGATCTCCCTTGCATCCTTAAATTGATCCTCAAGCATTGGCTCAAAGACTGTCCCATACATTTCACACTGTTTGCATAATGTTTTTAGTTTTTCAGCAACTTTTTTCCTCTCCACACTTTGGTTTTGTTTTATTTGCTACCTTTCGCTGGCTGCTTTGGGGGTGCTGTTGGATTCTTTTTTTGAACCCTTGGTGGTGAGAACACCACAGAATTATGGACTGTGGTGTGTCTCTATTTGACGCCAAGAGCACAGATTCAATCAGCCGTGTCTCCCTGATGAGTCCGATCCAACAGACGAAAGGCCTAGGAGCAGGCAATACATATAAATCTGTCTTCGAGAGGGATTGCGATGGTTCCCCTCATGCAGCTAGTGAAGGGTTTTCATATTTATAATATATATTTTCCCATTTTCTTCATCTTCAATTTTTTTTTTCAAATCTTTGCCAAGTCATTACTATAATGATGGAAGAATTGTTAACCTGCACTTGTTTTCCCCCACTACTTAATTGTTCAGCAATACCAAAGGTCAGTACACAGAAGAACACAGGTGGCATGTTGCACTGACAGGCAATACTGAAGGTCAGTGCATAGAAGAACACAGGTGGCATATTGTACTGACAGGCAATAATAATAAAGGTCAGTACACAGAAGAACACAGGTGGCATATTGTACTGACAGGCAATAAAGGTCAGTGCACAGAAGAACACAGGTGGCATATTGTACTGACAGGCCATAATAATAAAGGTCAGTACACAGAAGAACACAGGTGGCATATTGTACTGACAGGCAATGAAGGTCAGTACCCAGAAGAACAAAGGTGGCATGTTGCACTGACAGGCAATGAAGGTCAGTACACAGAAGAACACAGGTGGCACACTGACAGGCAATGAAGGTCAGTACACAGAAGAACACAGGTGGCATGTTGCACTGACAGGCAATAAAGGTCAGTACACAGAAGAACAAAGGTGGCATATTGTACTGACAGGCCATAATGAAGGTCAGTACACAGAAAAGAACACAGGTGGCATGTTGCACTGACAGGCAATGAAGGTCAGTACACACAGAAGAACACAGGTGGCATATTGCACTGACAGGCAATGAAGGTCAGTACACAGAAGAACACAGGTGGCATATTGTACTGACAGGCAATGAAGGTCAGTACACAGAAGAACACAGGTGGCATATTGTACTGACAGGCAATGAAGGTCAGTACACAGAAGAACACAGGTGGCATGTTGCACTGACAGGCAATAATGAAGGTCAGTACACAGAAGAACACAGGTGGCATGTTGCACTGACAGGCAATGACAAAGGTCAGTACACAGAAGAACAAGGTGGCATGTTGCACTGACACGCAATGACAAAGGTCAGTACACAGAAGAACACTGGTGGCATGTTGCACTGACAGGCAATAAAGGTCAGTACACAGAAGAACACAGGTGGCATATATACAAGTAAAGTAGTACACAGGACACATGTGATAGTTGTGGGTGTGTGCGTGGTGTGCGGTGTGTGTGTGTGTGTGTGTGTGTGTGTGTGTGTGTGTGTGTGTGAAGATGAGTGTACTGGTAAGTATGTTCATAAGTGCAGACCAGAATTAGATAAGTATTCAAGTAATGCATTAATGTATCATGTAAAATGCCAACAAAAACAGACAGCAATGGTGTACAGGTAACACGCAGATAAGGACAAACAGCCGTGAAGATGTGCAGGTAACATGTTGACAAGGTGTGACTGCAATGAATATGCATTCACTGGTCTCACATTGATGGGTTGTACGTTGACTTGTTTAGACTGTAATGATCTTTCTTCGGAACACATAAAAGATCTTGAAATGCGTTACAATCTATTAGCATGTATTAATTCAAACTGAAATGTTATTTGCTTAACTTTTAATCAGTTTATTACATACAAATACCTTTTAATACTTCATACATGAAAAAGTTGTTCAACTGAAATAAAAAATACAAATACATAACAGCATGCCGACACATGCTAGCTCGTGTAAATGTAGGTAATAGAAGAACATGCTAGCACATCTTAATGCATGTAAATGCGAACATAACATAAAAAGAATATGCTGCAAGTATTAACACTAACGAATACCAAAAGGCAGACTGTTACGGAAAATGCATAATCACAACACTTGAGCATAATGAATGAAATCTAACAGTAGTCTAACAGTAACAGCAACAGTGAGAGAGAAAGAGAGAGGGAGGAGAGAGGGGGGGGGGGAGTGAGAGTGAGAGTGAGAGACACAGACAGACAGACACAGACAGACAGACAGACAGACAGAGAGAGATTGACAGATACAACAGTCCGACAGAACAGACAGTCCGACAGACAGACTGAAGTCCTTCTGCCTGGAATGTTGAAGTACGGATCAATGACCTACACCAAACAAATTCAATCGTCATGTCAAAATGTCAAGTCATGAAAATGTCTGGATCACATGTGACTGGCGAAAGAGGTGTGGCCACAGCAATCAGACTTGACCGGAACCAACCTGAAACTGCAACGATTCCTTCTTCATTGAAATCCTGGGGAATAAACTACATTCACTTCCTTCTTCTTTCCCATTGATACCCCTGGTGGAGGTGTTGGTTGGGGTGTCGTCACACCCCTACTTTCTTCTTCATGAATATACTTGGTGGTTTCATTTCGAGTTTCTTCTTCGTGAATGTCCTAGTGAGGAACCACTTGTGAATATCCTTGGTGGTTTCATTTCGAGTTTCTTCTTCGTACAGTGAGGAACCACTTGTGAATATCCTTGGGAGGGTCACTCTCATCTTGTCTTCTTCATCAGTGTCTGTGGGAGAGGCCACCTTCATGTATTCTTCCTCAATATCCTTGGAAGGCGTCACTCACTTTCTTCCTTCTTCATCAGTATCCAAAGATGACACCACTTTCACCTTTTTCTTCAGTACCCTAGGGTGACACCACTTTCATTTTCTTCTTCAACAGTATTCTAGGACGACACCACTTTCAATTTCTTGTTTTATTAATACCCTGGGATGACACCACTTTCACTTTCTTTTTCATCAGTATTCTAGGAAGACACCATTTTCAGTTTCTTCTTCATCAGTATCCTTGGGTAACACCACTTTCATTTCCTTCTTCATCAGTATTCTAGGGTGACACTACTTTCACTTTCTTCTTCATCAGTCCTTGGGTAACACCACTTTCACTTCTTTTTTCATCAGTATCTTAGGGTGACACCACTTTACCTTCCTTCTTCATCAGTATCCTTGGGTGACATCACTTTCACTTTCTTCTTCATCAGTATCATAGGGCAACACCACTTTCACTTTCTTTCTTCTTCATCAGTATCTTAGGGTAAAACCACTTTCACTTCCTTCTTCATCAGTATCCTTGGGTAACACCACTTTCACTTTCTTCTTCATCAGTATCTTAGGGTGACACCACTTTCACTTTCTTCTTCATCAGTAACCTAGGAATGACACCACGTTCACTTTCTCCTTCATCAGCATTTTAAGGAAATACTACTTTCACTTTCTTCTTCATCAATATCCTTGGGTGACACCACTTTCATTTTCTTCTTCATCAGTATCAGGGTGACACCACTTTCACTTTCTTCTTCATCTGTATCCTATTGACGCCACTTTCACTTTCTTCATCACCTGTATCCTATGGTGACACCACAATCACTTTCGTCTTCATCAGCATCCTTGGGTGACACTACATTCACTTCCTTCTTCATCAGTATCCTTGGGGGGGGGGGGGGGACACCATTTTCATGTTCATCTTCTTCTTCTTCTTTTTCTTCTCCTTCTCAGGCACGAAGAATGAAACTCTACCTGTTACAAGATGGCAGATGAAGTAAACTTCACCACAGGTTTGAACAGCATCTGTATTGCGATGTCTTGTGTCGCATAAGGTTCTCTCACTACAGACTTGTGTCCTTGAAGCCGAGGCGCTCTTCTGAAGCTTGTACATGGCGTCACAATAGGTCCTCATTTCCATCCCTCACCCCAAAACAACCCCCCTAGTCACCAGGTAAAACGGCACAGCTAGCATGTTAGAGGTTGCAGAAGAAGGGAAACGGGCAAAAAGGGGACAAAAAGCCACAGGCAAACAGGTCAGTGACCCAAAGCAGGTGACGACAGCACCAGAAGATCAAGTTGAAAAGTGACAGAGAGAGGCACTGCCAGGCACAGACAAAGGCAGTGATCCTGAGAGGGGGTCCCATTACACACGCCCGATATGTCTGAGCAGTTTGATTTCACTAACATGCAATGCAACACCCTGATGGCCTCGTGGAAGCAGCCTGCAAACTGTCAGAAGAGGAGAAAGAAGATTCATGAAAGCGTTCACTTTGAACGTGTGTGACCTCAGAACCGAAAGGAAATCCATGGAAGTGCTAAATTTGAACGTGACAGCAGAGCAGAACGAACATCCACGGAGGCGCTACATTTCAACGTGACAGCAGAGCAGAAAGAACATCCATGGACGTTCATGTTTGAAGGTGACTGCAATATAGAAAGAAAACTCATCACATTCAACGGAAGAGTAGAAAGAAAATCATGAAGTTCAAAGCTTAAACGTGACAGCAGAGTAAAAAAAAAAATTTAAAAAAAAAATAATTTAAAAAAAACCACTCGGACGTCCCTCGTTTGACCGTGACAGCACCATGGAAAGACAACTCCTGACATCCCTAGTTTGAACGTGACAGCAGAAGAGAAAGACTTTCTTTCTTTTCTTCTTTCTGCGTTCGACAGCTACGCAGTTAGGGTCTAAGTCCGAGGGATGCCACAAAATCGGACGTCCGGCGAAGATCGGCTGCCGTCCCCCAGAGCGTGGTGTTGACGTCCGCACCCGGGCCAGGACTGATGTCGTGTGTCCCTGTGCAGGGGGCAGTCTTGGAGAAAGTAGAAAGACAATTCATGATGTCCTGTCCCAAGGTTGAAGGCGATAGCAGAACAGAAAGAAAACTCGTGACATCCCTAGCTAATTAACACGACAGCAAAAGAGAAACCTCGTGACATCACTGGCTTGACCATGACCACAGAATAGACAGAAAACTCGTGACATCACTGGCTTGACCATGACCACAGAATAGACAGAAACCTCGTGACATCTCTGGCTTGACCATGACCGCAGAACAGACAGAAACCTCGTGACATCACTGGCTTGACCATGACCACAGAATAGACAGAAAACTCGTGACATCTCTGGCTTGACCATGACCGCAGAATAGACAGAAAGCTTATTACAGGCTCGCTTGAATGTGACAGCAGTGTAGAAGGGGAAAAACATCACAACGTCCTTCTCTTGAACGTGACAAAAGAGCAGATGGAAAACGCATGACAGTCCTAGTGGAAGAGGGAAAAAATATGACAATGTCCTTAACTTGAACGTGACAAAAGAGCAGACGGAAAACTCATAACAGCCCTAATGGAAGAGGGGAAAAAATGACAATGTCCTTAACTTGAACGTGACAAGAGAGCAGATGGAAAACTCATGACAGTCCTAGTGGAAGAGAAAAAAAACATGACATTGTC
>CM031614.1:66513399-66530899 GCA_018398815.1 Conus ventricosus
ACAGGAGGAATAGGGGAAGAATATCACAAAAAACAGAATCAGAACAGCCCATGCAAACAGAATAATCGTTCATGCACATGATCGATGCAGAGAAATCTGTGCGCACTCCATTTGCAGTTGTAGTCAACTGTGGCTTCTACAACGTGCCCACATCACAACCAGAAGAATCCATCTTGAACAGGAAAGCCAAACATGACTTCAACACATTGCTGAGTACAACGGAGTCAACACAAGGAACAGGCAAGATGTCATATCATTGATCCTTTGACCATTTGAAATGTGCCAGTGCTAAAACCTAATCTGACCACACACACACACACACACACACACACACACACACACACACACACACACACACACACACACACACACATACATGCGCGTGCTAACGCTCACACACAGACAAAAATGCGCGTGTGCATACACACACACACACACACACACACACACACACACACACACACACCACACACACACACACACAGGCACATATATACACATGCACACACATGCTTACGTGCACTACACACACACACACACCACACACACACACACACACACACACACACACACCACACACAGAGGCTTGCGTGCACACACACACACACACACACACACACCACACACACACACACACACACACACACACACACACGTGCTTGCGCGAACATACAATCACACACAGACACAAACACACACATAGAAGCTCAAATTATTTGATCTTGTAACCCTTTGTTGGAACATGGAAGATACCAAACTCACTTATGCAAATTTTACCCTCCAACGCACCTGCAGGAACACTTGGAACGGATGTCAATAAAACAAGACCACAGGACATAATCAGACGTTTCCCCCTGTCTGAATATAGACAGCTAATTCTATTAGAACAGATTTATTTGCATTCAAAAGATCACACAACAAAAACATTTTACGGGAAGAACTTTTCGGATTCCAAAACATGTTTTGATATTCAATTCATTTTGGACAATTTTGAAAAATAAAACAAAACATATCCCCAGGCGCATTCTGGTCGAAGACTAACATGCTCCGTCTTCTCTTGAAATTCTCCTGTGTCTCACCAATTTAATTTCAAATTTGTGAGAGCTATATCAAGTTTATGCAAATACGGAGCTATTGGGTGGATGTAATAAACACGCACTCTTTTACATACACACACACCGCGCGCCCCGCGAGCGCTCGCGCACACGAACACACACACACTTACACACACGCTAACACATGCACACAGACACACACACACACACACGCACACACTTACACACACGCTAACACACGCACACGCGCACACAAACACATACACACACACACAAACACACACGCACACACACACATACACCCACATACAAACAAACACACACGCACAAACACACACACACGCACATACACACACATACACACACACACACACACACACACACACACACACACGCACGCACGCACGCACGCACGGACACACACACACACACACACACACACATACACACACACACACACACACACACACACACACACACACACACACACACACACACACTCCACAAACGCACGGCGAGTCACAACACTAAGATCCACACCATCTATAACCCAAGACAACATAGGGGCATTTATCGTGAGCAGCTGACTCTGCTCACACTCTTCCCCCCCCCCCCCCCCTTCCTTCCCCCCATCCCCTCTACAAACACACAGCGAGTCACAACACCACAATCTACAACACTGAGAGGTCAGTAGAACATAGTGACATATCTCGGTCTGGCCAAACACTTACACTGTGCATACTTACACTTTGTGCACACTTACCCATCTTTCACCAAAACATAAACTATCTATCCGTTTCCACTCTCCACCCGCTTAACTTTCTATCCGTGTACACTCTGCCAGATCAGACTTTCTATCCATATACAGTCTCTGCACATTGACACTTTCTCGCGGTTCATGTCCTCAGTCCACATATACTTTCTACCCATTTACACTTTCAGCCTTTTTACATGCGCTACCCACTTACACTTTTTTTCCATTTACACTTTCCGCATGCTTATGCTTTCTAGGAATTTTCATTTTCTACCTATTTACATCTTCTGCCCACGAAAACTTTCTGACCATTCACACTGTCTGCCTACTTATATTTTCTGCTCGTTGACACTTTCTGCATACTTTCACTATCTCTCTCTCTCTCTCTCCACACTTATATTTTCTATCCACTAATACTTTCTGCCCACTTACACTTCAGCAAATTTGCTCTCTCTGCCCACTTTCCCTTTCTGCAATTTTACACTTTCTATCTACTTACAATTTCCACAATTTACACTTTCTACCCATTTACACTTTCTGCCATTGTACACTTTCTACCCACTTACATTTTCTGCCAAATTACAACTTTCTACCCACTCACACTTTTTGTCATTTTATACCTTCAACCCAATTTTCTGCAAATGTTTTTCACCCATTTACACTTTCCACAAATGTACACTTTCTGCAAATTTACACTTTCTTCCCATTTACATTTTGTACAAATGTACATTTTCTAACCGTTTGAACATTTAGCAAATGCACACTTTCCACCCACAAACACTTTCTGCAATTGTCACTTTCCACCCACTTACAAATGCACACTTTCTTCCCACTTCCATTTTCTGGAAATCTACACTTTCCACCCAATTACACATTCTGGAAATGTACCCTTTCCACCCACACACTTTCTGCGAATGCACACTCTTCACCCACTTACTTTTTCCGCACATTTACACTTTCTGCAAATGTACTCTTTCCACCAACTCACACTTTCTGTACATATACACTTTCCACCCACTTAAACACTTTCCGCACATGCACATGTTCCACCCACTTACACGTTTTGCAAATGTACACTTTCTGCACATGTGCACTTTACACCCACTTACACTTTCTGCAAATGCACACATTCCACCACTTACACTTTCTACGAATGAACACTTTCCGCCCACTTACACTTTCTACAAATGTACACTTTTGCACATGTACACTTTCCGCCCACTTACACTTTCTACAAATGTACACTTTTTGCACATGTACACTTTCCACCCACTTACACTTTCTACAAATGTACACTTTTTGCACATGTACACTTTCCACCCACTTAAACTTTCTACAAATGTACACTTTTTGACATGTACACTTTCCACCCACTTAAACTTTCTACAAATGTACACTTTTTGCACATGTACACTTTCCACCCACTTAAACTTTCTACAAATGTACACTTTTTGCACATGTACCTTTCCGCCCACTTAAACTTTCTGCAACTGTACACTTTCCACCCACTTACACTTTCTGTGAATGTACACGTACTACCGACTTAGACTTTCTGCAAATGTACATTTTCCGCCCACTTACACTTTCTGCTAGATTACACTTTCCCACCCACTTACACTTTCTGCAAATCTACACTTTCCACCTACTTACACTGTCTGCAAACAAACACTTTCTACTCACTTTCACATTCTTCAAATTTACACTTTCTGCAAATGTACACTTTCTGCCCACTGACACTTTCTGCAAATTTACACTTTCTGCCCACTTACACTTTCTGCAAATTTATACTTTCTGCCCACTTACATTTTCTGCACATTTACATTTTCCGCCCACTCACACTTTCTGCAAATGTACACTTTCCACCCACTTACACTTTCTGCAAGTTTACACTTTCTGCAAATGTACACTTTCTGCCCACTTACACTTTCTGCAAATGTACACTTTCCACCCACTTACACTTTCTGCAAGTTTACACTTTCCACCCACTTACACTTTCTGCACGGCCAGGCTCTCCTGGAGGCCACGGGCGATCCTTCACTGATGTTGCCGAGGGACAGACTGCAGCAGTGCAGCGTGCGACACACAACACTCCAGTGATCATCATCACACAAGCAGTTAGTCCTTCAATCCTCCTGCATCTCAACCTTTCTCTACCTTTCGCCCTAGGTTGAGCTTGAACTGATTTTTAACATTATATGTTAATGCTGGGAATATTTGCATGCAGTTGAGGTGATTTATCATTAGCGCTATTTCTATTATCAATTTTATCACCTTTATCAACACTGTTGTTTTATTCATGACGTGTGCATTATGTACGAATGCAAGTAGAATAAGAACATGTGATAGGTGTTTGGTATGTTACGAAGAAGGATATACATTGACGTGACACACTATCAATTTTGATTGCGCTTATGTCCGATCAATCAATAATTTTTTTTCAAAAGTTAGTTTAAGTGCATGCAAGCAATGCTGTGAGGACAGAGAAAGCTTTCTTATCACATGCTTTTCAACGGTTAACATCCGCCATGTCACTATCTTCCTGCATGCGACTTTAACTAACAGCACTCACATGGGTTCTCATTTCTTGGTGGTTGTTTTTTTAATCTACCATCTCTGGAATGTTACTCCATACGCTCAGAAATGTGCCCAACCTTCTGCTAATTACACACACGAAGAAAGAGACAGGCAGACGGACAGACAGACAGCTGGTAGAAGAAGAAGTAGTAGTAGTAGTAGTAGTAGTAGTAGTAGTAGTAGTAGTAGTAGTAGTAGTAGTAGTATAGTTGTTGTTGTTGTTGTAATTGGTAATTGCTGATTGGAGAGGGAGTGGTGGAATAACAATATAGCAATTAATATAAGAATTATTGTTAATGTAGTTATCAGAGTGGTAATAAGATGGAGGAATAACAATATAGCAATTAATATAAGAATTATTGTTAATGTAGTTATCAGAGTGGTAATCAGATGGAATAATAGCAATATAGTAATTAATGTAAGAATTATTGTTAAAGTAGTTATCAGAGTGGTAATCAGATGAAGGAATAACAGTATAGTAATTAATATAAGAATTATTGTTAAAGTAGTTATCAGAGTGGTAATCAGATGGAGGAATAACAATATAGCAATTAATGTAAGAATTATTGTTAATGTAGTTATCAGAGTGGTAATCAGATTGAGGAATAACACTATAGCAATTAACATCAGAATTATTGTTAATGTAGTTATCAGAGTGGTAATCAGATTGAGGAATAACACTATAGCAATTAACATCAGAATTATTGTTAATGTAATTATTAGAGTGGTGATCAGCGTCAGCAGCACAACTGTTAGGCAGCATATCAGCACTGGGCACTATCTACAGCAGAGAACCAAACCACCAACCTGGCATGGCCGTTGAACTGCACCGAGTCCACTCTCTTCCTTGGGGGTCGGCTGAAACAGTTTCAACCGAGTTTGTATCGTCCATTCCAAACAGCCGGACATAGACAAATTCCTGATTCTTCTCGGGACATCCATTGTTAATTCCTCACCCAAAACAACAGAGCGATGAACACAGGGATTACTGGTGATTCTTGGGAAACCCATTGTTATTCCTCACCAAAACAACAGAGCGATAAACACGGGATCACTGGTGATTCTCGGGACACCCATTGTAATTCCTCATCAAAACACCGGACCCGATAAACACAGGGATCACTGGTGATTGTTGGGACACCCATTGTAATTCCTCATCAAAACATCAGACCGATAAACACAGGGACTGCTGGTGATTCTTGGACACCCATTGTCATTTTCATCAAAAACATGGGAATAATAACTGCTAGTGTCATGCACCCCAGGAAAAAAGAATGGAAGAAAACGTGTGTATATGTGTGCGTGCGTGCGTGCGTGCGTGTTGTGTGCACTCTTTGAACTCGCATGTAAAACTCACCTCTACAGGTTGCTAGCTCCTCATCAGTCGGTTTCTTTTTTTTTCTGTTGATTCTTGGGACAATTCTAACATCAATGAAATAGTCTCCAAATTTCCCTTTTGTCTTTAACTAATCCGTGTAATAATTGTTGGGATTGATTTTCAAAAGAGCATGCAAACTTTACTCTTAAAGCAAATATCATATTCATCAAGATTTTCAACACAAGAGCATGCAAACTTTACTCTTAAAGCAAATATCATATTCATCAAGATTTTCAACATAAGAGCATGCAAACTTTACTCTTAAAGCAAATATCATATTCATCAAGATTTTCAACATAAGAGCATGCAAACTTTACTCTTAAAGCAAATATCATATTCATCAAGATTTTCAACATAAGAGGATGCAAACTTTACTCTTAAAGCAAATATCATATTCATCAAGATTTTCAACATAAGAGCATGCAAACTTTACTCTTAAAGTAAAATATCACACTCATCAAGATTTCCACATTCAAGAGCTGGACACACACGAGAGGTAAAGCTAGCTAGGATTTGCTTCATGTTTGAATGACAGCGATGTAAAAAGAAGCACCATGTGATGCTGTTAATCTTAACGCATGTGCGCGCGCATCTGCATATGTGTGTATCACATATGTGCGTTTGCGTGATTGCATAGAATGTTAATGCATAAGCATGGGAATGTTATGCGCATGTCTAAATCTCCTCTTACTACGTGCATTGCCTTGCGTATCCAAACACCCAGGAATGGCTCCACTATCCCTGTGTATCCCTAAGCCAAGGAATGGCTCCACTCTCCCTGTGTATCCCTAAGCCAAAGAGTGGCCCCACTGTCCCTGTCTATCCCAAAGCCAAGGAATGGTACCACTATCCCTGTGTATCCCAAAGCCAAGGAATGGCTCCACTATCATTGTCTATCCCAAAGCCAAGGAGTGGTTCCACTATCCCTTTGTATCCCAAACCCAAGGAGTGGCCTCCACTATCCCTTAGTATCCCAAACCAAGGAGTGGCTCCCCTATCCCTTAGTATCCCAAACCCAAGGAGTGGCTCCACTATCCCTTTGTATCCCAAACCAAGGAGTGGCTCCACTATCCCTTTGTATCCCAAAGCCAAGGAGTTGCTCCACTATCCCTTTGTATCCCAAAGCCAAGGAGTGGGTCCACTATCCCTTTGTATCCAAAGCCAAGGAGTGGGTCCACTATCCCTTTGTATCCCAAAGCCAAGGAGTTGCTCCACTATCCCTTTGTATCCCAAAGCCAAGGAATGGTCCCACTATCTCTGTCTATCCCAAAGCCAAGGAATGGTCCCACTATCCTTTTGTATCCTAAAGCCAAGGCGTGGTACTACCCCTGTCTATCCCAAAACCAAGGAGTGGCCCCACTATCCCTGTGTATCCTAAAGCCAAGGAATGTGTCCACTATCCCTGTATATTCCAAAGCCAAGGAATGGCCCCACCATCCCTGTGTATCACGAAACCAAGGAGTGGCCCTACTATCCTGTGTATCCCAAAGCCAAGGAATGGCCCCACTATCCCTGTCTATCCCAAAACCAAGGAGTGGCCCCACTATCCCTGTCTATCCCAAAGCCAAGGAATGTCTCCACTATACTTGTGTATCCAGAAGCCAAGGAGCATCCCTACTATCCTTGCGTATCCCAAAGCCAAGGAGTGGCTCCACTATCTCTGTGTATCCCAAAGCCAAGGCGTTGCCCCACTATCCCTGTGTATCCCAAAGCCAAGGAGTAGCCCCACTATCCCTGTGTATCCCAAAGCCAAGGAATAGCCCCACTATCTCTGTGTATCCCAAAGCCAAGGAATAGCCCCACTATCCCTCTGTATCCCAAAGCCAAGGAATAGCCCCACTATCCCTGTGTATCCCCAAGCCAGAGTATGGCCCTATCAGATAGCAGGGGCACTCCTTTGTCTTTGAGAGACACAAGGCATGCAGGCTACCCCGTCTATCTGATTCCGACCGCAATCGTTCACTTTTTGTACGCGCCTTGTGTGTCCATTGGCCAAAAGGTGTGGCCCCCGTTGTATATCCCCTAGACAAAAGGTGTGGCCCCGCTGTATATCCACCTAGACAAAGATGTGGCCCCGTTGTATATCCCCTAGCCAAAAGGTGTGGCCTTGTTGTATATCACCTAGCCAAAAGTTGTGGCCCCGTTGTATATCCCCTAGCCAAAAGGTGTGGCCTTGTCGTATATCCCCTAGCCAAAAGGTGTGGCCTTGTTGGGTATCCCCCTAGACAAAAGATGTGGGCCCCGTTGTATATCCCCTGGCCAAAAAATGTGGCCCCGTTGTATATCCCCTGACCAAAAATGTGGCCTTGTTGTATATCCCCTAACCAAAAGGTGTGGCCTTGTTGTATATCCCCTAGCCAAAGGTGTGACACCGTTGTATATCCCCCTAGCCAAGGATGTGGGGACATTGTATATCCCCAAGCAAAAGATGTAGCCCCTTTGTATATTCCCTAGCCAAAAGGTGTGGCCTTGTTGTATATCCCCTAGCCAAAAGGTGTGACCTCGTTGAATATCCCTTCGACAAAAGGTGTGACATTGTTATATTATCCCATAACCAAAAGGGGTGGCCTTGTTGTATATCCCATAACCAAAAGGTGTGGCCTTGTTGTATATCCCATAGCCAAAAGGTGTGGCCCCGCTTTTATATCCCCTGGCCAAAAGGTGTGGCCCCGTTGTATATCCCATAGCCAAAAGGTGTGGCCCCGTTGTATATCCCCTGGCCAAAAGGTGTGGCTTTGTTGTATATTCCATAGCCAAAAGGTGTGGCCTTGTTGTATATCCCCCAGCCAAAAGTTGTGGCCTTGTTGTATATCCCCTAGCCAAAAGGTGTGACCCCGTTGTATATCCCCTAGCCAAAAGTGTGAACCCGTTGTATATCCCCTAGCCAAAAGGCGGTGGCCCCGTTGTATATCCCATAGCCAAAAGAAGTGGCCCCGATGTACATCCGCCTAGCCAAAAGGCGTGGCCTTGTTGTATATCCCCTGGCCAAAAGGTACGGCCCCGTTGTATATCCCTAGCCAAAAGGCGTGGCCCCGTTGTATATCCCCTAGCCAAAAGGTGTGGCCCCGTTGTATATCCCCTAGCCAAAAGGCGTGGCCCCATTGTATATCCCATAGCCAAAGGCGTGGCCTCGTTGTATATCCCCTAGCCAAAAGGCGTGGCCCCGTTGTATATCCCATAGCCAAAAGGTGTGGCCCCGTTGCATATCCCCTAGCCAAAAGGCGGTGGCCCTGTTGTATATCCCAGCCAAAAGTTGGCCCCGTTGTATATCCCCACAAAGGCGTGGCCTGTTTATATCCCCTGCCAAAAGGTATGGCCCCATTGTATATCCCTAGCCAAAAGGGTGGCCCCTGTTATCCCCTAGCCAAAAGGCGGCCCCGTTGTATATCCCCTAGCCAAAAGGGGGCCCCTGTTATCCCCTAGCCAAAAGTGTGGCCCGTTGTATATCCCCTAGCCAAAGGCGTGCCCCGTTTATATCCCTAGCAAAGGTGCCCAATGGTATGCCCTGCAAAAGTCCCCTTAGTCAACCCCTTGCAAACGCCGCGTTATACTCCCCTAGCCAAAAGGGTGGCCAATGTATTATCCCAAAAAGGTGGTGGCCCCGTTGTAATTCCCCTAGCCAAAAGGTGGGCCCCGTTGTATATCCCCTAGCCAAAGGTGTGGCCCCCGTTGTATATCCCTACCAAAAGGGTGGCCCCGTTGTATACCCCAAAGGTGGCCCTGTAATCCCCTAGCAAAAGGTGGCCCCCCAAAAGTTGTCCCCGTTGTATAACCATAGCCCAAGGTGTAGCCCCTTATTCCCTACAAAAGGATGGCCCCGTTGTATATCCCCTAGCCAAAAGGCGTGGCCCGTTGTATATCCCCTAGCCAAAAGGTGGCCTTTTGTATCCCCACCAAAAGGGGCCCCGTTGTATATCCCCTAGCCAAAAGGTGTGGCCTGTTGTATATCCCTAAAAAGGTGTGGCCCGTTGTATATCCCCTAGCCAAAAGGTGGGCCCCTTGTTATCCCCTACCAAAAGGTTGCCTTGTGTATATCCCCTGCCAAAAGCGTGGCCCCGTTGTTATACTCCTGCCAAAAGGCGTGGCCCCTTGTATATCCCCTCCAAAGGTGTGCTTGTTGTATATCCCCTAGCCAAAAGGTTGGCCCCGTGTATATCCCCACCAAAAGGCGTGCCCTTAAAGTCCTGCCCCGAAAAGGTTGGCCCCAGTTAAAATCCCCTGCCAAAAAGGGTGCCCCGTTGTATTCCCCCCCAAAGATGGGCCCCGTTTATATCCCCTGCCAAAAGGTTGGCCGTTTAATATCCCCTAGCCAAAAGGGCCCTTGTTAATATCCCCTAGCCAAAAGGTTGGCCCCTTGTTTATATCCCCAGCCAAAAGGCGTGGCTTGTTGTTATATCCCCTGCCAAAAGGGTGGCCCGACTGTATTATCCCCAGCCAAAAGGGTGGCCCCGTTTATATCCCCTAGCCAAAAGGTGGCCCCTGTATATCCCCTACCAAAAGGTGTGGCCCCCGTTGTATTCCCCTAGCCAAAAGGCTGCCCGTTTATATCCCCTAGCCAAAAGGGGTCCCGTTGATATCCCCAGCCAAAAGGCGTGGCTGTTGTATACCCCTACCTAAAAGGCGTGGCCCTTGTATCCCCTACTAAAAGGGTGCCGTTATATCCCATAGCCAAAAGCATGGCCCCATTGTACCCCACCAAGCCCCGTTTATATCCCCTAGCCAAAAGCTGTGGCCCTTTTATATCCCCTAGCCAAAGGCGTGGCCCCGTTGTAATCCCTACCAAAAGGTTGGCCCCGTTGTATTCCCCTAGCCAAAAGGCGTGGCCCACGTTGTATATCCCAGCCAAAAGGTGGCCCCGTTGTATATCCCTAGCCAAAAGGGTGGCCTTGTTGTATATCCCCTAGCCAAAAGGCGGGCCCCGTTGTATATCCCTAGCCAAAAGGTGGCCCCGTTGTATATCCCCTAGCCAAAAGGTGGGCCCTCGTTGTATATCCCTGCCAAAAGGGTTGGCCCCGTTGTATATCCCCTAGCCAAAAGGCTGCCTCGTTGTATCCCCTGAAATGCGCCCTTGTTATACCTCCAAAGTGTTAGCCCCTTATATCCGCCAAAAGGTGTGGCCCCGTTGTATATCCCCTAGCCAAAAGGGTGGCCCCGTTGCCCCTAGCCAAAGGTATGTCCCCGTTGTTATCCCCTAGCCCAAAGGTGGCCCTGTTGTATACCCCTAGCAAAAGGTGTGGCCCCTTGTTTATATCCCCTAGCCAAAAGGGTGGCCCCGTTTATATCCCCTCCAAAAAGGTGGCCCCGTGTATTCCCCTACCAAAAGTGGGCCTTGTTGATGCCCCTAGCCAAAAGGCGGCCCCCATTGTATATCCCCTAGCAAAAGGCTGGCCCGTTAAAACCCTAGCCAAAAGGCTTGGCCCCGCCAAAGTGATGGCCCTCTAATGGCCCCAGCCAAAGTGTGCCCCATTATCCCACCGATGGCCCCGTTATATCCCTAGCCAAAGTGTGGCCCGTTTAATCCCCTGCCAAAAGGCTGCCCCGTTGTAACCCTATCCCCATAGCCAAACCCCGTGGTCCCCTTGCTACACTGAGCCAAAGTTGTATCCCCTAGCCAAAAGGGGCCGTTGTATATCCCCATAACCCAAAGCCAAGTGGGCCCCGTTGTATAACCCCAGCCAAAACGGTGCTGCCCTTGTATATCCCCAAAGAGGCCCCAGTTGTATCCCCTAGCCAAAAGGCGGCCCCTTGTATCCCCTCGGCCAATGTATGCCCTTGAAAGGGGCCCTTAATCCCCAACGCAAAGAGCCGGCCCCGTTTCATACCCTCGAAAATGGCCGTGCCTTGTTTATATCCCATAGCCAAAAGGCCAGGCCCGTTGACCCCCTAGCCAAAAGGGTGCCCTTGTTATATCCCCTAGCCAAATGGTGTACCCCTGGTTGTATTACCAAGCCAAAAGGCGTGGCCCCGTTGTATATCCCCTAGCCAAAAGTGTCCCTGTTGTATATCCCCAGCCAAAAGGTGTGGCCTTGTTTATATCCCCACGGCGTGCCTGTTACCCCCTACCAAAAGGTGTGGCCCCTTGTTATATCCCCTAGCCAAAAGGGTGCCTTGTTGTATATCCCCAGCCAAAAGGTTGGGCCCCGTTGTAGTATCCCTAGCAAAAGGTGTGGCCTCGTTGTATATCCCCTAGCCAAAAGTGTGTCTTGTTTTATCCCTAGCCAAAAGGCGGGCGTTGTATATCCCCTATGCCAAAATGTGTGCCCGTTTATATCCCCACCAAAAGTGTGGCCCGTTGTATATCCCCACCAAAAGGGGGTTGTATATCTCCCTAAATGTGCTTGTTGACTCCTGATCCTCCTAGCAATGGCTTTGTTCATGTCCCTAAGGAGAACCACGTTGTTGTTTCCCTAGCCAAAAGTGTCCTAGGTATCCCAGCAGCCAAAGGTGTGCCCTGTGTATATCCCCTAGCCAAAGTGTGCCCTGGTCTCCGTTGAGCCAAAGGTTACCGTGTAATCATTCCACAAAGTGCACCTGGTTTGACTAGCTACCATGGAAGAATGCACTTTGTCATTGATGTCTCCATGACAGAAGCGTCTCCTTCCAATTCAATGCAACGTGTCCATAATTAAGTGTGGTCCCCAATAAAGAGGTCACTTTCTATCCCGATTTGTCGCTCGATTCGTGTTGCCTCAATCGGTTCCTGTATCACTGAAAATAAACAAGCCATTTCTCTGTGTTGTGCTGAAACAGAAGATCGTTTTCACTTATTTCCAAAACGAAGTGAATCTTGGTAAATCATAATACAAATACATGCATTTTATCAAGATGAGGTCGTTTAATGCCGTTTCTGTCGAGCAGCGGAGAAAAATATAAATCAGCATGTTAGTAAATATAATGCAAAAAGGGCACATAAATCTTGCCAAGTATAGACTAGCCACAAGTAAATACATTTTGTCAAATGTTGATTGACCACAAAGTCATGTAAATGTATCTTGCCAAATATAGAATGACTACATATAAATATTTCTAGCCAACGATAGACTGGTCATGTGTAAATACATATCTTGCCAAATATAGACTGGCTACATGTAAAATATATCTTACCAAATACAGATCGGCTGCATGTAAAGTTATCTTGCCTAATTTAGGTAAGCCACATGTAACTATATCTCACCAAATAAAGATTGGCCATATGTAAATATATCTTGCCAAATACTGATAGGCTATATGCAAATATATCTTACCAAATAGAGACTGGCCAATTGTAGATATATATTGCCAAACATACATTGGCCACATATCAACATTCCTTGCCAAATATAAATTAGCCATATGTTTACATATCCTGGCAAATATATACTGGTCACATGTACACATATCTTACCAAAATTTAAATCGGTCACATGTGAATGTATCTTGCCAAGTATAGATTGGTCATACATAAAAGTATCCTGCCGTAGTAAAGAAAGACTCTGTATTCGTGGTGGATTATGCAAGTAAAACCACACGAAAGCAGTGTCTTACACAGCCTCTCTTTCTCTCCATGGTAACAGTTACAATAACAACACGAACAACGATTCAAAAAAAAAATTAAATCAAAACTAAAGAGAACAACGTCGATCATGAATTTGCCGTTTTTGGTTTGACCAAACAAAAGCTATTTACGCCGATACGTGTGGGGAAATAGATAACCATGAAACAAAACGAACATTTTTTTTTTTAATGTGCTATAGATTATGTCAATGACAACAAACGCAGGACGTCGTTGCTGTAATGCTTAGTGACAGTAGGAAGGCGGCCTTGTGGTGAACTATGAATCCTCTCCAGACTCCCCCCAAAACCCTCAATCCACCACACCCTTCACTGGCCCTTCCACACCGCCTCCCCCCATTCATTGCACGTGCATTGTGACTTCGCACTCACTGGTTTAAATTATTGGAACAAACTGGTGTTTCATTGGCACACTGTGAGTTACATCAGTCAACCATAGACACCACGACACCAGTTTTTGCGATTCTCGACATCCTCGCTCACTCCGTTTAGGTTTAGCCACAGGGAACAGACTATATAGGTTGAGTTGGACAGGCAAATTACCTCCTTGCTTTTTCCTGTTGAATTCCATTCATTCACGCGCACGTTTTTCCCATAGCACGAGGACATTGTAAACGTCCGCTGTGTCTAGCAAAACAACAAGTTAAAAGCAGTACCCTCCATTCAGCCCTTGTCTGTTGACCCGCCTACATCAATCACTTAAGCCCCCCCCCTCTCTCTCTCTCTCTCTCTCTCTTCTCTCCTCTCTCTCTCTCATGTTCCCCTCTTGCTCTCTCTGTTTTCTGTATTGTACACACACGCGCATACACTGTGTCTGAATTAGATTGTATCCTCTCTCTTCTCTCTCCTCTCTCTCTCTCTCTCTCTCTCTCTCCTCTCTTCTCTCTCTCTCTCTCTCTCATCTCTTGTTCTTGCTCTTTCCCCCTTCTTTTGCCGTTTCATCTTTCCAGCCAACTCCGTGTTGGTCAGGAAATTTGAGCGGCACTCTCAGAGAGACGCATCCATTAACTGTATGAAACTCCACTTTGGCGCCAGCTTCCCTATTGAGTCCTTGGCAAACTCCGCTCTGGGTAGGAGCCGGTCAGGGGCAAAGAACTCTCTGCTTATTCCACCCACTCTCCCCCACGCCCCCCGCCTTCCCCGGCCACTCTTTCTCTCTCCCTCTTTCTTCTCTCACCCCTTTACACACACACCACACACACACACAACACACACACACACACACACACACACACACACACACAATAGACACACACACACACACACACACACACACACACACTCACACATACTCTCTCCCTCACACACACAATTTCTTACATATTCTCTCTCTCTTTCTCTCTCTCTCTCTCTCTCTCTGTCTCTCTCTCTCTCTGTCTCTCTCTCTCTCTCTGGTGGCAGAGACTCACCTGACACTGAGGAGATCGGAGATGAGCTTGTCCTTGTCCTTGAAGCACTGCAGAGAGTTGAGGGTGGACAGCACGTCAGGGTCAAGGCCCTCCACCCGAGGTATCACGATGTCTGTGTCCGTGGGCCCCACACACAAGCACACAGACATCATACCCTCCTCCCTCATTATGTCCAACACACAGACATCATACCCATCCTCCCTCATTATGTCCAACACACAGACATCATACCCTCCTCCCTCATTATGTCCACCACACAGAGCACACAGACATCATACCCTCCTCCCTCATTATGTCCACCACACAGAGCACACAGACATCATACCCTCCTCCCTCATTATGTCCACCAACAGAGCACACAGACATCATACCCTCCTCCCTCATTATGCCCACCACACAGAGCACACAGACATCATACCCTCCTCCCTAATTATGTCCACCACACAGAGCACACAGACACATTACCCTCCTCCTCATTATGTACAACACACAGACATCATACCCCCTCCCTCATTATGTCCAACACACAGAGCACACAGACATCCTACCCTCTCCCTCATTATGTACAACACACAGAGCACACAGACGTCATACCCTCCTCCCTCATAAATGCGATAGATCACAGAGACAGCATACCCTCCTCCCTCATTATGTCTAAGACTCAAAGTACACAGACATCCTACGCTCCTCTCACATTATGTTCAACACACATACCACCTCCTCCATCATTCTGTCCAACACACACGGCACACAAATATCATACCCTCCTCTCTCACAGATTACACAGACATCACAACACACACACCACATCTTCCTCTCACATGAGCAGTCGGCATGTGCAGCCAATCCACAATGAGCAATTGTCTTGTGGCACCCCCTACAAGCTCCTAGGTGAACTAGAATACTTCTATTTCATACGACTGACATAATGCCGTACCATGAAACATTCGCCATGTTGAAAAAGAAAATAATTTAAAAGACACTGGCTATTCACAAAACTTTACCCAAAAAAATAGACTTAAAGAGAGAGAGGAGGGGGAGAGACACAGAGAGGGAGAGAGAGAGAGAGAGAGAGAGAGAGAGAGAGAGAGAGAGGGAGAGGGTGAGAGAGAGAGTGGGGGCCCCTGCAGCGCAGAGGTAGGACGCCTGGTATTTGAACTGATCTCCACAACGCATCATGATGCTAGTGCATCCGAACCCTTTTCCACAACGCATTGTGTCGTGGATCAGAGAGAGGCTACCATCTAGCATCTGAACGGTTCACAACGCAGAAGACTAAAGATTACACCAGGTCAAAACACCTGGAGGTCAGTTTAGACTTGAGACTTAACCCAGGTCAAAACCCTGGAGGGCAGCTTAGACTTGAGATTTAACCCAGTCAAAACACCTGGAGGTCAGCTTAGACTTGAGATTTAAACAAGCCAAACACACCTGGAGGTCAGCTTAGACTTGAGATTTAATCCAGGTTAAAAACACCTGGAGGTCAGCTTAGACTTGAGATTTAAGCCAGGTAAAACACCTGGTCAGCTTAGACTTGAGATTTAAGCCAGGTCAAAACACCTGCAGGTCAGCTTAGACTTGAGATTTAAGCCAGGTCAAAACACCTGCAGGTCAGCTCACATACAGTGAGATCCATATCTTGCGCAAAAAAAGAGGGGGAAAAAAAGAAAAGAATAAAGTAAAAAAATTTTTATATATATAAAAACGACTGACATGAAAAGCTCATCTCCCGAATGCGTATTCCTTCTCTGATGCACTTTTTGTTAGTTTTCCTTTCTTTTATATTGTTGTTCAATTGTTTCACTTATTTCAGTCTTTGCTGTTGTTGTTGTTGTTGTTGTTGTTGTTGATGATGTTGTTTAGTCGAATGACGTTTTCTTTGTTCTCATTTTTCCTCCAATGAAGTCTGCTAGGATAAAGAGGCATTGATCTAGGAGTGTTCCCATTTCTGTCACTCCGCGGTGGTGGACTCTGTCCACACAAGACAAAGGAGTCAAACGAGGGTCATTGTGCTGAGGACTGACCGTCTGACCAAAGATACTTCGCCCTACGGAAAGATGGTTCACTCCGCGGAAAAGTGAAGCCAGATGGCTGGCACATTCCATGCTGCCACTCCCACCCTGACATGCTATCTTTCCACGCGTGTCCAACATGGCGAGTAAGGCAGGAGGCAACTGGTGCGCCGCGCCGAACTGTCATAATTCTGGGAAAGAAGGGATTCCGGTGTTTTTCTTTTCCAAAGACGAAGAAAGGTGAGATCATTTTCTGTGTTACATTTCCTGAATACGTTGTTTTAATTAAGAGGGGAGAGAGAGAGAGAGAGAGAGAGAGAGAGAGAGAGAGAGAGAGTCAGTTCAGCTGCGTGAGCGAGGAAATTGCTCCCGCGATGTTGTCATGCAGAAGCCGAGAGAGAGAGCGTACATGCACGCGCGCATGTGTGTGTGTGTGTGTGTGTGTGTGTGTGTGTGGTGTGTGTGTGTGTGAAAAAGAGAGAGAGAGAGAGAGAGAGGAGAGAGAGAGAGAGAGAGAGAGGAGAGAGAGAGAGAGAGAAAATGCATAGGATACTACTAGCGCTCACATACACACACTTATAGGTGCTTGCACACACACGCACGCACGCACGCATGCACGCACGCACGCACGCACGCACGCACACACACACACACAACACAACACACACCACACACACACACACACTTGTATGAAGATGATACGCATGTGCATAAGCAAGTGACCATGTGCTCACATGGCGCCATATGCACACACTGAGAGAACGTCT
>CM031614.1:66533399-66570899 GCA_018398815.1 Conus ventricosus
CAATTCTGTGAGAACAGTGCATGCACCCAATATATATCTTATACGTGCACCTGCTTGACCAATTCTGTGGGATCCAGGCTTATATACACTCGTTCTTGAACATCCACGAACTCAGTTTCTGAAGTGTGCGTTTCTAGGACATAACAATTGTATGACTGAGGGTGAAACTACGGTCTATCCAATTTTTCAATTTCAATGAATTATAGAATGATTCGGTTAGAACGTGATTTTTCACCTGTAAATCATCTGTGAAATATTCGACCCCCACTGTATAAGCCATATAAATTTGATACAAACAAAAAAGACCCAATTCCTCATCGTGGATTCGCCACACAAAGCCCTATGACTGATAATGGATTGGCTTGCATACCGGAAATACTTTACTTTCAGCAAGTGACGGGCGACAGCATGACATATTCACTTCAACACAGACAGCACCGCTCAATGGCGTAACACCCGCAGAAACAGCATCAAATGTTCACTTGACAAAACGTGTGTGTGTGCATGAGTACGCGTGTGTGTGTGTGTGTGTGTGTGTGTGTGTGTGTGTGTGTGTGTGTGTGTGTGTGTGTGCGTGCGTGCGTGCGTGCGTGCGTGCGTGCGTGCGTGCGTGCGTGCGTGCGTGTGCGTGCGTGCGTGCGTGCGTGTGTGCGTTCGTGTGTGCGTGCGTGGGTGCATGCGCGTTCCATTGTGAAGTTCTGTTTAAGAAAATGTATATTATAATCATAACGATTGTTGAACACAAGCTGAATCATTTCGAAGCACAATGGTGCAGATTTTCAATACAGCATTGTGTAAGAACTGAAAGAAGCGCTGGTCTACACAGAACAAGAACAAAACCAAAGCGGAAAAGAAACACGGGGCTGCGGTGGCAGGAATGTTAACAGCCGGAGCAGCAGCTGTAGTTCGGACAGCATAAAACCAGCATCAAAGTCAAACAGGTACAGGCAAAGGAACACGATAACTGTGTTTGAAAACACGTGGGGAAAAAAGTTTCAGAACGTCAGGTAAAAACAAACCGGAAAAACACAAATAATCACTCTCAATAGAATGATTAAACAATGAGAAATTAAACACACAGAAATAAGGCCTAATGCGGCCAGTGAATTAACATCAAGAAGTAGCCATACAGGAATGGGACAGATCAATGCATTAAAACAAATGATCAAACTTTAAGAAGTTAATATATAAGAGTGTAGCAGATCAAAACTATCAATTAATCAGTGAACATCAAGAAGTAAACACACAGGTAGGTATGCGAGTGTGTGCGTACGTGCAAGCGTGCGTCAGCGCGCGCGCGCACGCGCGTATGCGTGCGTGCGTGCGTGCGTGTGTGTGTGTGTGCTCGGCGGCTGAGGGAAGCAACAGCTCGTGCAGCGACAGTGCACGTGAACTGAAGACCCTGGACGCTTCCTGCGGCACCATTTCCTTTCCAACCCATCGTTCACTCACACACACACACACACACACACACACACACACACACCCACGCACACACACACACACCCAACACACACACCACACCACACACACACACACACACACACACACGGACCCGCGCCCCCCCACGCCCACCAACCACACCGCACACACACACACACACACACACACACACACACACACACACACACGTGTGTACACTCCCCACACACACCTACAATGACAATAATGGCGCAGCCAATGTTAGGGAGGTATCCAAGGTCTGACCAGCGCGCTGGGTTAAAGCGTAGATCAGACATGTGGTAAGTCGTAGCCACGAAACCGTCTCCTTGAATTCTCTCAATCCTAGCCATTGATTCATTTATCCATCAGCTTTAAATCGAGCGCAGCGTGGCCTCGAATCTCAGCAATATGGTGTAACGTATATGGACTAGTCCGCATGCAATGACCCCTCCTTGATGAAACTGAAAGTGAAACTGCAGCTGATGATGGCACTATCATTTTGACAGCAGAGGGACAGCTGACGGCGTTCAGGTCTGAAACATGTGTCTGAGGGTGATTCTCCTCTCCGAAGACCTTCTGCTGTCAACTCTCCCTATACTTTCTCCCTACACAGCTTACCTGAAAGTGTGAATCAAAGCGGCATAATAAGTAGCCCTACAGTGTTGTGCTCACATGAAGGTGGGAGACAACGTCAATATGATAAGTCATCTCGCTTACCTTTATGTGATGGTGGAACAATGATTAGCGATTACGAGAAGGCTTGACACAAATCAGTATAAATACCAATCCAAAGGGGAACGAAAGGGAAAATAATTCTTCTAAGTGAAAACATCCATCGTGGCGTCAGCATCAACCAGACCAATGTCAGTATGATGGCAGGAAGGGGCACCACAGACCAATGTCAGCATGATGGCAGGAAGGGGCACCACAGACCCAAATGTCAACATGATGGCAGGAAGGGGCACCACAGCACAGACCAATGTCAACATGATGGCAGGAAGGGGCACCACAGACCAATGTCAACATGATGGCAGGAAGGGGCACCACAGACCAATGTCAACATGATGGCAGGAAGGGGGACCACAGACAACAGACCAATGTCAACATGATGGCAGGAAGGGGCACCACAGACCAATGTCAACATGATGGCAGGAAGGGGCACCACAACCCCAGACAAAGTCAACATATGCAGAAGGCACCCCAGACAATGTCAACATGATGGCAGGGAGGGGCACCACACCGAACCAATCTCAACATGATGGCAGGAGGGGCACCACAGACCACAGACCAATGTCAACATGATGGCAGGAAGGGGCACCACAGACCACAGACCAATGTCAACATGATGGCAGGAAGGGGCACCCCAGACCAATGTCAAATGATGGCAGGAAGGGCACCACACACCACAGACCAATGTCAACATGATGGCAGGAAGGGGCACCACAGACCACAGACCAATGTCAACATGATGGCAGGAAGGGGCACCACAGACCAATGTCAACATGATGGCAGGAAGGGGCACCACAGACCACAGACCAATGTCAACATGAGGCAGGAAGGGCACCACAGACCAATGTCAACATGATGGCAGGAAGGGGCACCACAGACCAATGTCAACAGGATGGCAGGAAGGGCACCACAGACCACAGACCAATGTCAACATGATGCAGGAAGGGGCACCACAGACCACAGACCAATGTCAACATGATGACAGGAAGGGCACCACAACCACAGACCAATGTCAACATGATGGCAGGAAGGGCACCACAACCACAGACCAATGTCAACATGATGCAGGAAGGGGCACCACCAGACCACAGACCAATGTCAAATGGAGGCAGGTAAGGGGCACCACAGACCACAGACCAATGTCAACATGATGGCAGGAAGGGGCACCACAGACCAATGTCAACATGATGGCAGGAAGGGGCACCACAGACCAATGTCAACATGATGGCAGAAGGGCACCACAGACCATGTCAACATGATGCAGGAAGTGGCACCACAGACCACAGACCAATGTCAACATGATGGCAGGAAGGGCACCACAGACCAATGTCAACATGATGGCAGAAGAAGCACCACAGACCAATGTCAACATGATGGCAGGAAGTGGCACCACTCAGCCGGTCCATCTCTTCATCCACGCACTGAGAACAGCCAAGGTGACGAGGCAGCAAGACACACAGGGACAATCACGGAAGGGTGGGGTGACGGTGACTGGAATGAGTGAGATGTCGGTGTACTGATGCGGGCGAACGAGGGGTGACGCTGGAGGAGACGAAGAGTGGGCGGGGGGATGGGGTGGGGGTGGAAAGCAACATGGAAATACCATCAGAAAACAACGGCACCGTCGTGCCTTTTTTACTCCCCACCCACTGCAAGGCTCCATCGTACTGACTGTGAAGACATATTGGCTTCAGAACACCTGGCTTCACTTTTAAACATGGAACTAACCGAGCAGATAAACTGACCCAACGTGAAATAGTTTGAATACTCTCTGTCTTTGTAGTCGACTGTGGAGTGGACAGCAAAATGAAAGAACTGGGCTTTCGGTCTCTGTGGCAAACTGAGGAATAGGTAGTAGAGTGAAATGAACTGGCCTTTGGTCTTCTTATTTTTTCCTTGAATGAAAAATAAAAACAGTTAATCCTTAACAGAAATCGGGACAGAAGAATGGAAAAAAAAACAGACAAACAGAAAAAAGGAGCAACAACAACAACCTAACAAATAAAATCACATACACACACAAAAGAATGTCAGTCTTCCTATATAAAAAGACACACACAGATCATGTTGATGTCATTTTAAGATATTAAATTAACACTTTTTTAAAATGTATATGAATGCGTTATGACTACATGTTTTTAACTGGCCAGGGATTTTCATTGGTACTTGCGTTTTTCAAATGGAGAGTACATTTCATTTTCAAATGCCTCCACTTTCAATCAGTTTTTTTATAAAAATACATGCAGGTTGTGATAGGAATTGATACTTTTTAATTGTAACATGACAGCTTCCAGTTTTTGTACGTACTGCCAAAGGCGTAGAATGATCATGGCTCTCGTTTTTGCAAGGATTGTAGTATGTAACTGTTGACAAAGCCACCCTCTCTGGTCTTTGCAGCGGACTGTGGTTGAGATGTTGACAAAGCGCCCGTCATCTTGGTCTTTGCCAACGGACTTATTGTCTATTTCGTTTCTTGTTAAACAGGTTAACACACACTCCCACTTGGTTAGCTGATAAACAGTGTTACAAAGTCAGTACCATGATCTGATAATTTGATTGGATTGTCTAATATCAATGGTTTCTTTGAGGAGGAGAGTTTAGAACACATGAACTGGTTATTGATAGAAATTTTCCCTACAATGACGATGTTTGCTGTCTGATAATTTGATTGGATTGTCATAATGATCAAATGGTTCTTTGAGGAGGAGAGTTTAGAAACATGAACTGGTTATTTGATGGAAATTTTCCCTACACTGACTGGTTGTTTGCTGGGGTATTTTGTGGAATATCAGATGGAATGCATTAGCTGAATGTTAGTCTGTATCCCCTGTAGGGAACGTTGAAAAAGATATCAACACAAATAGTGTTAAAGAAACTGGGACCATTTTCGTAAATGTTGTTCGTCCGACATAAAATAATTCTTAATCACCGGGTTGAAATTAGATGACTTAGATGTACTTTTTCAAAGTAAAATCACAAGTGATCAAATATTCGTTTACGTGTACGTGTGTGTGTTTGTTTTCATAACTATATGTATCTCGACGCGATAAGAATTGTATTGAGCATGCAGGTGTAGCACACTGAATGTTTTCAGCGGTAAAATCATATTCATGAGGGCCAAACAAATAACAAAACACAACAAACCAAAGAGAATAAGAAGAAGGAAATATGAAATCAACGTATGCAATCACAGTAGAGATCTACAAAATGTAATGGGCCAAACATGTTCTGGCTCCTTGATGAGGGACAGTCTGTGCTGAAAACTTGGGCAGCTTCGTTACTGATACCAGACGGAACTGCGGTGAGTCCATACATTGAGCATGCGTCTTCTGTGCGTGTGTGCGTGCGTGCGGGTGTGTGTGTGTGTATGCTAGAGTGCGTGGTGGCGTGTGTGTGTGTGTGTGTGTGTGTGTGTGTGTGTGTGTGTGTGTGTGTGTTGTGTGTGTGTGTGTGTTGGAGTGCGTGTGTGTGCGTGGTGTGTGTGTGTGTGGTGTGTGTGGTGTGGTGTGTGTGTGTGTGTGTGTGTGTGTGTGGTGTGTTGTGTTTGTTTGTTTGTTTGTTTTTTTTGTGTTTGTGTGTGTGTTTGTGTGTGTGTGTGTGTGTGTGTGTGTGTGTGTGTGTGTGTGTGTGTGTGTGTGTGTGTGTGTGTGGTGCAACTGAATAACTGACGTGAAAAGCAAAACCGAGCAATGGTCTGCAACCTCATTAGATACATCATTTGATCAGAAGCTCGCAGTCAATATTCAGATCTCCATCTTACACACGCTATAATCAAACCAATTTGTCAACTTTCAAACAATCTTGTTTTACATAAATCTGACGAGACAGCTGTATCAATATTCAAGTGTTTTTTATGTACACTGTGACAAAAGCATATGTGTAAATTCAGAAAAATCACAAAATATGATAGAACATACATATCAAGCTCAGGAATATCCCTCCTTCAGGTTTCACCAGAACCTGCCTATCAATATTCAAAATATGTTTTTATATGAAACATCACCATGCCTATATATCAGCAATCGAAACATCTCTTAAAACAACATATGAACAGATCACATATTCTTACATTCTGAATTTTTCTGTTTATGAATGAAGTGAGCACTGCTTATTCAAAATATCTTTTATATTCATAAAACGACCAGAGCATGTATATATCAATATTCGGAAAACCTTCTTTAGAATATAATCTACGGTTATATGTTAATTTCAGAACGATATGTTCAAAGCTTATACCTCAATAATCAGAACATCCCTTCTTTTCTTTGAATGCATATTGCGTTCAAACCTTACATGTCAGTATTCAGAGCATCTGTACAATTTGCTCAATATTTCAAACACTTCTTCATTTCTTTTCCCTTTTAACAAATGATATGCTACCTTATGATCACAACATTTTGTCAGTATTCAAAACTAGTATCAACAACAATAGGGCCAAAAACCGCACACACTATTGTAAAACATTAAATAATTATTATGTAACTAAACATTGCATTTCCTTGCGTTTTTACTGTGAAAATAAGATAACTCAAGACAATTTCATTTGCAGATTTACTCAAAAGCAAACACGTAAAATGGTTTGTGTATTTCATATGTATAAAAATTACATTGAAAAGCAAGCGTGTATAGAGCAAACACGACACACAACACTTCAAATAAGTCTCTGACTCCACCCCCCCCCCCCCCACTCCATCCCGCCACGTGCACACTAGTACACTACAAGCCATGCACATGTGACCACACCATAGCACAACAGACAGACACCAACGTATGAGTGAAGAAAGGTCACCTGTACAACTTGTGTGATGGGCAATTCTAACTCTATATGGCCCAGAATGTCCCTACAACACACACACACACAGTTACACTGTACACCAGTTCTAAATTGAACACAGCAAGTCAGTTCTAACTACCTGTGTGTGTGTGTGTGTGTGGTGTGTGTGTGTGTGTGTGTGTGTGTGTGTGTGTGTGTGTGTAAATCTACTATTGTTAAGGACACATTGTTTATCAGGGTCTCCCTCCCTCATCCCCACTGGCATAATGTTCGTCCTCTTTTCTATTTTTGTATGTAACGAAATTTTAGCACATTCCACAGTTACTGAAAAAATAGCTAGTTAAAAAGCGCATTTAATTCTATATGCAAAGTTATCATCTACAATATGAAATTTTTTTTTAAATGTACAAGGCTGTCACAAGTAGGACCCATGACAGCAAAACGTTTTATCTGGACACAAATCAGCTAAGAAAATGCTGACAGAACAAATCTGAAGATCAGAATGGTTAGGAGATTCCCCCAATCCATGCTTTTGATATCAAATGTCTACATGTGACGCCATGCCCTCTGAATTTTTATGTTATTCGTTTTCAGCTATCACGAACATTTTTCTATGGTCATTTTATAGAGCTTTCTATATAAATTCAAAAATGAAAGATTTTTGAAAGACCATAACATAATATATCAGCGGTCACTGAGGAGAAACAACCAGGTTTCAAAATATCGGTATATGACCAGGAGTTATATGTTAGTGAGTTTCCCTCCCTATTGGAGGATGTCTCCCCCTTGGAGACTATAAGCTTGCTGAAGGCTCATTTTGAGAAGCATTTGTTTTATATTTTTTTCCCATTCACCCACTCAAGCATATACTGTTAGTTAGGCAGAATCATCTACCACTGCAGATATGAATGCTTATCTCCCCTATTTTTTCAATCTAAGACATAAGAGCAAGCTTTGTTTATAATTCAATATTTCTTGCAGTCATTGCAACACCAAGCTGCTCTGTAAGTTGCTGGAACGGTGCTCGGTACTTATCCTTGGAATTTATTAGTTTGTTGTATATATATAATATATATATATTATATATATATATATATATATATATATATAATATATATATATATATATAATATATATATGTTAAAATAGGTTTTTTAAAATAATAGAATCTACAAATTTGTTTCGAGCGCGTTGGTATTTTAACCACACTAATCTATATATAATATTTTTTTTTAATTTTTTTTTTTGCGAGTGATCATCATGAGAACGAAATGCCAGTCTTCTGATTCTTAGGATAACTAAACAAAAGGGTTATGTAATTCAGTGATCAAGCCAGAAGGCGAAAGCTCGTGTAATAAAGTTCTGGTTGGAGAAACTGGCGGAACATATGAATCGTTTTATTATCTGTGTTGTCTTGCGCGCAACGTTTCGTTCTGCTCCTGCTGTGGAGTGGTGCCCTGCCCCTTGGCAGAACTGAATCTTTGAACAACACACACACACACACACACACACACACACCACACACACAGAGTCACACACACACCACACGCATATATATATATATATATATATAATATATATATATATATATATATATATATATATATATATATATAGTCATTCATGATTAGTATTCATGATCGTTAAACCCAATTCTGTTAAAAAAAATTAACATAGAAATGTCCGAACTGGTCGGAACTAATCCATTAGGAGCTGGCCAGCGCGTGACGAGCTGAGAGGCAGTGCGTGCTGTGAAGATTTTCTCAGCATTTTGGCACGAACTTCAGATGATAGTGGGTGTCCCTTGGGCTTGGTGTGTGTCCATGCTTGACTTGGGCCATTTTGAGCACACTGGCATCGCGACCGGTTCGCGAGATTCGGCGAGAGGTTTCACCTGACGGCCATTTGCGAATTGAAAAATCTAAGAAAAATGTTGAACTTCGGGAGGGAGCTGGATTGTCAACTGGCATCTAAGCAGCTAACCTTTCGCTTCGTTCGGTGCATATGTTTTCTCACAATCAAATTTTGCAAAAACTACAAATGAAATTCTGAATGTTTTCTGCTGACTGCGATCTGAGGAGTGTTGTTTTGTGCAGTGTTTACGTCTGTTGTTGATAACGGCTGAAGAGGACATGTTTGTCGAAAAATTACTTGTTTGTTTCGTATTGTGCATTGAATAAGCGTTACTATACACCTTTTTCATGTGTTCATTTGTGTTTTGGTTTGTTCTAGTAACGCTGCAGTATGTTTCAGTCTCCGAGTGACTTTGACGTAATACGGTAATTACAACGATGACAATTCTAGCCACAAACCTTACATAGATTCTCTGTCACCATAATTCTCATGCTTAGAATGTACTCCCCACATTCGAGTCTTTCCATTTTTTTAGAGAGACTGTTGAAGGTGGGGGAAGGCGTGGGGGCTGGGGAGGGGGGGGGGAGGGGCGGGGGCGCGGGGTCGGAAGAGGGAATGTATACTCTTTCAGTCTCTGTTCGTTTCCCCCTCTTCCAGACGAAAAGTTTGGGAGAAAGAGCATCTACCTCCCCCCCCCCCCCCCCCCCCCCCCCCCCTCCTATTTCCCCATTCATACCACTCCAGACGTCGGGATTATGTGAACCACCAACTGTCCCCACCCTACCGTCTCTCATTCTCACCTTCCCCATTATGAGGTACAATGAACGGATGTGGCGCTTCGTGGAATGTCTCCAGGCATGTGGAAATATAGTACAGCAAAACCTCATTGAAAAATTCACTCTTGACAAAAAAGGGACTTCCTTCGAAGATAAGTTTAAACGTCGCAACCTCTAGTTATGCGTGCCATGTGTTGTATGGCCTTCGACAAACAGATAGAAGAAAACGAAAAGAAATGTTGCTATGTTGAGACTTGTAGTTAGGTGTTGTGAATAAACTGCATTTGTTCTTACTTAATGGGCTATGCTGGTTCGGGGGTTAGGTTTGTTGTTCCCTGGTATTGTGTGGTTGTTGAATGACAGTTGTTTGTACGAATTCTTCCCTGCATGTGACTTTTCTCCGGAAAGGAATTATTGAGAGTGGACCCTTTCTGAGCTTAGCCTTGAGTGCCTTACATTTTAAGCTCTTTGCTCGTAACGAAAGCATTTTTTAAAAATTTCAAATCAAATGCGACCTTCTTTCCTTCTGGTGTAGTTCTCCGTTATTCTCCAAAGATGTCATTGTCCTACTTGGTCGCAAACTACTAGACTGGCATGAAAGTCTGTAACACTTAACTGACCAAAACGGGGATCTTCATGATGCAATGTGTTCTGTGTGTCCACTCCAAAGACGAAACAATCCAAACAGCGCAACACGGACACCAGATTGTCTCCCTTTCTGTCCTTTCCTCGCAGAGGAGGATGAAGTGGAGGGAGGAAACTCTGTCCCTCTATGAATCTCTCTTCCAGCATCTTTATCCCCACGTGTTCCAAGCCCTGTGTGAGGTGCGAGCTGTTGTGTGTCCCCTGACGACCATACACTGGGCCCTGGGGGGACCACGGCCTGCGGGCCAGTTCGCACCGCTGCTGTGTGATCCGCGAGACTGGAGTGAAAGCCAAGGCCTTTGCCTGTCCTACCAGCTGGGATTTTATTGGGTAGAATGTCTGAGCAACTGGTGGCACATATGTCTAGATCATCTTGCCACGACGGCAGGCACGTGCTCTATGGACAGTGTCAGCATAGTGCTGTTGTTTGGTATTCAGGATATCAAGACTGGTGTTCTTTAAGTTTTACGTTTCGTCTGCGTTCATTTACGGACGGCGTTGTCCCCTTTTTTTCTGTGAGAACACTTTTTCATTCGCTGATTTACACATGGCTGTGAGAACACTTTTTTCATTCGCTGATTTACACACGGCGTTATTCCCCTTTTTTCTGGTGAGAACACTGTTTTTATTCACTGATTCACAGATGGCGCTTTTCCTCATTCTGTAAAAATAGTCTGCGTTCATTCACAATTTACCGGACAGTGTTATTTCCCTTTGTTCTGGGTTCTGGCTCTGTGTCGTCTGATTCAACCCCTCTTCTTTTCTCAACGTGCACATGTCGCTGAAGGAAAGCACCGGGATTCTGCGGACGGTAGAGACGTAGAGTTGACTGTGGACACCGGGGCTAGCTGGCAACACTGATGTGTTGTTAGTTGACGGCACGATGGCTATGCAGACCATAGTGACGTAGTGTTGATTTGACGACTATGGGGCCACACCCACAATAATGTCATCCAGCTAACTGGTGAAACTGAGGCTATGAAGACAACTGAGACGCTGGGTTGACTGACGACCTGGGGGTATGCTGACATTACTGACGTGTTTTAACGGATATTAACGCCAAGGTGGCTCGCATAGCATCTTGTACACATGCAAAATCCCATCACCAACCTTCAGAAGAGAAGGCCATTTGGCCGTTGGTGTGGATGACACGTTACACACAGCATACACCCTCCGTGAGAAATTGAAAGAATGAAGGAAGTAAGAAACCGAGCGAACGATATCGACCGGATGACGCGGGAAACGACTGAATGAAGCGCCAGCTGGCAGCTCTTCAGTCGGCACTACTCGGGTAGGCAGCCCGTTGCGCACACGTGAGAGTGGATTGTCAGCGCCTAGAACCTTTGGCAAGGCGCTTTATAAATGTGATGTTGCTATTATTATTATTATTATTATCATTATTATTATTATTACTGTTGTTGTTGTTACTATTATTATTATTACTATTATCATTATTATTAACAATATTCTTGTTATTAGTATTATCATTATCATTATCAATATTATCATTATTATTATTATCGGCAATTGTGACGTCAATGTTACAAAACGATTCATGGCAAATCTGCTTAGGACACCGTCATGGCGACTTGCTGATCGATAAAAGGACTGAAGGCAAGGCGGATATGGTAACTATGAGGACGTTTGGCTAATTGACAGAATCATTGATTGCACGTCGGTTGTGCAGACAGTAATGACGTTTGGCTGATTGAGAGAATGGTTGATTGCAAGCCGGCTATACAGACTATAGTGACGTTTGGTTTGGTTGGTTGATGGAATGATTGATTGCAAGTCGGTTATGCAGACTATAGTGACGGTAGGTCAGTTGTCTGAATCAAAGATCGCTGGGCAGCTATACAGATGATAGTGACGTCTGTTGGATTAACTGACGAACTGATAGCATGGCGACTATGAGCCTACGACATCCGCTTGGTTGACAAAAACGACTGTTTGCGAAGCAGCCGTGCTGCCCGTAATGACATTACAGTAGCAAGAACTTCGCTTTGAAAAAAAAATGGTACATGAGTACACATGTAGAAATATATGACAAACAACTCCATGCAGTATCAGCGTGAGAAGAGAGACTCCATCCAAACCTACCACCACTCATCAGTCACTATGTACAGATCAAATACAACAGGCTAAGGAATCAGTTCCATCCATTCCAGCAGTTAAAACGGTCGACCTTCACGTGCTCTAGCATCAAGCAAAAAAAACAAACCACATGAACACGACTGCGCAAATGCTATGATCACACAAATACTCTCACCCAAAATTCGCTACGGTCTCTTCTAAATCACACATTATAGTACCTGGACGATTTGCATCATGGGTAATTCGATTTCTATTTCATGTTTTGAGCCCCTAAGACAAAAATGAACAGAAAGATGAGGCAGGAACACAGATTAAGGCAAGAAAACAGACAAAGATAGGAAACAGAATTAAATGGGAAAACAGTTTTCATGACAGGAAAACAGATAACGGACGGAAGTCAATAGAATTGCAGACTTTGTGAAAGTTATTGCTCAAACTGATGTCTTTGCCATTGCATACTGACGCCTATGCTTTTGCCTAATCTACTGCAATGCCATTACCAGTCCTGCTGTAATGCTATAAGTAGAATGAAATAATGGTGTAATGCAAATTAACATAATGTTTGTATGCAACCTACAGAAGTGTTATTACCTAGAATAATACAATACCGTTGTCCAGCTTATTTTCCTCCTGTGACCTAGACTAATGTACGCCAAAATTGAGACCAGTATAATGCTATTATCCTAATTAAAGTGATATAATAATGCAGACTAATATACATTACCTAGGCTAAGGTAAACCTATTGCCCAGATTAATGTCGTCGCGCTGGGGCAATTGAGCTTTTGTTGTCATCCAGCCTAGTATAATATTATTGGCCAGACTAGTTTAATGCTATCTGGAGATCAGTGTAGTTCTATTGCCCAGATTAAAATGACAGCATTACCAAGACTAGTGTTATTACATTACCCAGACCAGTACAATGACATTGTCAGACCAAAGTAATGTAGTGCAGCCCAATATAATACTATTACCCAGTCTAGTGAAATGCCATTATTACTCAGTGTAATATAATGCTACTCCTAATACTAGTATAATGCTACTACCTTAATTACTGTGATGCTATTACTAAGACTACTGTGATGATATTCCAAGGATAGTGTTTTCGTACTATCCAGACTGGTGTATAACATAGACTACTGGGATACTATTGTCCACACTACTGTTACGCTACCATCCAGACCAGTGTGATCATCTTCCTAATACTGGTATTAGGCTAGCATCCAGACAAATATAATGCTTTTGGCTCAACAAGTATAATGGTTTTGACCTGAGTAATGCTATTACCACGAACAGTGCAGTGCTGTTAACCAGACCAAAGCAGTATCATTACCCAGATTAAAGTAATGCTTTTATCCAAACTAGTGAAAAGCTATTGCCTAGAGTTGCGTAATGACATCACTCACACCAGTGCTATTATCCTGCATAAAGTAATGTGATTACTCAGACTACTATTATGCCATTGCGAAGACTAATGTCATGTCAGTACAAAACGAACGTGTGCTATCTTCAATAGTGTAACAATATTGCCCAGACTAGATTACTGTTACTGAACTAGTGCAGTCCCAATATCCACACTAGCGTAATATCACTCAGACTAACGTGATGGTATCATCAGACCAGAGTAATGATATTTCCGAAACTAGTGTATCTGTATTACAAGTTTATTACAGTGATACTGCCCAGAATAGGTTAAGGTATAACCTGACTAGTGGCATGACATTGCAAGACGAATGTATTACACGACAGGCAAAAATAATACTAAAAAAGATTCTAAACAGATTAGAGCCGCAAGGAGATAACAGTGTTGCTGAAGAACAGGCTAGGTTCCATTAAGGCAAACGTACAATCGACCAGATGTTTAACCTGCATACCCATTGCAGAAAGCGCCTCTACCAGCAGTGTGAGTTCTACCACATCTTGATTAGACTTTAAGCAGGCGTTTGACAGAGTCTGGCAAGAGTGGCTGTAGTCTTCACTGAAGAAATGTAACAACGGGTAAAGGCTCATCAACACCATACAGCAACTGTACACCAATGTGACTACAGCAGTGCTCATACAGGGAGCAGCTGGAAAGTGCTTCCGTACTTCAGTTGGAGTTTGTCAGGGCTGCCTTCAGTCTCCACACTTTTCAATACATTCCTGGGACTCGTCATGACTGGTGCACTTTGCAGATCATGTCTCTCCGATTTGTAGACGACATCGATGGCCTGGTAGGTCATGAACAAGAACTCGCTAAGATTGTTAAAAGACTGGATGAAACATCATCAAGATGTGGCATGGAAGTCAGCGTGAAAAAGATCAAGTTGGTGGCCAGAGACAACATCACCAGCAACACACTGACATAGCTGTCCATGGACAGACGCTGAAACAATTTTCAACAGTTGGCTTACCTGAGATCTATTATTAGCAAAGAGGGATCCGAACCAGGAATCTCCTCAAGGACAGCAAAAACAAATCAGCACTGTGCAGACGAAATAACTTGTATAGAAGGACAAGAGCATCTCCACAAAACACACGACTAGGCTCCTGTGTGGACTGGTAGATTCCATTTTCTTAAACGCATGGAAGACATGGACCTGAAAAGCATCCACTTCACGGAAATAAGGTGTTAACGCAAGATGCTAAACATTGAATGTACTGATATTAGTGAACGAGTGTGTACATCAGACCATACGAAGATCTACCGACATCGGTTGAAAACAACGTCACCATGTCAATGCAACAAGACCCAATGGCCTTGTCATAACACTCCTCCATGGTTCTGTTACAGGACAGAGACAGATGGGAAGACTGGAGGGAAAAAACCGATGGACTGTCGGCACTGCAGAGTGGACAGGGAAAACATGTAAAGAGACCCAGGTCTTGGCGCACAGCAGACAAAGCAGGAGAAACCTGGCGAACTGTGCTTCACTGTTGACACCCACCGCGTTCAAGAAGAAGAGGAGAGGCTATAGTGTCTTGCGGAATGCCATTACATAATCTAAGTGATGCGATTACCCAGGTTGACAGAATGCGTTCGACCACATCTGTGTAGTCCAATTCTCCTTACCAGTGAAATGACATTACCCACAGCAGTGAAATACTGGACCAAAAATAACATTATCCAGACTAAAGTAATGTTGTCGGCTAAGCTAATGATTTTGTCCAGATTAAAGTATGCTACTGACCAGATATGATTAGTTTTATTTTCACACAGTTTTATATGTAAGTTCTTAACCAGGCGATAATCAAAGGGTTTTTTTTTCCTGTTACCGTTCCAAACGCTGTCTCCAGCACGATGAATACCTACTAAATAGAAAATTTCTAGCTCTTACAAACTGCCAACAAGCTTACAAAATAGAACAGACAAATAATGCCTTCACTAAACGCTTTGAAATATTTGAAATCATTCCTGCTTTTCAATTTTATACACATACACACATACGCGCGCGCACGCGCCACACACACACACACACACACACACACACACACACACACACACACACACACACACACGAATACGCACACACAAACATACACACACATACAGAGAGAGAGAGAGAGAGAGAGAGAGAGAGAGAGAGGAGAGAGAGAGAGAGAGAGAGGAGAGAGAGAGAGAGATGCACATATTCATACATACATACATAGACACGTACATATGTACATACATACACACATACAAACATACAAGCACGCAGCTATCAGAGAAAGAGAGACTGACAGACTGAGACAGAGACAGACAGACAAAGACAGACACACGGACAGAGCTTAAAAGAAACCTGGCCCTTATTAGTCAAAGATATTCCTGTGTGTCTGTGATGTCTACTCTATGTTTCTTTTTCTTCTTCTTGTATATATGGTTACAATCTTCCCCCTAGAGACCAAAATACATGCTGATGAAGCGTGACGTAACTGGTCATAAAAAGGAAGAGAGAAGACAGGCTTATTTACACATGACGCACGATCTGGAATGCCAAGTGACATCAATCAGCACTATGACAGAGACAAGGGTGGAAGTGAATATTATATATTATATATTAATATATATATATATATATATATATATATATATATATTGTGTGTGGTGTGTGTGTGTGTGTGTGTGTGTGTGTGTGTGTGTGTGTGCTGAGAGACACGAGAGAGAGAGGAGAGAGAGAGAGAGAGAGAGAGAAGTGCGCGTGCGCGCGAACTGCGCCCGCTCGTGTGTGTGTGTGTGTGTGTGTGTGTGTGTGTGTGTGTGTGTGTGTGGTTGTGTTGGGGAAGGGGGTGGAGAAAGCTAGGCGTTATAGGGCAGAATAGGCTGTGGGGTAAATTCTATAAAACATCAAAAGAATGTGTATAAGCCAGGCCACAAATGATTCCTATTAAGTCTGTAAGATCCTTTCCCCTCACCCCCACCCCCACCCACCACATACCTAGTCCCTCTTAAGTATACAACTTTAAACAACTACATAGATATTAACTTAAATACATACTGCAGTGATACCGTTTCATTCAATGTTTCCCTGAAGAAGAAAAACGTTACCCTAAATAAAAATACAAACGTATTTTCTTTTCAAAATTTATTTTAAAACATCATTCATAGTTAATGTGAAGCAAGTTCTTCCCCTGAAGACAAAGAATCTGATGATAACGCTAAAAACTACAACAGTGATGTAGATGATGCTGTTCAAAACAAAGGCAGTAGTAATGATGATGTTGATGACGGAAAAAAAAACAACCAACCCGATGTTCACAATGACGTCAAACAATGACGGTGACGCTAATGACGACGTCAAATGAAACACAATGGCGCTAATGACGATATTAAAGAGATGACGTTGATGCTGATGACGATGATAAATAATAGACGATCAAAAAAAACCACACACACAAAAAACAGACGAACGGAAGAAGGGTACTTACGCTATGACCCAGGGATGTCTCATCACTTCCTCCAGCTGTGCATGAACAGAAAGATACAGAGGCCAGTTACAGAGGGACTCACAGTGGGTGAGACTGACAGAGAGACTCACAGTGGTGAGACTGACAGAGAGACTCACAGTGGGTGAGACGACAGAGGGACTCACAGTGGTAGACTGACAGAGGGACTCACAGTGGGTGAGACTGACAGAGGGACTCACAGTGGGTGAGACTGACAGAGGGACTCACAGTGGGTGAGACTGACAGAGGGACTCACAGTGGTCAGACTGACAGAGGGACTCACAGTGGGTCAGACAGTGGGTGAGACTGACAGAGGGACTCACAGTGGGTGAGACTGACAGAGGGACTCACAGTGGGTGAGACTGACAGAGGGACTCACAGTGGGTCAGACTGACAGAGGGACTCACAGTGGGTCAGACAGTGGGTGAGACTGACAGAGGGACTCACAGTGGGTGAGACTGACAGAGGGACTCACAGTGGGTCAGACTGACAGAGGGACTCACAGTGGGTCAGACTGACAGGAGGGACTCACAGTGGGTCAGACAGGGGTCAGACTGACAGAGGGACTCACAGTGGGTCAGACTGACAGAGGGACTCACAGTGGGTCAGACTGACAGAGCGACTCACGTCAGACTGACAGAGGGACTCACAGTGGTCAGACTGACAGAGGACTCACAGTCGAGACGGATAGAGGGACTCACAGTGGGTCAGACTGATAGAGGGACTCACAGTGGGTCAGACTGACAGAGGGACTCACAGTTGGTCAGACTGACAGAGGGACTCACAGTGGGTCAGACTGACAGAGGGACTCACAGTGGGTCAGATGGACAGAGGGACTCACAGTGGGTCAGACTGACAGAGGAACTCACCAGTGGGTCAGACTGACAGAGGGACTCACAGTGGGTCAGACTGACAGAGCGACTCACAGTGGGTCAGACTGACAGAGGGACTCACAGTGGGTCAGACTGACAGAGGGACTCACAGTGGGTCAGACTGACAGAGCGACTCACAGTCAGACTGACAGAGGGACTCACAGTGGGTCAGACTGACAGAGGGACTCACAGTCAGACGGATAGAGGGACTCACAGTGGGTCAGAGGACAGAGGGACTCACAGTGGGTCAGACTGACCGAGGGACTCACAGTGGGTCAGACTGACAGAGGGACTCACAGTGGGTCAGACTGACAGAGGGATTTACAGTGGGTCAGATGGACAGAGGGACTCACAGTGGGTCAGACTGACAGAGGGACTCACCAGTGGGTCAGACTGACAGAGGACTCACAGTGGGTCAGACTGACACAGGGTTCTCAAAGTGGGTCAGACTGACAGAGGGACTCACAGTCAGACTGACAGAGGGACTCGCAGTGGGTCAGACAAACAGAGGGACTCACAGTGGGTCAGACGGGGGTCAGACTGACAGAGGGACTCACAGTGGGTCAGACTGACAGAGGGACTCACCGTGAGTCAGACTGACAGAGGGACTCACAGTGGGTCAGACTGACACAGGGTTCTCACAGTGGGTCAGACTGATAGAGGGACTCACAGTGGGTCAGACTGACAGAGGGACTCACAGTGGGGTCAGACTGACAGAGGGACTCACAGTAGGTCAGACAGGGGTCAGACTGACAGAGGGACTCACAGTGGGTCAGACTGACAGAGGGACTCACAGTGGGTCAGACAGGGGTCAGATTGACAGAGGGACTCACAGTGGGTCAGACTGACAGAGGGACTCACAGTGGGTCAGACAGGGGTCAGACTGACAGAGGGACTCACAGTGGGTCAGACTGACAAAGGGACTCACAGTGGGTCAGACGGACTCACAGTGGGTCAGACGGACAGAGGGACTCACAGTGGGGAGGGACTCACAGTGGTCAGACTGACAGAGGGACTCACCGTGAGTCAGACTGACAGAGGGACTCACAGTGGGTCAGACTGACACAGGGTTCTCACAGTGGGTCAGACTGATAGAGGGACTCACAGTGGGTCAGACTGACAGAGGGACTCACAGTGGGGTCAGACTGACGAAGGACTCACAGTGGGTCAGACAGGGGTCAGACTGACAGAGGGACTCACAGTGGGTCAGACTGACAGAGGGACTCACAGTGGGTCAGACAGGGGTAGGACTGACAGAGGGACTCACAGTGGGTCAGACTGACAGAGGGACTCACAGTGGGTCAGACAGGGGTCAGACTGACAGAGGGACTCACAGTGGGTCAGACTGACAAAGGGACTCACAGTGGGTCAGACGGACAGAGGGACTCACAGTGGGTCAGACGGACAGAGGGACTCACAGTGGATCAGACTGACAGAGGGACTCACAGTGGGTCAGACGGACAGAGGAACTCACAGTGGGTCAGACTGACAGAGAGACTCACAGTGGGTCAGACGGACAGAGAGACTCACAGTGGGTCAGACGGACAGTGGGACTCACAGTGGGTCAGACTGACAGAGGGACTCACAGTGGGTCAGACTGACAGATAGACTCACCGTGGTCAGACTGACAGAGGGACTCACAGTGGGTCAGACTGACAGAGGGACTCACAGTGGGTCAGACTGACAGAGGGACTCACCGTGGGTCAGACTGACAGAGGGACTCACCGTGGTCAGAGGAAGGGACTCACAGGGTCAGACTGATAGAGGGACGAGCAAAAAAATATAGTAGGCCAGATTGGACATGAACAGACGGACAAATAATTGGTCAGACTGGCAGATGGTCATTTAGACAGCAGGTCAGATCGGGTTGATTGACAAAAACAGACAGTAGATCAGACTGGGAGACGGAAACAGACTGGGATTGGGACTGACAGACAGTAGATCGGATTGGTAATGTACAATTAGACAGTAGGACATATTGGTGAGGGACAGATATACACTAGGTCAGAATAGATTTTGACAGACAGACAGTTTGTGAGATCAAGCTGAATTCATCACACACACACACACACACACACACACACACACACACACACACACACACACACCACACACAACACACCATTACCGATATTGTCTTACTGCCACCACTACCACCACCACCATCATCATCAACACCTTCATCATGCTCACCACCACCACAACCACTATACCACCACCACCACCACCATATCCATCATCATTCCACCCATTCCATGCCATCGCCATCACCACCACGACTATAATGGCCATCACTGCCGTCACCAACACTACCACCAGTATAGCCACCACCTCCACCATCACCACTATATTTATCATCATTCCACCTATTCCATGTCATCACCACCACCACCACCACCACCACCACCATCACCACTATATTTATCATCATTCCACCTATTCCATGTCATCATCACCACCACCACCACCCACCACCACCATCACCACTATATTTATCATCATTCCACCTATTCCATGTCACCACCACCACCACCACCACCATCACCATCACCACTATATTTATCATCATTCCACCTATTCCATGTCACCACCACCACCACCACACCCACCATCACCATCACCACTATATTTATCATCATTCCACCTATTCCATGTCATCATCACTGCCACCACCACCACCACCGCCACCACCACCATCACCACCAGCCTTATCCTCATACTTTGGACACCAAATCACCATTCCCATCACCACCGCCACTACATTCACCAGTTCCACCACCACCTCCATCCTCACCACCACCCCCTTAGCCCAGTAGTAACGGAAGCGGTGCTGACAGTGAGGCGTTTGACGGGGTCGACCTCCACCATGCCCCTGAGCAGGTTCTGGCAGTCCGGGGGCACGAAGTGCGGGATGTGGAAGATACCTTTCTTCACCTTCTCCAGCAGCTGCCGCAGGTTGTCGTCATCAAACGGCAAGGCTCCCTGACCAACGCACACGTCAGGAGAGACTGTTAACTTCTGCGTCATGAAGGATGAGCAACCAGCACGTCATCATTGATGATCAATCCACACGTCATGAGAGACCATTAACTTATACGTCATGAAAGATGAGCAACCATTACGCCATTAAAAATGATCACACACACGTCCTAAGAGACCATTAACTACTGCGTCATGAAAAAATGATTAACCCTCACATCGTGAGAGGCCATTAGAATATACATCATGAAAGATGGTCAACCAATACGTCATTAAAAATGATCAACCCACACATCATGAGAGACTATCAACTTATACGTCATGAAAGATAATCAACCCTCACAACATGAGAGAAACGTACGTGTCATGAAAGATGACCAACCCACACATCATAAGAGACCATCGACTTATGCGTCATGAAAGATGATCAATCCATACGTCATAAGAGACCATCGACTTATACGTCATAAAAGGTGATAAACCCATACGTCATGAGGGACCATTAACTTATACGTCATGAAAGATGATCAACCCACACGTCATTACAGACCATTGACTTCTACATCATAAAAGATGAGAGGCCAATGAAATACATATCATGAAAGATGAGCATCCAATACGTCATTAATAATGATAAACCCACACGTCATGAGAGACCTCTGACTTCTACGTCATGAAAGATGAGAGGCCATTGAAGTATACATCATGAAAGATGAGCAACCAACACCTCATTAGTAATGATAAACCCACACGTCTTCACAGAAGATCAAGTAACAAGTCATGAAAATAATCAACCCACATGTTATGAAAGATGACTGTCTCTCACGTCATGAAAGATGATCAACCACACACGTCATGAACAATGACGAACCCACACGTCATGAAAGATGACAAACACACACGTCATGAAAGATGACAAACACACACGTCATGAAAGATGACAAACACACACGTCATGAAAGATGATCATCCCACATATCAAAAAAGATTATTCTTCCACACGCCATGAAAGCAAACAACTGACGCGTCATGAAAGATGATCAACGCACGTTATGAAAGATGATCAATGCACGTTATGAAAGATGATCAATGCGCGTTATGAAAGATGATAACTCGCAAGTCACGAAAGCGAAAGTTGAACAAACCCAGTGTCATGAAAGATGCATAGCCAAATATCATGAACTTTGATCAATCCACATATGATAAAACATATGGATTGATCAAATTTCATATTTAGATTATTCTTAATTAACCCGCACGCCATGAGCAATTATCAACTTGCAATGTCATAAAAGTTGATCAATCCACACGTCATGAAAGATTATGAACTCGTCATGAAAGATGAACACCCCACAAGTCATGAAAAATGATCAATGCACATGTCATGAAACATCATCAAGGTGCATTCATAAAAGATAATCAAAGAACATCTCATGAAAACTGATCAGCCCGTATGTCGTGAAAGATTGACCAACGCACATTTCGTCAAAAATGATCAACCCACAAGTCACGAAAGATGATCAAATCATACGTCTACAAGATGATCTACCACGCTTCGTTACAGATGATCAAACCACACGTCATTAACGATAATGAACCCATCATGCGTGTGTGTGTGTGTGTGTGTGTGTGTGTGTGTGTGTGTGTGTGTGTGTGTGTGTGTGTGTGTGTGGTCTGAGTCTGTAGTCTGCGTGGGACCAAGGGATGCGGAGTATCGTAAATACATGGCGCGTGCGTGGGCGCCTGATCGTGCTCGTCGTTAGCGGTAATCGTGGGTGATGGTCCCCACAGGTAAAACAACATGAGGTCAGTGCCTTCCTGCCTGGAATAACCGGACGAGACTGGTCAGTCGGGATCTGATGGCGTGTGTGCACAGAGAAGCTGGAGCAGGGAGAGAGGGAAGCGGCAAGAAGAGAAGAAGACACACAGACAGACATACGATCAGACTGACACACGTCGAGACACATGTTCTCACCACCAGCAAGGCGTACAGGATGACTCCACAACTCCACACGTCCGCTTTTCGCCCGTCATACTTTTCCCCTGTAAGTAGTCACAACAAAGCAGTCTACTCCTGTGTCCACAAGCCAAATGTCATACTTCTTCCCTTGTAAGTAGTCAGTACAATGCATTATACTCCTGTGTCCACAAGCCATACGTCATACTTCTTCCCTTGTAAGTAATCAGTACAATGCATTATACCCTGTCTCCACAAGTCATACGTCATACTTCTCCCCCTGTGAATACTCCATGCAATGTATTATACTCCTGTCTCCACAAGTCATACGTCATACTTCTCCCCCTGTAAAAAGCCCGTGCAATGTATTATACCCCTTCGTCACACAGTCGCACGTCATAGTTATCCCCCTGTGAATACTCCATGCAATGTACTATACTCCTGTCTCCACAAGTTTACACGTCATACTTCTTCCCTTGTAAATACTCCATGCAGTGTACTATACTCCTGTCTCCACAAGTCATACGTCATACTTTCTCCCCCTGTAAATACTCCATGCAATGTACCATACTCCTGTCTCCACAAGTCATACGTCATACTTCTCCCCCTGTGAATACCCCATGCAATATACTATACTCCTGTCTCCATACGTCATACGTCATACTTCTCCCCCTGTGAATACTCCATGCAATGTACTATACTCCTGTCTCCACAAGTCATACGTCATACTTCTCCCCCTGTGAATACCCCATGCAATGTACTATACTCCTGTCTCCATAAGTCATACGTCATACTTCTCCCCCGGAATGCTCCATGCAGTGTACTATACTCCTGTCTCCACAAGTCATACGTCATACTTCTCCCGCTGTAAATACCTCCATGCAATGTACTATACTCCTGTCTCCACAAGTCATACGTCATACTTCTCCCCTTGTGAATACTCCATGCAATGTACTATACTCCTGTCTCCACAAGTCATACGTCATACTTCTCTCCTGTGAATACTCCATGCAATGTACTATACTCCTGTCTCCGCAAGTCATACGTCATACTTCTCCCCTGTGAATACTCCATGCAATGTACTATGCTCCTGTCTCCACAAGTCATACGTCATACTTCTTCCCTTGTAAAACTCCATGCAATGTACTATACTCCTGTCTCCGCAAGTCATACGTCATACTTCTCCCCTGTGAATACTCCATGCAATGTACTATACTCCTGTCTCCACAAGTCATACGTCATACTTCTCCCCTGTGAATACCCCATCCAATGTACTATACTCCTGTCTCCATAAGTCATACGTCATACTTCTCCCCCGGGAATACTCCATGCAATGTACTATACTCCTGTCTCCACAAGTCATACGTCATACTTTCTCCCCTGTAAATACTCCATGCAATGTACTATACTCCTGTCTCCACAAGTCATACGTCATACTTCTTCCCTTGTAAATACTCCATGCAATGTACTATACTCCTGTCTCCACAAGTCATATGTCATACTTCTTCCCTTGTAAATACTCCATGCAGTGTACTATACTCCTGTCTCCACAAGTCATACATCATACTTCTTCCCTTGTAAATACTCCATGCAATGTACTATACTCCTGTCTCCATACGTCATACTCATACTTCTCCCCCTGTAAATACTCCATGCAATGTACGATACTCCTGTCTTCACAAGTCATACGTCATACTTCTCCCCCTGTGAATACTCCATGCAATGTACTATACTCCTGTCTCCACAAGTCAACGTCACACTTCTCCCTCTGTAAATACCCCCATGCAATGTATAATATCCTGTCTCCGCAAGTCATACGTCATACTTCTCCCCCTGTAAAAAGCCCGTGCAATGTATTATACCCCTTCTTCACACAGTCGTACGTCATAGTTATCCCCCTGTAAGTAGACAACACACTGTGTTATACTTCTGTTTCCACACGGTCCCACTCCATACTTCTCCCCCTTTAAGTAGTTAATACAATGCATTATACTGCTGTCTCCATACAGCAGTACGTTATTCTCCTTCCCTTATTCGTACAGTGTATTATGCTTCTGTTTCCACACAGTCATACGTCACAATTCTACCCTGTAAGTTGTCGCTAACACTGTGTAATAATCCTGTCTCCACGGTGCTGTACTGCAGACTTCTCCCCCGTGAAGTAGTCACCACACTGTGCAATAATCCTGTTTCCACAGTGCTGTGCTGCAGACTTCTCCCTCGTGAAGTAGTCACCACAGTGTGTAATAATCCTGTTTCCACAGTGCTGTGCTGCAGACTTCTCCCTCGTGAAGTAGTCACCACAGTGTGCAATAATCCTGTTTCCACAGTGCTGTGCTGCAGACTTCTCCCTCGTGAAGTAGTCACTACTGTGTAATAATCCTGTCTCCACAGTGCTGTACTGCAGACTTCTCCCTCGTGAAGTAGTCACTACTGTGTAATAATCCTGTCTCCACAGTGGTGTACTGCAGACTTCTCCCTCGTGAAGTAGTCACTACAGTGTGCAATAATCCTGTTTCCACAGTGGTGTAACTGCAGACTTCCTCCCTCGTCAAGTAGTCACTACACTGTGTAATAATCCTGTCTCACAGTGCTGTACTGCAGACTTCTCCCTCGTCAAGTAGTCACTACTGTGTAATAATCCTGCCTCTACGGTGCTGTACTGCAGACTTCTCCCTCGTCAAGTAGTCACTACAGTGTGCAATAATCCTGTCTCACAGTGCTGTACTGCAGACTTCTCCCTCGTCAAGTAGTCACTACAGTGTGCAATAATCCTGTCTCCACAGTGCTGTACTGCAAACGTCTCCCTCGTCAAGTAGTCACTACTGTGTATTATATTCTTTTCTCCGCACAGCCATTCGCTATATTTCTCCCCTTGTAAGCAGTCACTGCCCTTTTATAATACTCCTCACTCATTTTGACGAATGGAATAATGAATAGACCTTTCGGGGGCTGGAGGCTCTCTGAGATGTTTCCGTGGGGATGGGGAGGCGGGGGGGAGGAGGAGGAGGAAGAAGAAGAGGAGGAAAAGAAGTCTGTACATCCATCACTACACTATGAAGTATGTTATGAAGCACGAAGTATCTTGGGTATAAAGCGTCAGGAATCATTCCATGTTGGAATTTACCCTGTGTACTGGATGCACATATCAAAATGAATTCCATAATGTACTAATCCTGGGTGTATCAGAGTTCTTTTCTCAGATATTCCTTATATTCATGCTTTGATCATCTTTAAGTCCATGCCTCGAGTATCTCTCTTAATCGCATGCCTATGATAGCCCTCGCATCCATACTTTTGACATTCCTTATAACCATACCTCTAGTATCCTTTATGTCCATACCTCTGACGTCCCTTAAGGCCATACCTCTAGTATCCTTTATGTCCATACCTCTGATATACCTTAAGGCCATACCTCTAGTATCCTTTATGACCATACCTCTGACATTCCGTAAGGCCATACCTCCAGTATCCTTTATGTCCATACCTCTGACATTCCGTAAGGCCATACCTCTAGTATCCTTTATGTCCATACCTCTGACATTCCGTAAGGCCATACCTCTAGTATCCTTTATGACCATACCTGACATCCCTTAAGGTCATACCTCTAGTATCCTTTATGTCCATACCTCTGACATCCCTTAAGGCCATACCTCTAGTATCCTTTATGTCCATACCTCTGATATTCCTTAAAGCCATACCTCTAGTATCCTTTATGTCCATACCTGACATCCCTTAAGGCCATACCTCTAGTATCCTTTATGACCATACCTCTGACATTCCTTAAAGCCATACCTCTAGTATCCTTTATGTCCATACCTGACATCCCTTAAGGCCATACCTCTAGTATCCTTTATGTCCATACCTGACATCCCTTAAGGCCATACCTTGAGTATCCTTTATGACCATACATCTGACATCCCTTAAGGCCATACCTATAGTATCCTTTATGTCCATACCTGAACATCCCTTAAAGCCATACCTCTAGTATCCTTTATGTCCATACCTCTGACATTCCGTAAGGCCATACCCCTAGTATCCTTTATGTCCATACCTCTGACATCCCTTAAGGCCATACCTCTAGTATCCTTTATGACCATACCTCTGACATCCCTTAAGGCCATACCTCTAGTATCCTTTATGACCATACCTCTGACATCCCGTAAGGCCATATCTTTAGTATCCTTTATGTCCATACCTCTGACATCCCTTAAGGCCATACTTCTAGTATCCTTTATGTCCATACCTCTGACATCCCTTAGGGCCATACCTTTAGTATCCTTTATGTCCACACCTCTGACATCCCGTAAGGCCATACCTCTAGTATCCTTTATGTCCACACCTCTGACATTCCTTAAAGCCATACCTCTAGTATCCTTTATGTCCATACCTGACATCCCTTAAGGCCATACCTCTAGTATCCTTTATGACCATACCTCTGACATTCCTTAAAGCCATACCTCTAGTATCCCTTATGTCCATACCTGACATCCCTTAAGGCCATACCTCTAGTATCCTTTATGTCCATACCTGACATCCCTTAAGGCCATACCTTGAGTATCCTTTATGACCATACATCTGACATCCCTTAAGGCCATACCTATAGTATCCTTTATGTCCATACCTGACATCCCTTAAAGCCATACCTCTAGTATCCTTTATGTCCATACCTCTGACATTCCGTAAGGCCATATCCCTAGTATCCTTTATGTCCATACCTCTGACATCCCTTAAGGCCATACCTCTAGTATCCTTTATGACCATACCTCTGACATCCCTTAAGGCCATACCTCTAGTATCCTTTATGACCATACCTCTGACATCCCGTAAGGCCATATCTTTAGTATCCTTTATGTCCATACCTCTGACATCCCTTAAGGCCATACTTCTAGTATCCTTTATGTCCATACCTCTGACATCCCTTAGGGCCATACCTTTAGTATCCTTTATGTCCACACCTCTGACATCCCGTAAGGCCATACCTCTAGTATCCTTTATGTCCACACCTCTGACATTCCTTAAAGCCATACCTCTATATCCTTTATGTCCATACCTGACATTCCTTAAGGCCATACCTCTAGTATCCTTTATGTCCATACCTCTGACATCCCTTAAAGCCATACCTCTAGTATCCTTTATGTCCGTACCTCTGACATTCCGTAAGGCCATACCTCTAGTATCCTTTATGTCCATACCTGACATCCCTTAGGGCCATACCTCTAGTATCCTTTATGTCCATACCTGACATCCCTTAAGGCCATACCTCTAGTATCCTTTATGTCCATACCTCTGACATTCCTTTAGGCCATACCTCTGGTATCCTTTATTATATTATATATATTATATTGGGTATTTATATAGCGCCTATCCTCGGTCACAGACCAAGCTCCAAGCGCTTTACAATAAACACACTACCTCACTCACTCAACGGGCTGCCTACCCAGGTAGAGCCGGCCGAAGAGCAGCCTACTGGCGCTCATTCAGTCGTTTCCCGTACCATTCAAACATCAGTCACTCATTTTCATTTATCTCATTTATTCCTCCAGTTTCTCACATAGGATGCATACGATGTTTTATACGTGTCCTCCATTTCCACCGGTACACGATGGCACACGATAACAGTAAGTGACAATTTTTGTGGCTTGGTAAGAAATACCAGGCGGCCATCTTCAATCTACATCAATTTTGCCAGGGCAGCGGGGAACCCCCCTGCTCTTTTCGATTTTTAACTGCCGTGGGTTCTTTAACGTGTGCAGGGGGCCAGGAATGCACACGGGTCCGACTCGCTTACAGTCCCCATCCGATGGACTTGACGTTCAGTTCGATTTGTCATTCAAAGCGATTTGTCATTCATCGAAAGCAGCGAGTTAGAATCAATGGAACTTTCTCTGAAGAGGCTGCAGTCACAAGCGGCATCCCCCAAGGTAGCGTGTTGGGACCAATCCTGTTTGTCATCTACATTAATGATCTGCCGAAACATGTGCAAAACACAGTCAAATTATTTGCAGATGACACAAAGTTATATGCCGCAAACAGTGACCAAGAATCAACTGCATCACTCCAGCATGACCTAGATAGCCTTCAGAAATGGTCGGACGATTGGCTTCTGAGATTCCACCCACAGAAATGTAAAGTGATGAAAATTGGCACACGGAAATCAGAAGCAACATACCATATGAAATACACAGATGCTGAAACCGGAACCAGCAGAGAAATACCCCTGGCAGAAAGTGAGGTGGAAGTGGATCTCGGTGTTCATGTGGATAATGACCTCAAATTTAAGCAACACGTTGCCAACGTCACTTCAAGAGCAAACAGCGTAATTGGCGTTATCCGCAGAACCTTCGAGTTCTTGGACTGCAAGCTCTTCATCCAGCTATACAAGACATTAGCAAGGCCTATCCTCGAGTATGGACAAACTGTGTGGCACCCCCGACATAAAACACTCTGCAAAGAATTAGAAGATGTGCAGCGCCGAGCCACAAAGTTGATCTCCTCAATCAGAGAACTGCCATATTCAGAAAGACTAGAGCGACTTGGCCTGCCCAGCCTGGAGCACCGACGTCTCAGAGGGGATATGATTGACACCTTTAAGTACGTCCATAGAATCTACAAGACCGTAAAACCTAAGCTGGAAACTCCCAAGGACGTAGGTACAAGAGGAAATGTGATGAAACTTTCCATGCACCATACCCACTGCGATACCAGGAAACATTTCTTCAGTGAAAGAGTCGCCAAAACATGGAACAGTCTCCAGACGAAGTGTTCCTGGCACCTTCAGTAGAAGCGTTTAAGTGTAGCTGGATGCTTGCTGGAGGAAGAAACCAGACCAGTAAAACCCGTCTTACCAATAAGCCACGCATGCAAAGTTATTAGTATACGAGCCGTATAACCCACACGGATCGATGAACAGGACTTCAATGAAGACCTCACACATCGTATAGTTCAAGTTCAAGTTCAAGTACAAGTTCAAACTGGGAAAGAAAGGGCGAGAAAGGCAGGGCTCGAACCCACGCACTTCTCACACTTTGGACTGGCAGGCGAACGTCTTAACCACTCTGCCACCTTTCTTCCTTTATGTCTATACCTCTGACATTCCGTAAGACCATACCTCCAGTATCTTTATGTCCATACCTCTGACATTCCTTAAGGCCATACCACCAGTATCCTTTATGTCCATACCTGACATTCCTTAAAGCCATACCTCCAGTATCCTTTATGTCCATACCTGACATTCCTTAAAGCCATACCTCTGGTATCCTTTATGTCCATACCTGACATTCCTTAAAGCCATACCTCTGGTATCCTTTATGTCCATAAACCCCTGACATCCATTAAGGCCATACCTCCAGTATCCTTTATGTCCCATACCTCTGACATTCCTTAAAGCCATACCTCTAGTATCCTTTATGTCCACACCTCTGACATTCCTTAAAGCCATACCTCTAGTATCCTTTATGTCCATACCTGACATCCCCTAAGGCCCTACCTCTAGTATCCTTTATGACCATACCTCTGACATTCCTTAAAGCCACACCTCTAGTATCCTTTATGTCCATACCTGACATCCCTTAAGGCCATACCTCTAGTATCCTTTATGTCCATACCTGACATCCCTTAAGGCCATACCTTTAGTATCCTTTATGACCATACCTCTGACATCCCTTAAGGCCATACCTCTAGTATCCTTTATGTCCATACCTGACATTCCCTTAAATGCCATACCCTCTTAAGTATCCCTTTATGTCCATACCTCTGACATTCCGTAAGACCATACCTCTAGTTTCCTTTATGTTTATACCTCTGACATCCCTTAAGGCCATACCTCTAGTATCCTTTATGTCCATACCTGACATCCCTTAAGGCCATACCTCTAGTATCCTTTATGACCATACCTCTGACATCCCTATAAGGCCATACCTCTAGTATCCTTTATGACCATACCTCTGACATCCCTTAAGGCCATACCTCTAGTATCCTTTATGACCATACCTCTGACATCCCGTAAGGCCATACCTTTAGTATCCTTTATGTCCATACCTCTGACATCCCTTAAGGCCATACTTCTAGTATCCTTTATGTCCATACCTCTGACATCCCTTAGGCCATACCTTTAGTATCCTTTATGTCCACACCTCTGACATCCCGTAAGGCCATACCTCTAGTATCCTTTATGTCCACACCTCTGACATTCCTTAAAGCCATACCTCTAGTATCCTTTATGTCCATACCTGACATTCCTTAAGGCCATACCTCTAGCATCCTTTATGTCCATACCTCTGACATCCCTTAAAGCCATACCTCTAGTAATCCTTTATGTCCGTACCTCTGACATTCCGTAAGGCCATACCTCTAGTATCCTTTATGTCCATACCTGACATCCCTTAGGGCCATACCTCTAGTATCCTTTATGTCCATACCTGACATCCCTTAAGGCCATACCTCTAGTATCCTTTATGTCCATACCTCTGACATTCCTTTAGGCCATACCTCTGGTATCCTTTATTATATTATATATATTATATTGGGTATTTATATAGCGCCTATCCTCGGTCACAGACCAAGCTCCAAGCGCTTTACAATAAACACACTACCTCACTCACTCAACGGGCTGCCTACCCAGGTAGAGCCGCCGAAGAGCAGCCTACTGGCGCTCATTCAGTCGTTTTCCCCGTACCATTCAAACATCAGTCACTCATTTTCATTTATCTCATTTATTCCTCCAGTTTCTCACATAGGATACATACGATGTTTTATACGTGTCCTCCATTTCCACCGGTACACGATGGCACACGATAACAGTAAGTGACAATTTGTGTGGCTTGGTAAGAAATACCAGGCGGCTATCTTCAATCTACATCAATTTTGCCAGGGCAGCGGGGAACCCCCCTGCTCTTTTCGATTTTCAACTGCCGTGGGTTCTTTAACGTGTGCAGGGGGCCAGAAATGCACACGGTCCGACTCGCTTATAGTCCCCATCCGATGGACTTGGACGTTCAGTTCGATTTGTCATTCAAACTGGGAAAGAAAGGGCGAGAAAGGCAGGGCTCGAACCCACGCACTTCTCACACTTTGGACTGGCAGGCGAACGTCTTAACCACTCTGCCACCTTTCTTCCTTTATGTCTATACCTCTGACATTCCGTAAGACCATACCTCCAGTATCCTTTATGTCCATACCTCTGACATTCCTTAAGGCCATACCTTCATTATCCTTTATGTCCATACCTACATTCCTTAAAGCCATACCTCCAGAATCCTTTATGTCCATACCTGACATTCCTTAAAGCCATACCTCTGGTATCCTTTATGTCCATACCTGACATTCCTTAAAGCCATACCTCTGGTATCCTTTATGTCCATACCTCTGACATCCATTAAGGCCATACCTCCAGTATCCTTTATGTCCACACCTCTGACATTCCTTAAAGCCATACCTCTAGTATCCTTATAGTCCACACCTCTGACATTCCTTAAAGCCATACCTCTGGTATCCTTTATGTCCATACCTGACATCCCTTAAAGCCATACCTCTAGTGTCCTTTATGTCCATACCTGACATCCCTTAAAGCCATACCTCTGGTATCCTTTATGTCCATACCTGACATCCCTTACAGCCATACCTCTGGCATCCTTTATGTCCATACCTGACATCCCTTAAAGCCATACCTCTGGTATCCTTTATGTCCATACCTGACATCCCTTAAAGCCATACCTCTAGTATCCTTTATGTCCATACCTCTGACATCCCTTAAGGCCATACCTCTAGTATCCTTTATGTCCACACCTCTGACATTCCTTAAAGCCATACCTCTAGTATCCTTTATGTTCATACCTGACATCCCTTAAAGCCATACCTCTAGTATCCTTTATGTGCATACCTCTGACATTCCTTAAAGCCATACCTCCATATCCTTTATGTCCATACCTCTGACATTCCTTAAAGCCATACCTCCATATCCTTTATGTCCATACCTCTGACATTCCTTAAGGCCATACCTCTAGTATCCTTTATGTCCATACCTCTGACATTCCTTAAAGTCATACCTCCAGTATCATTTATGTCCATAACTCTGACATTCCTTAAAGCCATACCTCTGGTATCCTTTATTTCCATACTACTGACATTAGTTAAGACCACACCTACAGTATCCTTTATTTCCATACTTCTCACATTCGCTAGGACCATACTTCTAGTATCCTTTGTGTCCGTACCACTGACATCCATTAAGACCATACCTCCAGTATCCTTTGTGCCCATACCTCAGACATCCATTAAGACCATACCTCTGATATCAGTTACATCTGTACCTCAAATATCCCTCACATCTGTAGATATTCTTCACATCCACATGTCAAAAATCCTCACACATCCATACTTCGGATATATCTTTCAATCCATATATTTCTTTAACATATATCTCTGATATTCCTTATATCCGTAGCCCTGGTGTGGCTAGAAAGTGCGTGTTCCCACGCTTCGGCTGTTTGGGCTCCGCTTTGTCTGTGATCCTTTTTAAATGTGTAAGTTTGTTACTTTATCAAAGACTTACTTTTCGTATGTTCACATATGAATGGCTGCAATGTGTCGGATGAAGAAGAGGATTGTCTGTAACTAGCTTTTAGTGAAGACTAGTTTTTAGTGCTGGATGAATAAATGCTGAATTTCACGGTGTAGCACTGTATTGTTCAGGTAAGTGGTGCTGTCACAAATATGATTAAAACATGTCAGCTGAACAGCAGTGGGGAATTCTTTTCTAGCAGCGTGTTACCTTGAGGCAAATTGTATACCTCAAGCTTGAGGACAACTCCTCCATTTAAACACACTCATATGCGTCCCTCTAAAGATCAATACCATGCCTGCGCACGTGTCCCATCTCAGGCATACTCGTATACACCCACATAAACATACATTGTCGTCATGCTTCTCTTCTCTTAGCTAAAAGCAATAACCGTTACGTACCCGTATCACTTCCGGACATGCGTAGTGAGGTGACCTGCAACAACCGACACGAAATCATCACCAACTTTTTCATGAAACGAGACAGGCACACACACACAGACAGACCCAGGAGTAGAGGTCATCAGAAATGAGTACACCCAGGGAATGAAAACAGCTACGCTGGACCGGTTACAAACATGCAGTTGAAAGGACTTCCACTTAGTCTTGTCACCCAAAGCGCACCTTTGAACCCTGGCGTGTTAATAAGCCCCAGCCACTCTCGTAAACATCAGGCACACTTTAAGTGACACCTACACTTTAAAATCGCAGCACGTTACAAGCCAGACGTAATCTTGTAAATCCCCAGAAAATTTTGACCTCCCAAGCACGTAGTAAACCCCCCCCCCCCCCCCCCCCCCAGCTACTCTTGTAAACCTCACCACGCCTTTCAACCACCGCCACTCTGTCCGCCGTCTCTACGCTGTCCATTGTTAGCTCTACACTGTCCATACTTAACAGGACAGGCCTGGAGTCAGTGTGAACAAAGAGCATCAGTCCACACCCCACATCAGGATCAAGATCAAGATCGAGAGAAATGAATGAATGAATGAATGAATGAATGAATGAATGAATGATGAATAAATTCTTTTAATCAGAAGGCCATTGGCCCATTCTGATGGGACCTCAATCATAATACAGCTACAATACAGCCTCTAGAAATTCCAAATCGAGACAGACAGACAGACAGACAGAGAGAGAAGGCAGACAGACAGACAGAGAACGTGACAGAGAAAAGAGAGAGAGAGAGAGAGAGAGAGAGAGAGAGAGAGAGAGAGAAGGGGGGGGAGAGAGAGAGAAGAGAGAGAGAGACAGACAGACAGACAGACAGACACAGACACAGACAGAAGAACAGAGAGAGAGACAGAGAGAGACTGAGAGAATGGGAATGGGAGAGGGAGGGGTCAGACAGACAGACAGACAGACAGACAGACAGACGTCTCGCTGGCTAGCCAGCTAGACCACTGCACGACCTCCTGTTACGCAGTTTCCCTGTTGCCTCAGTACAAGCACACACGTCGTCAATGTCCTGTAGGACAGACCGATGTATTGTTGGACAGGCTCTGACGATCTGTTCGCCCCGAATCTCCTACTACAACCCCATTCAGAGACACTGGAGAGTAATTACACGCATATCCACAACTGCTCATCTCTCCCTCTCTCTCTCTCTCTCTCTCTCTCTCTCTCTCTCTCTCTCTCTCTCTCTCTCTCTCTCTTCTCACACACACACACACACACCACACACAAACACAAACACACACACACACACACACACACACACACACACACGTGCGCGTGCGCGTGCGCGTGCGTTCATGCGTTCTCAGCCACACATGCATCCACTGTTAGAGGTCACATGGATCCTCCCCCCTGTGAGGAAGCCATGCCAGAGTGTGACACACCACTATACCCATCTCCATCGTGGACATCTGTAGGAAAGTAAGGCCGTAACAACAGCTGATTTCCAACCTGGACACATTACTCTTCTCATCCACAGCTAGTCTCCAATAGAACCTTCCATCTGGAGGAAGGTCAGATCTCACTATGTCATACGCTGTACCCACCTCCAACATGGACCTCTCTTCACGCGCAGGAAGGCCGGGCCATTGCGCAACACACCACCACACCCACCACTAACATGGACGTCTCCACCTGTAGGGAGGCCAGGGCATATTGAACACACACACTCTCCTCAACCCCAGCCGATTCCCGTCAGGGACCCGTCCACATGTTGGAGGGAAAGGCCATAACGTGAGAAACCACTCCACTGACTCTGAAACTAGTCCCAGTCACGTACCTTTTATGGAAGGACAGACTATGGTGTGACCACTCTACTCAACAACAGCTAGTCTCCAACAAGGACTCTTCCACCTGTTGGGAGACCAGGTGATAGTGTGACATACCACAACACTCACCCACAGCTGGTCTTCACAATGGACCCTTCCACCTGTAGGAAGGTCAGGCTAGAGTGTGACACACTTCTCTACTCACCCACAGCTGGTCTTCACAATGGACCCTTCCACCTGTAGGAAGGTCAGGCTAGAGTGTGACACACTTCTCTACTCACCCACAGCTGGTCTCCAACATGGACCCTTCTATCTGCAGGGAGGAAAGGCTAGAGTGCAACATACCTCTCTACTCACCCACAGCTGGTCTCCAACATGGACCCTTCTATCTGCAGGGAGGACAGGCTAGAGTGTGACATACCTCTCTACTCACCCACAGCTGGTCTCCAACACGGACCTTTCCACTTGCAGGGGGGACAGGCTAAAGTGTGACACACCTCTCTACTCACCCACAGCTGGTCTCCAACATGGACCTTCCCACCTGCAGGGGGGTCAGACTATAGAGTGTAACACACCTCTCTACTCACCCACAGCTGGTCTCCAACATGGACCCTTCCACCTGCAGGGGGGTCAGGCTATAGTGTGACACACCTCTCTACTCACCCACAGCTGGTCTCCAACATGGACCCTTCCACCTGCAGCGAGGCCATACCGAAGTCGGCCACACGGATGTTGTTCTTGTCGTCCAGCAGAAGGTTTTCTGGCTTCAGGTCCCGGTGACTGCAACACAGCAGACACACCATCATCCCACCTGTGAATGTCACGTCATCACACCGTGACACACACCATCATCCAACTGTGTATGTCACGTCACCATACCGTGACACACACCATCAGCCACCTGTGTATGTCACGTCACCACACCGTGACACACATCATCAGCCACCTGTGTATGTCAAGTCACCACACCGTGACACACACCATCAGCCACCTGTGTATGTCACGTCACCACACCGTGACACACATCATCAGCTACCTGTGTATGTCACGTCACCACACCGTGACACACACACATCATCAGTCACCTGTGCATGTCACGTCACCACACCATGACACACATCATAAGCTACCTGTGTATGTCACGTCACCACACCGTGACACACATCATCAGCCACCTGTGTATGAAACGTCACCACACCGTGACACACACCATCATCCACTGTGTATGCACGTCACCAACCGTGACCACACCATCACCACCTGTGTATGTACGTCACACACCGTGACACACCATCATCCACCTGTGTATGTCACGTCACCACACCATGACACACACACCATCATCCACTTGTGTATGTCACGTCACCACACCATGACACACACCATCAGCCACCTGTGTATGTCACGTCACCACACTGTGATACACACACCATCATCCACCTGTGTATGTCACGTCACCACACCGTGACACACACCATCAGCCACCTGTGTATGTCACGTCACCACACTGTGATACACACACCCATCATCCACCTGTGTATGTCACGTCACCATACCGTGACACACACCATCAGCCACCTGTGTATGTCACGTCACCACACCGTGACATACATAATTAGCCACCTGTGTATGTCACGTCACCACACCGTGACACATCATCAGCCACCTGTGTATGTCACGTCAACACAC
>CM031614.1:66575899-66578399 GCA_018398815.1 Conus ventricosus
GACATCTGTTTGTCCAATACGGAGGTGGACTGGGTGAAAATCCCCTCACTTCAATACGACCCAATCCCGATACCACGAGACATCTGTTTGTCCGATGAGGAGGTGGATTGGGTGAAAATCCCCTCACTTCAATACGACCCAATCCCGATACCACGAGACATCCGTTGGACTGGGCGCAAATCCCTTCACTTCAATACAAGTTCTCCTGCTGTTTCCTGAACTCAACCTCGGACGAAAACACAGCAAGAAGCTGTCATCAAAGGGGTTGAAGATGGTTTTTCTGTTTCACTGTCTGTGCCACTTCACTGGAATTTCCCCCATTACTCCATTCAGGCTGCCCGTTCGCAGTCACACCTTCGCTTGTCCCGACGCAGCGCTGGCACCGACAATGTACAGCCTGGAGGAAGCAGTCAGTGTCACGTCGTCACGAGGCAACTAACCAGAGGAGACACTGCACCGCGACCGACTCACTTGGGTGGTGTTCAGCGGAGCCCGCGTTGATCCAACATACGCACAACTCCTTCTTCTCAGGCCCCTACTGACGACAGTACCTGCTTAGTCGCCGAGCTAGAATATGTAAGCGTTCCCTTCTGGGAGGCGTCATATCATCCGTCCATGAACTCGATGTTGGCGACTTCGACACGACCTCACACAGAGGCGAAGAAGAAATCGAAACTGAGGTCGCCATGAGAGCAGGGCAAGAAGGGCCACCGAGTTGTGATTTTGTTTTACACTGATCGATGTGGAAACGATAATGAAGATAACATTAACGCATCCCACTCTGGTCTGAATCTACATGACAGGGCTATGCTGAACGCTTGCTTTCATACTATATTTCGGCATCAACCAGGCCCGAGAGATACTGACACGTGAATTCTGAGCAACATTCTAAAGAGACGCACTCTTTACGTGGAAGAAACTCGACTGTATAATCTTTCCAATCTAACCCGTAGCAAAGTCAACGCTGGTTAGGTGCCAGTCGGGGACCCCAAAACAACAACAACAACAACACCAAGATAGAGACGGCTCTGTTGGAATGGAACCTCATGACCTCCAATCAAAAAATCCATGACACCAACCATTGCGCCACGGCGACTGGTTGAAAGACAAACATTTCCTTCACCATCACCGCCCCACGGTTCCCCCGCCCCACCCTCACCCCCGGCCCACCTTCTCCTTCAGATGTTAATCCCTGGGCCTATCTACTCACCAGATGTTGTGACTGGCAGAAATCCAGAGCGGAGATGATCTGGCGGAAAAAACGTCGCGCTTCCTTGGGGGTCAGCCTGCCCTTCTTCACCAGGTAGTCAAACAGCTCCCCACCTGACACGTGCTCCAAGATCAGATACCTGAAACATACGTCACACTGCTGGTCACCAGTGGTCAAACAGCTCCTAACCTGACACGTGCTTCCAAGATCAGATACCTGAAACATACGTCACACTGCTGGTCACCAGGTGGTCAAACAGCTCCTAACCTGACACGTGCTCCAAGATCAGATACCTGAAACAACCCACCTGCTAGTCACCAGGTAGTTAAACCGCACCAGACACGTGCTTAAGACAGATACCTAATACACATACGGGACTGCTGTCAGCCATGGACGTCAATTAACACAACAACAAAAACAGCGACTAGCCTGATAAACTCCACTCTATACCAGGTAATTTTAAAGATAGAAGGAAAAGACAATAAGTGGGGGGCTGGCAGGGGGGGGGGGGGGGGGATAGAAGGGAATAAAGACAAAATAATAAAACTAAGAGTGAAAAAACATAAATGAATATATTCTTGTCAGACAATCACAGGTTTATCAATTCGATATTACACGTTAAAGTAATAAAGAACACAAAAACACACTGAGACGCAAACACAACACTCACACAACACACACTCACACACACACAAGTTATATATATATATGATATAACTTATATAATATAATAATAATAAAATATATATGTAAAATATATAATATACATAAATACATATATATATAATATATATATATATAATATATATATATATAATATATATATTCTTATATCAAGAGGTACAACAGTTGATTTTTGCTGGATCCCGTCTCACTGTGGGATTTCTGGTAATGAATGGCTGACCGGGCTGCCAGAAAAGGAGTACGAAAGTCCGATGAATCCATAGAAATCAACATTCCTCTGTGTTTATACGAAGGATATGGTCTCTTAAAAAGACTGTATTGAAAAGGTTTATGAGGCCTACAAAGACTTGGTTCTTACTAAAATACATCTACCTCACTCCAAATTGCTCTGCTGTGACAAATCCCAGTCAGCTACTTTTTCTTCTAGCAATGCGGTTAAAATTGGAAAGATTACCTATAAATTGACCAACACAAACGTACTTGAAAAAAATAACCGAAAACTTGAATCCCTGTTTTACAGGCTTAAGCTAAACGCTTTCCGTACAAACTTTCGCAAAAAATCTAATTGCATCTGCGGAGCAATTGAAAGTTTCACAACCCAGCATC
>CM031614.1:66583399-66603399 GCA_018398815.1 Conus ventricosus
CGTTGCAGGAGCTGCGACACGACAAACCGGAGCGTGGCTGGGTGCGGCCGGGGGAGGGGGGGGAGGAATGAGCGGCGCGAGAGTAATACCACTCGGTGGAAAGAAGGGAACGGGGAAAGAGAGGAGGAGTAAGGTAGATCAACACACACACACACACACACACACACACACACACACACACACACACACACACCAACAGAACACCAACACGCCAAACACACACACACACACACACAAACACCACACACACTAACACACCACAACACAAACTCGACACAACACACACACACACACACCACCACAAACACAACACCACAACACACAAACCACAAAACACACACAAACACAACTTGCAAGCAGAACGCGCAAGTCGGGGGGGCCGGAAGTCACATGATCCAAAATTCGTCACAAAGCCAGTCCCTTAATTAGAGCCTGAGTCATCTGATACGTTAAAAATCTGGGGAAAACGCTTCAAAGACTTAACCATCCAGTCAAACAGATTACCTGATTTCTACATCAAACAACCTTCAAGAACGGCACCAAACCGAATTGACCAGAAAGCACTCAGAGAGCGCAGGCAAACCGCCATGGTCGAACGGATTCAGACCCGCCCTGTGATTTGTGATTCCGGTCCGCACTAAAATGTGATCGCTTAGTCCTTACGCTACATTCCAACTTCACCAATTTCGTTCCAAATCATGTCGGCAGCTGTTGCGTAATCTTGCCGATAGACAGACAAACAAACCGACAGATGCCGCTGAAAAGAGAACCTCCTTGTCCGAGACAACCTGTAGAAGCCGTAAGTATAGATTCGTCTCACCTTTTGTTTCCTCCGCCTAGAACAGTCAAATAGACATTACCTGGATTAGCTAGGGAAACAGATGTGGTTTATAGATCAAGCTTTCTCTACACCCGAAATAACTTTTAGCAGACAGACACAGTTCAATGATGTAACAGACACATAACCTGTAACATCAAAGTGATGTACTGGTGTACTGGTGTACATCGATCATAGCTGTACTTTCACACCGCACTTCATTGGCGTGCTCAAAGTGCCCTTCTTTACATTGTAGTATAGGGCAGACTTTGCATGGTGACGGAAAATCAGTACAGGGTAAAAAGAAGAAGAGAGTGGGGCAAGTAGGAGGACAGAGACCACACCATAAGGCTCTAATTAGAGAGAGAGAGAGAGAGAGAGAGAGAGAGAGAGAGAGAGAGAGAGAGAGAGAAGAGAAGAGAGAGGAGAGAGAGAGAGAGAGAGAAACAGGGACAGGGACAGACAATATCGACATTTAATTTTTTTTTTAAACAGACAAAGCGACAGAAAGAGAAAGAGAAGTAAGTATCCAATTAGAAAATCAAAAATAAAGCACGTGCTAGAACCACAAAAAAAATTACTGTAGATGTTTTATAGATTCGCCATTCTTTCTGTCACTCTCAAACAGCTTTCATTAGTTCGATCCGCTTGACTTTTATCCGCGACCATTGATTTTAACTATGGATAGAATAAATCTACAATCCTCTAGACATTACCTGTCCAGAAATCGGATATAAAGGGTGCATAAACATGGTTGGTCTTTGGCTACTAATATGTGTTGTGCATGAATGTCGGTTCCTAAAGATTTCTTCTTCAGCCTTTATTTCCGTTATGATTCGGACATAATTCCTCTTCATCCTGATTGCTATTAGATGACAGAATTCCTCTTCAATACACCACCTCATTTTTATCATGACGGTGACAGCTTTCCTCTTCAACCCTGATACTCTCATGATAATGATACAATTTTTCTTCAACCCTATTTCCAACGTGACATTGATACAGTTCGCCTTCAGTTCTATTCATGTAATGCTGATGACACAATCCTTCCTTACCCCTATTTCTGTCGTGACGAAGATATGATTCCTCTTTAACCCAGTTTCTATCATGACAATGACGTAATTCCTCTTTGATCCGATTTCTTTCAAGACGATAACACAATTCTTATTCAACCCTGTTCTTAACATGACACAATTCCTTGTCAACCCATTTTCGTTCCCGACGATGACACGATTCCACTTTAATTTCATGTCTATGATGACGACGTACTTCCCTTTCAATCCTTTTTCTATCGTGACGTTATAACACAATTCCACTTCAAAGCCCGTTTCTATGATAACGATGACTCAATTTCTCGTCAACCTTTCATTTCTTTTTATGTGGAAAATGACACTATTCCTTTTCAACCGTATTTCTGTCATAACGATAACACATTTCCGTTTCAATTCTATTTCTATCTGATGACGACATAATTCCTCTTTGACCTTGTTTCTACCACGATGACGACATAGTTTCTTTTAAAGTCTATTTCTGGCTGAATGATGACACAATTCCTCTCCCATCCTATTCTGTCGTAACGATGAAGCAATTTTTTTCAAGCTGATTACGATAATGACGATACAATTCCTATTTAATCTATTTCCATGACGACGACACATACCTTCAAACCCTTTTCGATCATAGCAATGAGACAATACACCTTTAACCCCATTTCCGTGTCAAGACACAATACCTCTTCAGTTTCTCTGCTGTCTTCATCAACGTTCAGTGTGACCTGTTCTATTGTCCTCTACATCAAAAGTTCAGTCTGACCTGTTCTATGTCCATCTACATCAACGTTCACTGTGACCTGTTCTATGTCCATCTACATCAACGTTCACTGTGACCTGTTCTATGTCCATCTACATCAACGTTCACTGCCGTGCTGTTCTATTGTTCATCTACAATCAACGTTCACTGTGACCTGTTCTATTGTCATCTACATCAACGTTCACTGTGACCTGTTCTATGTCCATCTACATCAACGTTCACTGTGACCTGTTCTATTGTCATCTACATCAACGTTCACTCTGACCTGTTCTATTGTTCATCTACATCAACGTTCACTGTGACCTTGTTCTATGTCCATCTACATCAACGTTCACTGTGACCTGTTCTATGTCCATCTACATCAACGTTCACTGTGACCTGTTCTATGTCCATCTACATCAACGTTCACTGTGACCTGTTCTATTGTTCATCTACATCAACGTTCACTGTGACCTGTTCTATGTCCATCTGCATCAACGTTCACTGTGGCCTGTTCTATTGTTCATCTACATCAATGTTCACTGTGACCTGTTCTATGTCCATCTACATCAACGTTTCACTGTGACCTGCTCTATGTCCATCTACATCAACGTTCACTTTGACCTGTTCTATTGTTCATCTACATCAACGTTCACTGTGACCTGTTTTTTCACTCTGACCTGTTCTATGTCCATTTACATCAACGATCACTCTGACCTGTTCTATGTCCATTTACATCAACGTTCACTTTGACCTGTTCTATTGTCCATCTACATCAACGTTCACTGTGACCTATCTATGTCCATCTACATCAACGTTCACTTGACCTGTTCTATGTCATCTACATCAACGTTCACTTTGACCTGTTCTATTGTTCATCTACATCAACGTTCATTGTGACCTGTTCTATTGTCCATCTACATCAACGTTCATTGTGACCTGTTCTATTGTTCATCTACATCAACGTTCATTGTGACCTGTTCTATTGTCCATCTACATCAACGTTCATTGTGACCTGTTCTATTGTCAACTACATCAACGTTCATTGTGACCTGTTCTATTGTCCATCTACATCAACGTTCATTGTGACCTGTTCTATTGTTCATCTACATCAACGTTCACTGTGACCTATTCTATGTCCATCTACATCAACGTTCACTTGACCTGTTCTAGGTCCATCTTCATCAACGTTCACTCTGACTGTTCTATGTCCATTTACATCAACGTTCACTTTGACCTGTTCTATTGTTCATCTACATCAACGTTTATTGTGACCTATTCTATGTCCATCTACATCAACGTTCACTCTGACCTGTTCTATGTCCATTTACATCAACGTTCATTGTGACCTGTTCTATTGTCATCTACATCAACGTTCATTGTGACCTGTTCTATATCCATCTACATCAACGTTCACTGTGACCTGTTCTATTGTTCATCTACATCAACGTTCACTGTGACCTGTTCTATGTCCATCTACATCAACGTTCACTGTGACCTGTTCTATATCCATCTATGTCAACGTTCATTGTGACCTATTCTATGTCCATCTACATCAACGTTCATTGTGACCTATTCTATGTCCATCTACATCAACGTTCACTGTGACCTGTTCTATGTCCATCTACATCAACGTTTACTGTGACCTGTTCTATGTCCATCTACATCAACGTTCACTGCCGTGCTGTTCTATTGTTCATCTACATCAACGTTCACTCTGACCTGTTCTACTGTCATCTACATCAACGTTCACTCTGACCTGTTCTATTGTCATCTACATCAACGTTCACTGTGACCTGTTCTATTGTTCATCTACATCAACGTCCAATTGACCTATTCCATTGTTCATCTACATCAACGTTCACGCTGACCTGTTCTATTGTCATCTACATCAATGTTCTCTCTGACCTGTTCTATTGTCATCTACATCAATGTTCTCTCTGACCTGTTCTATTGTCCATCTACATCAACGTTCAGTCTGACCTGTTCTATGTCCATCTACATCAACGTTCACTGTGACCTGTTCTATTGTCATCTACATCAACGTTCACTCTGACCTGTTCTATTGGCATTTACATCAACGTTCACTGTGACCTGTTCTATTGTCATCTACATCAACGTTCACTGTGACCTGTTCTATTGTTCATCTACATCAACGTTCATTGTGACCTGTTCTATGTCCATCAACATCAACGTTCACTGTGACCTGTTCAATTGTCGTCTACATGAACATTCATTGTGACCTGTTCTATTCCATCTACATCAACGTTCATTGTGACCTGTTCTATGTCCATCTACATCAACGTTCACTCTGACCTGTTCTATTGTTCATCTACATCAACGTTCACTCTGACCTGTTCTACTGTCATCTACATCAACGTTCACTCTGACCTGTTCTAACTGTCATCTACATCAACGTTCACTCTGACCTGTTCTACTGTCATCTACATCAACGTTCACTGTGACCTGTTCTACTGTCATCTACATCAACGTTCACTCTGACCTGTTCTACTGTCATCTACATCAACGTTCACTCTGACCTGTTCTATTGTTCATCTACATCAACGTTCATTGTGACCTGTTCTATGTCCATCTACATGAACGTTCATTGTGACCTGTTCTATGTCCATCTACATCAACGTCACTCTGACCTGTTCTATTGTTCATCTACATCAACGTTCACTCTGACCAATTCTATTGTTCATCCACATCAACGTTCACAGCCATGCTGTTGTCTCTACATCAGCGTTCACTGCTGTGCCGTTCTATTGTCTATGTTAACATTCACTGCCGCACGGTTGTGGTCTTCAACCAGGTCAACGTTCACTGCTGTGCCGTTCTATTGTCTATGTTAACATTCACTGCCGCACGGTTGTGGTCTTCAACCAGGTCAACGTTCACTGCTGTGCCGTTCTATTGTCTATGTCAACATTCACTGCCGCACGGTTGTGGTCTTCAACCAGGTCAACGTTCACTGCTGTGCCGTTCTATTGTCTATGTTAACATTCACTGCCGCACGGTTGTGGTCTTCAACCAGGTCAACGTTCACTGCTGTGCCGTTCTATTGTCTATGTTAACATTCACTGCCGCACGGTTGTGGTCTTCAACCAGGTCAACGTTCACTGCTGTGCCGTTCTATTGTCTATGTTAACATTCACTGCCGCACGGTTGTGGTCTTCAACCAGGTCAACGTTCACTGCTGTGCCGTTCTATTGTCTATGTTAACATTCACTGCCGCACGGTTGTGGTCTTCAACCAGGTCAACGTTCACTGCTGTGCCGTTCTATTGTCTATGTTAACATTCACTGCCGCACGGTTGTGGTCTTCAACCAGGTCAGCGTTCACTGCTGTGCCGTTCTATTGTCTATGTCAACATTCACTGCCGCACGGTTGTGGTCTTCAACCAGGTCAGCGTTCACTGCTGTGCCGTTCTATTGTCTATGTTAACATTCACTGCCGCACGGTTGTGGTCTTCAACCAGGTCAGCGTTCACTGCTGTGCCGTTCTATTGTCTATGTTAACATTCACTGCCGCACGTTGTGGTCTTCAACCAGGCCAACGTTCACTGCTGTGCTGTTTTGCCTCTGCCGACGTCAACGTTCTTTGCCCTGGTTTCCATCTCCATGTACATCAACGTTATTGTCGCGCTGTTCTATCAACAGCCTACATCAGCGTCTGCAGCAGTGCCGTTCTGCTCTGTCCTAGATCAACGGTCACTACCGCGTTGCTCTACCGTCATCAGTTCACAAGAAGCTATGAATAATGCAGTCCCTCCACAGCAGATCAGCAGAAATATCTGGATCACATTCAAGTACCACATCACATGCCCCCACCCCCACTCCCACCCAACATCCCACGCACCGAAACACACATACTCTCTCACTCGCCCGTCCTCATCCTCCCCTGGCCACCGCCGTCCCTCCAAGACAGGCTGCACGCCAAAACGTAATGCACCAAGGCCTTGGTTAAGGAGTCGAGTATTTATAGACTGGCGTCATCAGATTGTTTGTACAATTCGTATTGTGCCTGAAAGTTGATTCTCCTCATTTTCTATCACATGGCCATCAAGACACCAGCCAGGTGGTTCCAAACAGACAGGTGAAAATCAAAGGAGTGGGGCTATTTGGGCGCTTCCAGCTCACGTTAAGATAGGGTCGTGTCAAGGCCTGGTGGTATGTGACGTCAACTAAGGGGAAGGTCGAGAATTTTAAGATTGTTTGTGATTTCATCGGTGAAAATTCTCCCAAACAAGTTAATTAACTGGTGGGGAGTTGTTCCCTTGCATGATCAATCATCAGTTTAACAATAAATGCTTGCTCGAATTAAGGGTACGCCGCAAAACGCTTACATGGGATGTAGAGTGTTTTTGTGCAAAATCCAAATTGTGGCGTGTGACCACACGACTCTTTCCTCTTCCCTATGACCCCAACACAACGTTTGAGTGACGTCCCCTTAGTATTCCAGTGCCAGCAAGTGACCACCGATGTTTAACGTCCCCCCCCCCCCCCCTTTCTCACCATTCTCTCCATTCACCCCCGTCCATCAGGCCCCCTTCCCCTTTCCCCTCATCCCATCTCTCTCTCTCTCTCTCTCTCTCTCTCTCTCTCTCTCTCTCTCTCTCTCTCTCTCTCTCTCTCTCTCTCTCTCTCTCTCTCCTGCAGGATGCAGGATGGTTGCATACTGTTTTGAATTAAGTACAACTCCCCATCTCATCAATTTTCTGTATGTCTCTTTTCCGTACGAGTATTGAAACATTATGTGTTAATCAGAATTCCGCTTTGTTGTTCTTATTGTTTTTTCCCCTGACGATAAAGAACATATTCATCAATGTCCTCATATCATCGTCGATCCCCTTACACACACACACACACACACACACACACACACACACACACACACACACACACACACACACACACACACACATGAACATACACAATGCCAAACGTGATTTAACGGATTTTAAAAGCATTTCTCAAAATGGTATGATTTACGGAAAGTATGCATTGTGTTACTTTGTCATTTGAACTCTAAAATGACGACCTTCAAGACTTTTTATTTACACTTGATTTTTTTTTCAACCCACTCATAAAACAGCTATTTTCGCTATCAATCAGTTATGTGGAAGGTGTAGATTATCATTCAAATATTTCCGACGGTACAAATATGCCGGGAATTATAAGCAAAAACAGTTGGTTTGTGGTGGGGGATGGGGGCGGGGACAGCTTTCCGCGGTTTTGACCGATTAGTTGCAAAGTGAGGCGACTGCTGGCGGAAATCCAAACAAATCTTAAAAAGTGTTTGAAATAACACCGTCAGGCATGGACAAACGAACCACAAGACAACACACAACGCGTTTCGACCTCTAAGGTCTTCTTCGGCAGAAAATAAACAACACTCAGGACAACGAAAATGAAGAACGAGTAGTCATATTGTCAAATTCGACGCAAGATGGGCGTTGAATGAGTTGGGAAAGCACGCACGCATAACACACACACACACAACAACTGACTGACTGACTGAAACCAATTTATTGTAAACACACACACACACACACACACACACAACACACACACACACACACACACACACACACACACACACACACACACACTGCGTGTGCGCGCGCTTGCACTGAAATCGCGCCTTTTTCAATCCATTCATACTAAAGAATTCCTATTCATTGAATGTCGGGTTTACGTATCCCTGAAAAGAGAATCTTTTCTCAAGACCCTTTTTGTTCTCTTTCCTTTACAGCATGGTCAGGCTGAACTACCCAAAACATGTGTGGATGGATGTATTCGTAAGCGATACGTGCCTTCTTCCACAAAATAACGAGTTTGCAAATAATCATGCCCACATTTTCTGTTTGCGTTTGTTATGTTAACTTTTGTGTCCACAATTCTTTCGATGGGTTTCAAGAAAATTCCATGAGTCTGAGTCTGTGTCTGAGTCACACATACATACACACACGCGCATGCGTGCCATCTAAGACAACACTGATTTTGTCTGCATGAATTGATAAGGGAAAGAAGCTGCATCGGCAGGTCGTGGCTGTACGACTGAATAGCCACAAGTAAGAGGACACGACCTATTCATGGAAAGTTAACGGATGAAAAATGAGAATATAATCAATCGACGTAAAGTAGATCCTGAAGAATTCGTTGAGCCTCTTTCTGGCATTAGATCATCTCATCTGACTTGTGGCCAAGCAGCTACTGCCGAATCAGAAATAGGAATGTTTAATCTTCGCCTTCGTTTGTCTTATCTGTCGCTTACATGAATAATTATAAACATGTGTCGCACTACGTAATTCACCGAAATCTATAAACTTCCCTGCGATTGGTAGGGACGATCGTCGGCATTCACGGCATTCCAGTGATTCCACGGAAGCAGAAGCTGAATACTCTGAGGCAAGCTCTGCTGAACTAGCCTGACAGCTTCAGTGTCGGCCTGTCCAAAGTCACACCTTGGATGGTGGGGTGGACGTGAACTGTGCAGCAGACGGTGCTTGGCCTTCTCTTCCCAAGTGATTCACAAACATCGTCCATCTCCAAAGAAACTGGCGCACCGTGTCTTCTAATCGGTAGCCTCGTGACAAACCTAACAGGACAACCTCCTTGGTTCCAGGGTGGGAGTGGGGGTGGGGGAGGGAGGGAGGGGGGGGGGGCAAAACCGGTGACGGAGGCAGGGGCAGTGTAAGTGACGTAGGACTGTGGCGGAACAGACTGCTGACACTTGATAGGGGGCAGCGACAAGGGCGCTGTGACCCTAGTGATGACGCAATGGCGGGAGGAGGGAGAGCTGATATTAGAACGTGACACAAGAGAACGGTTGTGACGTTAAGGGGAGGTGACGTGGTAGTACGCCTACGCAGACTGGTGGTGACGTAGAGGTGGTGGCGTGACAAGGCACTGTGACAGACATGACTTGTAGTGACTTGTGGGGAGGGGTGGGAGGGGGGGGGTGAAACAGGATAATGAGTGACAAAAGAACTCTGTCAGAACATGCCGGTGGCGACATGACGGGGACAGGGGTTAATGACGTAGTGACTGTGGCAGAACTGACGGGACTGAGGGACAGGGATGGGGGTTAAAGACGTAGTGACTGTGGCAGAACTGACGGACATGACGGGGACAGGGATGGGGGTTCATGACGTAGTGACTGTGGCAGAACTGACTGGCGGGGACAGGGATGGGGGTTCATGACGTAGTGACTGTGGCAGAACTGACTGGCGGGGACAGGATGGGGGTTCATGACGTAGTGACTGTGGCAGAACTGACTGGCGGGGACAGGGATGGGGGTTCATGACGTAGTGACTGTGGCAGAACTGACTGGCGGGGACAGGGATGGGGGTTCATGACGTAGTGACTGTGGCAGAACTGACTGCGGGGACAGGGATGGGGGTTCATGACGTAGTGACTGTGGCAGAACTGACGGCGGGGGACAGGGATGGGGGTTCATGACGTAGTGACTGTGGCAGAACTGACTGGCGGGGACAGGGATGGGGGTTCATGACGTAGTGACTGTGGCAGAACTGACTGGCGGGGACAGGGATGGGGGTTCATGACGTAGTGACTGAGGCAGAACTGACTGGCGGGGACAGGGATGGGGGTTCATGACGTAGTGACTGTGGCAGAACTGACTGGCGGGGCACAGGGATGGGGGTTCATGACGTAGTGACTGTGGCAGAACTGACTGGCGGGTGACGGAGCGGATGGGGGTTCATGACGTAGTGACTGTGGCAGAACTGACTGGCGGGGACAGGGATGGGGGTTCATGACGTAGTGACTGTGGCAGAACTGACGGCGGGACATGACGGGGACAGGATGGGGGTTCATGGATGACGGCAGAGAGCGGACAGGGAGGGTCATACGTAGTGACTGTGGCAGAACTGACGGGGACATGACGGGACAGGGATGGGGTTCATGACGTAGTGACTGTGGCAGAACTGACTGGCGGGGACAGGGATGGGGGTTCATGACGTAGTGACTGAGGCAGAACTGACTGGCGGGGACAGGGGACAGATGGGGGTTCATGACGTAGTGACTGTGGCAGAAACTGACAGGCGGGGACAGGGATGGGGGTTATGACGTAGTGACTGTGGCAGAACTGACTGCGGGGACAGGGATGGGGGTTCATGACGTAGTGACTGTGGCAGAACTGACTGGCGGGGACAGGGATGGGGGTTCATGACGTAGTGACTGTGGCAGAACTGACTGGCGGGGACAGGGATGGGGTTCATGACGTAGTGACTGTGGCAGAACTGACTGGGGGACATGACGGGACAGGGATGGGGGTTCATGACGTAGTGACTGTGGCAGAACTGACAGGCGGGGACAGGGGATGGGGGTTCATGACGTAGTGACTGTGGCAGAACTGACAGGCGGGGACATGACGGAGACAGGGATGGGGGTTTATGACGTAGTGACTGTGGCAGAACTGACAGGCGGGGACATGACGGAGACAGGGATGGGGGTTAATGACGTAGTGACTGTGGCAGAACTGACTGGCGGGGACATGAGCAGGTGAAGGGAGCAGAATCACTTCAAGACAGAGACAAGCCAGACTGGTAATGACGTGATTGGGTGGTGGAAATGGAGGGAACAAATGACGACGGGACAATGAAAAACTCTACTGATGATGTAACTAATGTAGGGGAGGGGGGGGGGGTAGACGTAGGGACTGTGACAGAACAGACTCGCAGCGACCTGAGGGGATGGGGATGGGGTGGAAGAGTGACGCAGGGATTGTGACAGAACAAATGTGGTGACGTGATGGGAGGAAGGTGGACACTGGAGGAACGGAAAGACCAAGACAGGGGGAAAACAACAAACCTGGTGGTGACGTAAAGGGGCATGGAGACTAACAATGACGTACAGATTGGGACGGGGAAAGGATGGGGGAGAGAGAAGTGACGCAAAAACTCTGATTTAGTACGTGCTGAAGCGGGCGGAGAGAGGAGGGGAGGGGAGGGAGGAGAGAGAGAGAGAGAGAGAGAGAGAGAGAGAGAGAGGAAGAGGGATGAGAAGAAGAGAGCGTGCGATGACGTGGCACTGTAACGACAGATTTAGTCGTGACGTGAAAGGGGTGGGTGGAGGGGAGGGAAGATTGGTGGTGACATCATGGTGGAGGGAGAAGTGCCCGAGTGACAGACGGAACTGAACATGAACAACCAGACAGAACAATACACAAACAATGGACACCATAACAGATCTTACATGACAGACAATACACTGCAGACATATCGGACAATGAAGGTAATGATGTACGTCCATTCCAGGCGATGATGACTATTGACCTCCCTGGCTAAGAGAGGACGGTCTGGGATTGTGTGTCCAGCCGCCCTAAGTACAGAAAGAGGCACAAGCAAACAAAGCCCCTACGTTCTTCCGATCGATATGTGTTGTCGGAAACCTGCAGCCCTTCGCACGGTGAACAAGCTTGAGTTGTTTTCAAGAGAGCTGAAATCGCAGTGAATTCTGGGACGCAATTCCCAGGCGTGTACAACACACAGCCTCGACAAAGATTGGCAATGGCTATCTAGGCAACAGAAACGACCGGCGGTGTGCGACATTGCGTGTTTAGGCGGAGACAAGCTGAGAAAAGAAGTAATCAGGGAATGAGAGGGACCTAAAGAACGAAATGAGTTAAAGCATCTCAAACAACGATTTACTTATTTAAAGTGTTATTTGAAAATCACCCATTGATAGAAAGGAGGCCTTTCCGGGATATATTTGACATATTAATCAATATTTATAAAGGAGATGTTGACCCAAAACAATGAGTTGGATTATCACTTTATAAACACACACACACACACACACACACACACACACACACACACACACACACACACACACACACATACACACTCACTCACATTTTGAGTGTAAAAGTAATTTCTTCATGTCATAAGTACACGAAAGAAGGATTAATGAAATAATTAGTTATCTACTTACGCCTATCGATAAATAGAACTCAAAACAAAGTCTTCATACTTTACCCTGATTCAGCGTCTTAGTGATAATTTGACACTGGGAAAAAAAAGTATTTTATATATAATATATATATATAATATGTGTGGTGTGTGTGTGTGTGTGTGTGTGTGTGTGTGTGTGTGTGTTGTGTTGTGTGTGTGTGTGTCTTAGCACGATAGGACTCGAACAACTAGTTTAAAAAAAAACACACCTCCAGCAGTTACCTGAGAATGAGATAGGACGCTTCGAAAGCAGTTATGACCCTTTGATGCTTATGTTTCTTCATCCATCCCTGGCCCAGAGGTGACTGACCCCGCCAAGACAATGGAATAAAAGCATCAAAAGAAATCGGAATACCATCATCCAGACGACTGCTACTGGATGGACGTGGTGGTGGCGCGCTCTTAAAGGGGACGACAACTCAAGCTGGCTCGGCGAATAAGCAATCATTGTCGCCCAGTAGGTGTGTCCTGCATATACAAGATCAGAACAGGTGCCACTGAACATCACCGAAGTGACTCGGCGTCAGCGCAGTGTCTCCTCTGGTGAGTTGCCTCATGACGACTTCACACTGACTCTCGCTGTGAACTGCTGATGCTTGTGGCTGCGACGGGAAAATGCCAGAGTGTGTCTGTGGACGGGAACCGGAATGAGCGATGGGGGGTAACGTCACGGGAGTGACACTGGAGATGAGACCAAAACAAACAAACAAACAAACAAACAAACAACAAACAAACAGACAGCAAAAACAGACACACCAGAGGGACGGCCATCCAGGAGTAGACTATAATATCACTTCCAGCTCCGGGCGCCATGCAGACGACAGTGTTTTATGACAGCCAAGGCAGATCCTTTCTCCGTGAAGTACCTTTCATTGCTCTAGAAATAGAACCTCTTTGACCCCCAAAAAAATCGGCGCTGCATGTACCCTCAGAATAGGTCCACGCTGACACAGAACTCAGCTCCCGTGGCACCCTGTAACGGGGAAATCCGTTAAAGCACTGTGCGCTATGTGAGAGTGTCTGTAGTTTTCCCAGGGGGACAATTCATGCTGTACTTGTCCATCAGGGGAGACTAATGGGAAGTGCGGGGAAACTCTGGCAGCTGTTGCTCGCAACATTAATTTTTCACGACGTCCTTCGTATCGCAAAGCTTCCAGCCTTTCTTTCTGCGGTCGTGGTATCTCTCTCTCTCTCTCTACTCTCTTCTCTCTCCTCTCTCTCTTTTCCTCTCTCTCTCTCTCTCTCTCTCTCTCTCTCTCTGTCAATCTTACACACACACACACACACACAACACACACACACACACACACACACACACACACACGAACACACACACACACACACACACACACACACACACACACACACACACACACACACACCACACACACACACAACACACACACGTACACGCACACTCATACACATCCACATATGCCCGCCCCCTCCTTTCCCCCCACCCCCAACACACATACACATTCGCACAAACAAAACTGAAGAGAAAAAAAAAACATAGATGTGAGAGAGAAGGGCTGAAGAGGAGAGGGGGGGGGAGGGAAGGTGCGAAGGATAGAGCAAGGAAGGACGGAGGGAAGTGGGAGGGATGAAGGAGAGAAGGAGGGGAGAAAGACAGTGAGATAAAGACAGAGAGAAACAGACAGACGAAAGGCAGACTGATAGGGACAGATAGACAGATATAGACAGACTGACCTATAGATAGAAATGCATACATACAGAGACAGACATACATAGACAGGTAGACAGACAGACAGACAGACAGACAGACAGACAGACAGGAGGGACTGGATAAAATGAGGGACAAACTGATACCTGTTTGCACTTTTTGGCGTAACTTCCTTTTTACAATACTTTAGTAGCCAGTGAGCTACATGACATTACGTAACAGCGTCATAAAAAAAACAGTTCGAGCATTTAACGAGTGATGCAGTGATGACAATCAAGAGCTTGGACTCAATTACGGACAAAACAAACAGACTCAGTCACATAAATCAAACGCGTATTTACGGTAACAGCTTACATACATGTGCACACAATGAAGCAATAATTCCCTGATGCGTGGCTCTCTCCAAAATAACCCTCTAGTTACATCAGTCCATTAATACAACATTGTTAGTTGTCCTAGTTAGTGTTCTTTCAGACTGCTAAGGAGTCGAGGGAGACAAATATCGTAATACTGGTTGTTATTATTAGAAGCCTGAGTGATTTGGTCAGATTGTAACTTTTTTTGTGGGTGGGGTGGGGGGGGGGGGGGTAGTCACGGAGAAGATGAAAAAAGAACACTTGTGTTGACAGCGCAAATGGTGAGGAAAAGGCCAGGAAACACAGCAACCAATTCCGAGGAAAGTATTGGGTTCTGGCCGCTACATGTCCTCTTGACGAAACAAAAAGGATAGATGCATGGATAGAACGACATGCAGACAAGCAGACCTACAGACAGACAGATAGATGGATAGATAGATATAGACACAAGGGCACACAGACAGACAGACTGGTAGATAGATTGATAGATTGATAGACAGACAGATAGATTAGATGGATAGATATACATAGACACAAGGGCACACAGACAGACAGATAGACTGGTAGATAGATTGATAGATTGATAGACAGATAGATAGATAGACAGACATATATAATAACAGATAGATACGATAGATGGATGGATGGATAGATATACAGACAAGCTGACTGACAACAGACTGACACAGATAGATAGATAGATAAATAGATAGATAGATAGATAGATAGATAGATAGATAGATAGATAGATAGATAGATAGATAGATAGATAGATAGATAGATAGATAAATACTCGGAACTCGGAAAATTTTAATTGCAAAGGCCACCGACCTATCTGCAATGAGGTCAAGAAACAAAAATCAAATCACACACACTGACGCTGTAACATTACTACTGATCGCGATCATTTACAAAACTTGCTCACACCAACTGATACATACAAAATCACACCCGTATGTAGCACTCTCCCAGACTCTCACAGCTCGCACATACAATTTCGCTCGCACTTACAGTTGCGCGCGCACAAAAAAACACACACACACACACACACACACACACACACACACACACACACACAACATACACACACACACACACACACACACACACACACACACACACACACACACACACACACATATATATATATATTATATACACACTCCACACACACACCACACACACACACACACACCACACACACACACATTTTTTTTCATCATGATCCCTAAGCATACACTAGACGCATCGACCACGAAACAAGGTAAAACAGATACATTGATGAAAACATATGGTACACCTACTGTTCTCTCACCAGTAACAGTTCTTCTCTTTTTTTCAAGGCATAGAAGGTATACATCGCAAAAAGAGCGAATTACGTCCCTTTCCTCGTTTGCTGCAAAAACTTCAACAATGGCCCGTGTACATTTGTTACATATTTCATGATATACTTATTTCTTAAATCTTAATATGAGGACATTCCAGCAAAAAGTGTATTTCATCTTCAGTTTTGTCACAAAAAGGGAAGCTTTTTGAGTTATTTTTATATCTGTCGTGGACTTTTATATCACTTATTCCTAGTCGAAACCTTACAAGAACTTTTCGAAACTTTGGATTGTAATATCTGCAAGATACTTTTCAGGCTGTAGTAATGATTTATTAAACATAACGATAAGTAGAATACCTGTCACTATTTGACAGTTTGGTGTTCCACTCTTGCTGATAGCAATCAATCATTCGTTGCTTTAGTTCCCGTAAAACAACTTTTCGTGGCCAACTCCACCGTTAAGCCAGACAAAAGAAAAACCATGTGAATCAAGACAATTGTTTATAGACTTTGCCCATAGATAGATAGATAGATAGATAGATAGATAGATAGATAGAAGGGCACACAGACAGACAGATAGATAGACAGATAGATACGATGGATGGACGGATGGATAGATAGATAGATATACAGACAGACAAGATGACTGACAGACTGACACAGATAGCTAGATAGCTAGCTAGCTAGATAGATAGATAGATAGATAAATAGAAAGATAGATAGACAGACGGACGCAGTCGCGCGAACACATTTTTTCAATAGTTAACGACAAAACGTCGTGAACACCATGCTGGCTTGTAGCCATGGTGGAAGCCCTCATTCTGAGATCAATTAGTCACCCGGCGTCAGCCAGTCCCCTTGTCTTTGATGCCAGGCACCGGCAGCCCTTGATGTGCCCTTTAATTGGCCACTGCCTTGGGCACTGGCAGCACACCACCGCCCACTGCCCACTTCTCGCTCTCTCTCCCTCTCTTTCTACATTCCTCTGACCCGATCCAAAGACAGTGACGGAAAGAGCCGTACGAAAGTGTCTTTGCTCGCGCGGCCTCACGTCTGCTTGCTTCTCTTCCCACACATATCACCCACTCAAAGCATGATAGGACTGGAGCGACAGAGGACGTAAGAATTTTTTTTAAGGAGAAAGGACAGGGCAAAAGGGTGGTGGGGAGGGAGGGGGGCAGAAAGAGAGAAGGTGGGGAGAAGGAAGAGAAAATATGATTGAAGGATGAAAGAGAGAGAAAGAGACGGAGGGGGGGGGGGGCTGAAATTATTTCAAAATCGGACCATAAAATGCAATTTGTAACAGAGGAGTACATATAGATAAATACCGTACTGTTTATAGAATACAGACTGAACACAGATCAACACACATTGCTAAACTTAAGAAACAGTGAATTCATCATTGTTGTGAACATAGCATAGCAAAAAAGCCACGTGAAAGCAGCAAAGTACGTAAAAGGTACGTGAAAGAATCAGCCATGAGGTGCTGGCAACCATTTGAACAAGCCGTCGCTGAAACGCTTCTGTAACGAAAAGCAGGTGGGTGCTGAAGCCAGATCTCTGAATCTCTTATAGCACAAATGAACTTTTGTTCTTGAAAGAAAATTCGGAGCAAGCACTGGACAGCCCTTCCTTCCACTGTGCCTGCCCCTCTCCCATTCATCACCGCCCGTCGTGTGTTGCCGTCTGATCGGGATGGCAGAGATTCTTTCCTTTACTGACAGAGAACTAGAGAGGGCAAGTCCACTGCCCAAAGCTGCAGCGCAATTCATCAACCAAGCTTCTTATCAGGTTTATTTGCCCAAAGCTGCAGCGTAATCTATCATGCAAGGTTGTTGTCAGGTTTGTTAAGATTAGGTTAGGATTGGGGTTCAGGATCAGACTGAGGTTCGGTCAGATGATGTTTGGTGCAGCGTAATTAATCATTCAAGGTGCTTATCGGGTTCAGGATCAGACTGAGGTTCGGTCAGATGATGTTCGGTGCAGCGTAATTTATCTTTCAAGGTGTTCATCAGGTTTGTTAAGATTAGGAATGGGGGCTCAGGTTTGAGACTAAGGTTAGGTTAGATGATGCTCGGGTTCAGGTCAGGTGCTGGGGTCAGGTTAGGGTTATGGTCATACATTTCGGAGCTGGAGAGTCTGCCAGCTCTCTTATTTAAGATCCTATCTCGGATGCATATGCACACTGCCCCAGCAGCCAGTCCCGTGATGGTGCTCAGACACCAGATGAACGCTGTGCTGTCCTTGGCTTGATGATGGATCGTGCTTGCCCTCTCTGAACTAATCAAAGCGTGTTTGTCTTGTTTTCTTTTGTTTTTGGTTTCTTTCTGCTTGTTCATGCAGCGAATGAAGCCCTGAAAGACAGGCCTTGTGTGCTGGGTTGCGGTATAGTAAAATAACACGAACACTCAAAAGGCAGCGGGCACAATAATGCACATAACGCGTGACGGAAGAAATGGTAAATTGCCTCGTTGAAATGACTGTCTCGGATTCCCCAAAATGGAAATGAACAAGAAAGTGAAGGACAAGAGGAAAATAATGAATATAAAGAAGAAAGAGGAAGAGAAGGTGGAGAGGACCGTGACCAGAAGACTGCTGCCGACAGCAAAGAACATAACGAAAGCCAATAAGACAGACCAAGCCTGCGAGAAATACAATACTATTGGTCCTGGTGGGGTTTTTTTCCTGCATAAGACAAACAACAACGTTGGTTACATCTTTCAGACAGTTTTTCAACATTTTGATAAAGTGGCATTGTCAACATGGTCTGCAAAGAGCAGCTTCTCTTGTACGAACATTGTTAAATAGATCGGCAGAGCTGCCTGTCTTGGAGGAATATTGTCAATATGATGTGCAAAGAGCTGCTCGCCTCCGAAGAAGTTTGCCAACGTAATTTTGTAAAGCTGCTTCCTTCGTAGGGGAACATTTTAACATGACCTGTAAAGACAAGACCTAAAATCGATGCGTGATCGTCTAGTTTTGACAACCGTCAGCAGTCTGGATACCAGAACGAGGGAATCTCTCTCTCTCCTCTCTCTCTCTCTCTCTCTCTCTCTCTCTCTCTCTCTCTCTCTCTCTCTCTCTCTCTCTCTGTCCGTCTGTCTGTCTGTCTCTCTCTCTCTCTCTCTCTCTCTTCTCTCTCTCTCTCTCTCTCTAAAAAGATCAGTATTCAGCATGATCTAGCCAAGAATTGATCCGTCAGGTTTTCGCTTTCTTCCAACGCCGGTCGGTGTCCATAAAATCTCCCAGACTCTTTTGTAGGATTACTTATATCAAGGTCTGTGCAGAGACATCTGAACGGGGGAAAAGGATGTCTGATCCTACACATTAATGGTTTCCGCTTAGCACATTAAAATTACAGTCTGCATTACAGACTGCTGGATTCCCTACCTACCTTGCCCCCAATTCTGTCTGTCTGTCTGTCTGTCTGTCTGTCCTCTCTCTCTCTCTCTCTCTTCCTCTCTCTCTCTCTCTCTCCTCTCTCTCTCTCTCTCTCTCTCTCTCTCTCTAGCTCAGTCGAAAGTGCTATCGATGTCTCGAAACAGGGAATGTGTTAACCCACATTAAGTTCTGGCCAAGACGTCTAGACCCCCCACCCCACCCCAACCCAACCCCCACCCGTTTCTGCTCTCCCCCTTCGCTCTCCTCTCCCAGTCTTCCGACCCACTCTCACCCCCTGCCTTCCAGCTCTCCCCTTCCCCCCCCCTCTCTCTCTCTCTGCCAGCTTATGATGACAGTGGAGTCTACACACAAGGTGGGTCACTACCACAACGTGGCTGCGGTCCTTTGGATCCTCCACGTGCCAGCCGTCACTCTTGCTGTTAAGCTGCACGCGCCGTTCTCTGGACCTTCAACGTGACAATAAGTCTCTTTGATATCTAACTGAATGTAGTGGTGTCTGGATCTTAACTATGAAAATCGTCATCCTTTTTTGTCTTCCTGGATATGGTGGTGTCTGGATTATCAATGTGATAATCATAAACCTTGTTATCTTTCTTACTATGTTTTCTGGACCTTTAACGCAACAGTCGTCATCCTTGATGTCT
>CM031614.1:66608399-66610899 GCA_018398815.1 Conus ventricosus
CACTGACCATTATTTCACATCAGTATTAATCACGAATCCCTTTTATCTCACTTGCACTACCAGATTTTGATGATGTATCTATTACAGCTGCTAAATGTTACTTTAAAATTGCCCCCCAATCAGCTTTTTTTTCCGTATATTTGACAAAATGGCCCATCGATTTGAATACAACCTGGTTACTTAGCTACGGCAATTCAGGAGAACAATGAAAGAAGGTGGAGATTTAGTAGGCATACACATTTTTTTGGAAAATTGACTGTCATACAGTAACAAACCTGCAGTTCGTCGACAATAAAATAGAGTTTTCTTCATTTTTTTGAACGAGGGGCTACTCACAAGAATTACCAATATTCCAGGTCATAAACCAAACTTCCATAGATGTAACACGTGTTCATCAGGATTAGCTACAAACAGTGCATGGTGGTAGAGGATGACCCTTTAGGAATAGACCATCTTCCTGTCGTACTGCAATTAAATGAAATCCTAAAAAATCCACCGAGGAATTCAATGATACCAAGACCAAGATTTATCTACGCACAACACAATCGGATTGATTTAAATATGTTCTTTCTGACTGCTGTCCATCTCTAACTGAAAAACTGGGAGTATTGGAGAATGGTATGAGACATTTACATTATGAGAAATTTGCAAAGATAGTTAATGCAGCTGCTGAAATTTGCAATCCGCCAAAGAAAACATGCAAGTATTGAAAACCTTGCTGGCAATGCGTGGTGGAATGAGGGAATGTGCAGAGGCTATTCAGATGAAAAAAATGACATATGAATATGATTAAAGGGAAACAATCCAGATGCCAGTCATGCAGAAATGAGGAGCGCTAAAACCTGTAGCAACAAGATGACTGCTCGAGCTAAGAGGGCGATATCGGGTAAAGTTTCTGTGCGAAAAAAATTCAAAAAGAGTGTGTGGACCAGCAATGTCCTTTTAAAAGAAAATCAGTGAAACTTTTCCAACTTGCTTGATTAGGCAAAAGCTTTTGCAGATTTACTGGGGTTAAAAACTTGAAGTAGAAAGGCCTTTTCATCTAAATATCTCAGTTCAAGAACTGATAACGAAGAAAAAATGAACGATATTGATACCCAAGTCCAAGTAACAATATGTCCATCAGTTCACCTTTGACCTTCAAACAGGTTGGAGATGCTACTGCTTCTTTTGGTAACACGAAAGTAGCATATGGTTATGATGCCATTTCTTACATCATCATCTACCATCTTCTCCAAAACGGTAATTGTTCTTCACAAATTATTTATTAGATGCTGGGACACCGGTATCACTCCCAGTGTGTGGAAATTGTGTCTGTTGTCAACCCTTTGTTAACAGCGGCCAAGCCACGAATCAGAGTCCACATTTCACATACCAGACCTCTTACTGAATAGGTCGGAAAAGTTATGGAGAAAATTATATGAGCGAGACTGACACATATTTGTGAGAAAAATCGGATTACTCCTGTCACACAAACTGGATTCATAAAAGGCAGATCCACATTAGATGATCTATTAAAACAAACTACTTACACAGAGCAACAATTTGCAAAAACAATGAGTGTTCTTTCACCTTGCTTGATGTACAAAAGGCATACAATGATTGGTCTGAGTGCTTATTTATACGACTATGTTGAGTCACTACTGACAGGAAGTAGAAAAAGACTGTATATTATTCTTTGTCTTCCTATGCACTAATTGATATGAGAATACCTCAAGGATTTGCTGTAGCTCCACTACTGTTTAGCGTTATGCCATGTGATTTACCAAGATGTCTTTCTGAATCAATCAACACTGTTCAATACGCTGATGACAAGTAAGTCTGGATAAACGTTCCCCTTACAGAGGAATACAGGAAAGTGTTACATTAATCATATGGATCAAATCTATCAAGCAGAACTCGAACATGTACATGAAAGCAAATGGATTAGAATTTCTTTTTAATTTCAGCTTGATGGACATGAAACTGAGTACACGGTTGAGGTTTAATTTGGGGAGTTTCCCTGATTCCAAAGTTAAACTAGGCAATACATAACATTTGACACAACTCTGTCTGAATCCATGAAACGCTTAAACTGTCCGAACATTATAATTAAACAACCTGGGATCACGTTTCCAAAACTCTGGTCTAGGTTGCCACTGCTCTTGTCAGATCCAGACTGGCTTATGGACAACAAGTCTTTTCTCTGCTCAAAATACTCACTTCAAGAAATAACAGGGGTTTAAGTGTACATTTAACAAGCTGGTATCAGGCGTTTCCTTTAAAACAAATTCAGTTGAATCGTAGATGTTAGTAGAAGTTTTACCCCTTGGCCAATTGAGAAAGTAAGCACTGGCAAGATGTGATTTTAGAGCAAGTTCAATAGAAAATTCTATTAAAACGGAAATTAAAAGTAAGATCTGATCAGGACTTCTCAAAATGCACAGAGAATAACAACAAACGTACAAATGTCTGCCTCTAAGATTTCCAATACCTTTGAAAAAGATGTGTGAATCCATAG
>CM031614.1:66613399-66618399 GCA_018398815.1 Conus ventricosus
TGTTCTTTTTTTTTCCTGATAATCGTAGTAGTAGTAGTAGTAGTAGTAGTAGTAGTAGTAGTAGTAGTAGTAGTAGTAGTAGTATTTTCCTGATCATCTTCGTAGTAGTAGTAGTAGTAGTAGTAGTAGTAGTAGTAGTAGTAGTAGTAGTAGTAGTAGTTGCAGCAGCAGCAGCAGTAGCAGCAGCAGCAGCAGCAGTTGTAGTAGTGTCAGCGTCAGTGGCAGCGTCAGTGGTAGTAGTGGTGGTTGTAATAGTAGTAATAATACAATAGCAATAGTAGTAGTAGCAGCGACAACAACAGTAGCAGTTGTAGTTGTAGTGGTAGTAGTAGTAGTAGTAGTAGTAGTAGTAGTAGTAGTAGTAGTAGTAGTAGTAGTAGTAGTAGTAGCAGCAGCAGGTGTAGTAGTGGCACAGCTGTTTGTGGCTCTGTCATATTCACAATCTTGCAGTTTAGTTTGCTGCTTTTGGTAGAACTTAAAAGAATAAGATGGTACGACTGGAAGACTGGGCACTGCCTAACCCCTCTATACTTAGATGATAAAGTGTCTCTCTCTGTCTGTCTGTCTGTCTGTCTGTCTGTCTCTCTCTCTCTCTCTCTCTCTCTCTCTCTCTCTCTCTCTCTCTCTCTCTCTCTCTCTCTCTCTCTCTCTCTCTCTCTCTCTCTCTCTCTCTCTCTCTCGCTCGCTCGCTCGCTCGCCAAGTTTTCCTATAAGAATCTAACAAGAACTAACGGTTTACGTAAAAACTGTACCCTGTACCAACTCCCTCTCATCCCCCCCCTCCAATCCTCTATACTATCACCGTACCTCCCTCACACACACACACACACCACACACACACACACACACACACACACACACACACAACACACACACACACACACACACACACACACACACACACACACACACACACACAGCACAGCACACACACACACACACACACACACACAGCACACACACACACACACACACACACACACACACACACACACACACACACACACACACACACACACACACACACATCCCTGCCCCTGTCACACTCGCTACAAGTTGGTTATTCTTTCTCAACATCACCCCCTACACTACTCTTACATTCACTAGTACCATCTTTGGTCATCCCTCGGCTCCGAACACCGGGGAGGGCGGTGCGTGGGGGAGAGGGTGGGGGAGTCGGAGACAAAAATGGGGGATGGGCGCCAACTGTGAAGGGCGTAGAAGGGAGGGAGGGGGGCGTTGTTATTGTGTTAGCACTGTGTGGCCAGTCTACTGTCTCCAGCAGCGTTCATGGAGTGACTGCCATTATGGGGTGGGGGAACTCGGGACTAAGCGCTCTTCTCTAGGAAACTGAATCAAACGACCACTATGTCAGTCAATCAGTCAGCTGGTCCGTCTCAAAAAAAAAAAAAAAATCAATCACCCAACCAGTCAATCAACCCGATCAGTCAGTAAAATCAAACGAATGAATCCTTCAAGTCACAAATCCATGTCTCAGTCTCTCTCAGCAGAGAGCTGTGTTCCTGTTTACTGGAAAGTCTTTGGTAGTCAATTTTCCCTATTCTGTTGACCTCTTGGATGCAGCTGATTCTTTCCCAATCACTGAGGCTTTTGTTGTTTACGTTAAGAAGCTGAATCGAGGGTTAATGAATGTCGAAACGACATATTGGACGTTCCCCGCCCATTTTGTTGTAGCCCTGGTAAACAGACAGTAAGAAATCAACCACTCAAATCGACACTAGCTCTATCTTAAGGGGTGTTTTTGCACATACGGCTTTTATGTATATCTATTGCATTGATTTTTTTTATCCAATAACTCTGTGTGTGTGTGTGTGTGTGTGTGTGTGTGTGTGTGTGTGTGTGTGTGTGTGTGTGTGTGTGTGTGTGTCATCATTTTGGTAGCTACAAGTCATACTGATTCAATTCAGCAAGGCTTCTCTGGTTATAACCAGATCCAGTTGGTACTAGTGACAATAAATGAGACGCCTCTATAATGTCCTGTCCTTCCTTGGTTGACGGCCATGTGTTGGTTACACAGACATCAGTTTCAGCAAAATGTTTACGCCATTTGTCCTTTCTAATCTGATGCTAGATGTCCAATGTAACTGGTCAGAAATCGTGGTCACCTCCCACCTGACCTTGACCCGAGATGCTGTCCTAGCAAGAGCGGATGCTTGTTTGCTTGTGGGGATCTTATTGCTGTCCAAATTTTCACGGTCCTCGGTTTCTGCCGGACAGCACAGGGCAGAGCACAGACACTCAGGATGGTCACTGGGTCTCAGAAGTTGTAAACACAGAGACAACATTCTGCTGACCCGTTCGTTGGTGAGTCTGTTGAGACCAGCAATAAACCGTTTTACTGCGAAAAGGCTATCATTTTGCCGAGGTTATTCTGGTCTAAGTCCTTGTGAGAACAAAGGTATAATTGTATCCTTTGAGGCAGCCATCTGGTGGCAGTCTAATGTTCCAAAGTGCAGCGATGTTGATCTGCGGTCTGTTTAGCTCACAGTTGATGTTGGCTATCTGCTTAGTATCGTCAAACCCTGGTAGGTCATGAGAATTACAAGGACGCGTGGTCCTGACGTTCCAACTTGTCAATCAAATTCCTGACAGATTCTTAACGCTTTGCGGTTTGCCTGGTACTTTGTTCGCAGTCTGCTTTGACTTTGTGAGCTCCACGCGCTCATTACAGCGGGCCGCGACAGCTGACCAGTGAGAGGCAACAATCCTTTTCCCGAGAGACGGCCTGTTGCACCCGAATCCTTCACCAATCAGTGCGTTTGTCACTCGTGTAAGTCATTATCCTTGTTCACTACACAGGGCCAGTTCGGGGCGGTCAAACGCATACGGGGAAAATGTCGTATCTGAAAAAGGTCATGTTCTGAAAAAGAAACAAACAGCTCAAGCAATAACTGACATGGTAGCGAAACCACTGACATCCATAAAGCAGAAAACACAAGGCCGGGCTGAGAGCGCTTAGAGTTCTGTCTCTCGTAACTGCTGCCTCCCTGTCTTCTTTCCTGATAATGCAGGCTTCGGCATTGACGTGGCCTCTCCAGGGCCCAAGTCTAGGCAGTAAATATGAAGATTCTGCGAGAGCCTGACGTCACGATTCCCCTCTTCGCCTCACCGAAGGAGTACAACGGACCGCAGAGCAGGACGTCTGGCGCCAATTTGACTGCAGATGATTCCGAAATTGTAAGATGTAGCTGGTCTGTGAGCCTTCAGAACCCCACTCCGGATTTCTGTAGTTTACTCTATGGCTTTCACTGCTGCTACAGATAATCCGGAGGGCAGGGGAATCGCTGCAAATGAATAAGAACCTAGGGACTGAGGGACTGAAGCATTCTGTTGTCCATGTGTTTGTTTTTTTTATCTTTGTTTTGTCTAATAAGAAGCCCAGTACCAGACATATCAGTACTGGGTCGATAAGGAAACGACTAAGTGTGGATGATGTTTGAACATTCACTACCACCTTGCAGAAGTTCGTATGCATCTTTCCATGCGGAAATGTTTAGATAAGAGGGGCAGTATGCCAGCTGTTTATGCCCTGACCTGTAAAGATGAGCCACACTTCAGCTCCGTGTGCTGACGTTGATATTAGCAATATATCATGCCAATAAATAAATACGTCTAGTTTCTGCACATAAATCAACACGTCTGACTTCATCTCTGATCCTTTCGTTGTCTCCCTTAGTCTATGCGGCGCCGTGTTTCCCCGATTTGCAAGATGTCCTTGCACTGTGACAAATATACGATGTGCGTTGCACATACTCCAGATATATCTGTCGTGATGTGCAACTTGCATGATACCTCCACTGGCTGTTAGCTGTAAAATATCGGGCCCATCAGAAAAGATAATAAGGATCGGGCCCATCAGAAACGATAATAAGGAAAGTCGTTCCATAAAAAAGCATTGAACAGTACTGCACGTCAGGTGAGTCATTGGAGATGGCATTTTTCAGTTAAAATATCTTAGCTAAGACAAAACAATTTAGACTTAGTATTCGCAGACTTAAGTAATATTGTACTTCCATATCATTTTCGAAGAGTTGCCCGTGAATCCTATTCATTTCATAGGCAGGGTTCGTGCCAAAACCGTCAAAGGATTTCTGACAGTCGACTAAACAACTGTAGACTTCTCTTCGTGCACTTTGGTATGTCATAACAAAAATAATATGGATAAAGACATGGTCGATTGCTCTTGATATTTGAGTGTGCTCTGAATCATTCTTGTCCTTGAGCTAGAAGCGTACTGTTCTCCCAGACAAAAAGTTTCCGAGAGTGCTGTTTTAACGTTATCCTTTTGCAGGTATTCTGATTTGAATAAGTTCGAAACGACCACTGAAAGACTGCAGCAATACGGAGAACAAGCCCAAATGCAAACACACAGAACAGAATGCAACGTAAAATTATTTAATACACAATACAAACCAGACATGCGAATGTTCAACTAACAAGTCTTCTTCAGATGCCACAAACGACACACATAAATTACAAACGTTCCCGAGAAAACGCAGGCTTCCGCCAAGGTCGAGCGGATCCTGGATCTGCCCTTTAATCCAGATCCGTTCCAAAATGTAAGCCAACAATTATCTATTTACTGTCAAGTAAGAGAAGAAATGTTTTCTCACAAGTAATCTTTTATTTTTCTTCCTTTTTTTTTCTTCCTTCCTCTCTCTCTTTCTTTCTTTCTTTCTTATTTTCAACTTACGTAAGCAATCAGTTCACGAACTAAAAATTGATCGTTTCCGCCAGGGGAGGTAACAAACGGGTGTGGCCTGACCGAATTACTGCGCAGTTCTAATAAAGTAATGCCAATCTTTTATCACTTAAAAAACTTTAATATTCCGTGCAAAAATATTAAATCACAAGCAGTTATGTATTAATAAACAGTAACATTAGTGCTCGTGTTCAGTGAAAAATGTGTTTTGAGTCTTGCTGAACGGATCCAGGATGTCCTGCGACACTCGTACGCATATCAAAATTCATCAAAATTT